>WIPJ01000738.1:51589-69289 GCA_018155075.1 Cassiopea andromeda
CTTCTAAAAATTTAACAAAGGAGGCTCTAGGTCCCATGTCATTAAGTGGGTGTGGCCTATTTGCAACCACGCCCATATTTTAAAAGATGGAGACATAACAAGTTAGTCTAATTGCTATATAAAGTCGTCATTTCATTTTCATTTTTACATTTTTAGGAGGGTTACCCTTCAGTACTGCTCGTTTTCAAGAGGCCCTCCCTTTAAAAGGAAATATATATATAGGCTAAAATACCATCCTATAATATTACGAAAGAAAACACAAAAGTAGCACAAAGTTTACAGAGAAAAATAAATGTTGCTTTGCAAGCATGGCTGCTCTACAGTCATTAGGCAATAAGTTCTAAATCGTAGTCCCACATCATCTAGAAAGATCTCAATAGACAAGTAGCAAACAACACAAACCATTGGGAGCAAGGATAATGCACATTTCGAAAGCAGGATCAATATTATAAAAATGTAAGGGGGGAGGGGGCTGAGACCCCAAAATGATCAAGAATTTCAACAGGGGTTCCGCCCCCCTGGCCCAGCCTAGAAATCACCCCTAGATATCGGCCATTACTAAATGGAACTACACAAAAGCTCAAGAACAAAAATTCAGCACCTTTTTCAACTTAAATTTATTTTAAAGAAGTTAACTCTAGCGCCATGTCTTCAAGGATGAGTAGCGCATTTACTTAGCCAAATCTGAGTAAACAATGCAATCTCTGGTTAGCCCTCTGTTAATTGTAGCCGACAGGTGTCATCAAACTGGCACTCGGATTTCATCAAATAGAACCAGCGGCTTTTACATACCACCTTTCAAAAGAGCAGCATCAATTTAAGAGGGAGGGGGCGGTTAAGTTAAAATTTAAGAATCCACTTGAAATTGTTTCTATTTACTTTTGATCCCAATACAGTTCATAAAATTGTTTTGGGGAGCTGTTAAGATCGATGAAATTCAGCCACGTGCAACGTACAATAATGATGCAATTCTACAGTTCTTAAAATCAAAAAACCACATACTAAGAACACTTCATCCCCTGCGTGTTTAAGCGCCTCCACAGCAACGGAGTGCTCGACATTCACGGTGCGAACATCATTCACTTGCAAAATGCAGTCACCAATTCTATGAAAAAAGATGAGGAAAGTAATGAAAATCAAGAAGGACAAAGGCAATATGATAGTTTCAGATAAAACAAAAGTTTGATTAAAGATAAACAATGAAACAGAAATTGAGTGTATTCTCAAGATAATTCAGCCAAATAAAGGCTAACAAAGGCAAGGAATTTCTCTGGGACCATTGGCATATATTTCAAAAGTCAACAATGTACATTAGCGCGAGCAGAGTTGCTACTAGTAATTCTGGAAAAAATTCCCTGATTTTCCTTATATTTCCTGTGAAATCATACTCATTTTCCCATGACTTTTCTTGATATTGTTACAACCTTCAATTAGGACCTTATCACTTCTTTTGATTTAATAAACACTGTGCTTCAAAAGGATTGCATAAAACAGAATGATATACGAGAGGTAAAATGCGACGATTGTCACACTCAACTGGAAGTAAGATTGAGTAAAAGGAAATCGTTGTTCTTGTATGGAGCAATATGAAACTTATAGCTTCACAGATTTTTCCTGACTTTTTGAAAAATCTTCCTTTTCTTCCCCGATTTTTCCTGACTAAACATAAAATTCCTACTTTTCCGTGATTTGGCGGTGACCCTGGTTTATGAATAAAGTTAGAATGGCCTCACTGTCGTAGATAAAAAGTAAAATGGTCGTAGTTTGCCCAAAAAACTAGACATTCGTACGAACAATCAACCTACAACTCTGACTGCTTTAGAGCAGCGTTCTTATCTATATTGGTGAAGCTTCTAGTTTCCGAGGGCTAAATGTCCAAATCAATTCGACAATGCCCAGATAATTCTATTACGACTGACATGACCACTATTTGATGGCAGTGTGGTGAGATTTAATAACAGCGTTGGACACCATCTTTAGTTGTGAAACTATTCAACGACGCGTACAAGTAATTCAATCTATTTTCTATCGAATGATCCTATTGATATAGTGTTCTATTTCTCTGCAAATAATTCGCATCCTTCTATCAAGAACGTCATGGAAAATTGTTGAATTAATTAAGCTAGTGACACTACACTAGACGTTTGAAACTTATGCCAGTCTTCATTCACTAGAGTGTCACAAATAAATGAAAAAATTCCGATGAAGCTCATTATTTGAACTAGGCCTAACATATTCGTTGTTTACTTTTTTTACTAAAGAAATACTCAAATTTCCCCCAAGGCAGCCTGTTAGGGCTGACACGTAATCTGCCTTAAGAGAGAATTTTCCTGGTCCTCAGGCAAGTTTAGGCCGGATATGGTTTTCACAGAGAAAAATGCAATGGCGGGAAGTTGATTTTGGGCTAATCCAAAATATCACAGGTATCGAGCTGAGATGAGCTGTCGATTTCATGGCATGATGAAGAGTTTAAGTGATTGAATTATATATTTAATGGATATTCCATGAGTGTTCAGATAAGAGAGAGGAATGCATGGATTACCATTTCATTCCAAAGCTTATATCCCCAAGAGGATATACGCCATATGTCATGGTGTACTACACAGTACTTCATGTAATTCTCAATTTCCTAACATTTACACTTCATAGCATAAATCAGAGCTTGAAGCATTGTTGCGGTGCTTCTCACAACTCTGACCACGCCCTTTATTATTGCAGGCAACGCCCTTATGTAGGGAGTAACTGAACGCTAATCTTTCATGTTGTAAAACTCCAAAAAATTTGGACGCCATCATGATTAGGGTGTTGTAACACTTTTGTCCCCCTAGTGTATAACTGTTCCACGGGGTTATATGCACCCCTTCTAGCATTGCATCGTGTCCCCCTGGGGGGGGGCGCTCCACATTTTGAGAAACGCTGGGTTAAAGAAATGAGCACGTAGTTCAGAGGTACAAGTACCAATGTCAAGGAGCATATTTACAAATAGGCCTAACAATACTAGCTGAAGTAATGTGGCTAGGTAAATGAACGTCGTACCTCAATCTGCCATCCTGGTGCGCAGCACCACCTGCAATTATTTTGGTTATGTAAATGCCTGAGTCATCATCTATGTGGGGGTTATCTGTGCCCCCAGCTATGCTGAAGCCAAGTCCAGTACCACCCTAAAATCAAGGAGAAAACGGCATGGTTGTAAAACAGAAAAGTACTTGGTTAGTTATTGAATTAGAGAGGTAACCAAGTAATGAACAAATTAACGAATTATGAAAGAATTGATGAATTAAAGCACGAGGTAATTAACTAGTTAAAGGAATAATGATCGAAACTCACTCTTCGAAGTTGAATATCAAGCTCTTCTATTGACTCAGGGGACTGAAATGATAACAACAAAATTATTACTATAATTCCTATGAGAATAACTACTCCTATGAGAATAACGACAAGATGCAAAATATACCTTTTTAAAAGCCTGTTGACAATAGTGATGATGAATTCCTCAGGGAGAGAGGCTAAGTACTGAATTCTTCGGGCTAAATTGGCCAGACCCACAAACAGCCATTGCGGCATTGGGGGGCAATTAAAACCAATGGACTCCCAATTACATCATCATAACAATGAGCTGAAAATATAGGAACTCTGGTCCCTGTGAACAATTCTCTAAACTCTTTCTAAAATTTTCTTTTTGGTGGGAAATATTACAGTGGGAATAATTAGCATACAGTTGCCTTTAAATTAATAATTTTTGGAGTCTTTCTAGGATTGGGGTTCAGGGTATCTACTATGCTTCTCTTCACACCCTTTTAACTATGTGGAGATCTCATGATATCTACAGCATCATGCAATCACACAATCGAGTGTTTATCTGTAGATAAAAATAGAACTTCTTGTCTCCGTAACTGCAAATCAGCGAGCAAACAAAAATAACTTCAACGATTTTATGGCCAGATTAGACACTGACAAAATGCACGACAATAGCAAAACAGAGGAAAGGAACCACAAAATTCATTTGAAAGAAGAAAAAATGTATTTGTCTCACATATTTCTTTAGTAAGGAAAACAAACGAAATATTTGAGTCAGGAAAAATTGATTTCGTGTATAGTTTTCCCAGCAACATGATGTCTGAAATGCCTGTCATACAGGCGCAAACATTGCGATCATACTTCAGAGCGTTTCCTTTCACTCGCAAACACTGCGAGAAACCGCAAATCAAAACCGATACAAGGATGTTATTATATTTGAAGACTTACGGCCTTGGATTAGACAAGAATTCAAAAGATCCCTCATATTCTACGTAGAAGCGACGTAAGGGCGATAAGGTGAAGAGATATTCTTAAATAAAAGCAAATTGACATCAAATGCTACGTCTCAACTTTTCAAGAAGTTACTAAGTCTATCTTCAAACTAAAGTACGGTCGCTCTTTTGGGGTGGGTGGGGGTATTTTAAATAAGTCTCTAACTTTTCGCTGAGCCTCACTATATTCTTAAACGTCCTCGATTTTGAGTTTGAGGTTATTATTAACTTATTTTTAAGTACGACAGGCGCAACTTAGCCTGAAAATCAAAGAGATATATTCAATCCTTTGTTAGTGTCTCACTTCATCACAAAGCATAATAGAAGTGGAACGGAATAATAAACATTGCATCGATGCCAATTTGCCATGTTGGTGACGATAAGTGTCCACATTGATCTTCATATTCATATTTATATAATCCATAATCCTACTTCAGACATATATTTAATACCTTAAATAAAGTTAGTTACATACCAAACAAAAATAAAAACGAAACAAACTTTAAACTGTTCTACGAGGAGGTCATGCTAGGGATTCCTTACTTCTGTGTTGATTTTAGTTTATTGGCCCAAGAGGTAGGTTTTCATTTTGTGCTTGAAAAAAGGTGAGTAGATTCCACATTTCTTATGTAGCTTGGGATATAATTCCAGAACTTTGCACAGACGTAAGAAAACTGTTTTTGAGAATTCCAGTCGTAGCTTAGGTATTTGGAAATCATTGATACTGCGAGTTATGTAGTTTGAGATCTGAGTTCGCTTTATGATAAAGGTAAACAAGATGATAATGATGATGAAAGGAGATAGTGGCAACAATGAAGATGATAACTGCTATAATGAAAAAATTATTATTAAGATAATGATAATAACTGTCCTCCAGGCTCACAGCCGCCAAGAGAGGGGATTGGAGGGGAGAATCTTACTGGGGTACCAACGTATAGGGGGCCTATTTTCCAATACGTTAACGGACGGGTGGGAACAGTTCACGCGAACAGAAATGGAATAGGTGAAAGCTTGACATACCTTGGCTAAATCTACTGTTTCCGCCCCATTCTTCTCGGGAACGGACTGATCTTCTGGGGGTTTTAAGTCTTCTGGTGGTGGGGGCAACGGCTCATCAGAAGCTTCATCCTGAAAAATACAATTAAATTAGTGTTGAGTGGTGGGGTGGTAATATTCTTGGGGTTACGGGGACCACCTGGGGGGAAACCTGCAAGTTCAAGAACTTTGGAGGGGCAAAAGCCTTAGTTTCTAATGCAAATCGACAGATTATTGATTCTTTGGTGGAGGGTTAAAACCATGCAACATTTTTTATCTAAGGAGCATTACCCCTATGCCCTTTGCAGGTACGTGACTGGTCAGAGGGGGAGGAAGAGAAAGCTGCTGACATTTGGCAAGAAAACTAGGACGTACAATATATAAGAAACCAGTAACACTTGCTTTTTTACTATGATACAAGTATAGTGACTAAAAACAGAACGGATAAAGAAACGAAAGAATTATGACTGCGAGTAAATTACACGCCTATTTATAAGCAGCTTAGCTCAAGGCCTAACTCCAATAGGTCCTGATTCTTGGGCCTACGAAGATCAAAATGTTTCTTAATTTTTACTGTACATCTGCATGGTTGCCACAGAAAATGAAGAGCAAAAGTCCCTGACTTTTCCCATACCAAAGCCAGTGTCCGCCGGGAGAGCTTTAGAGGGCTACACCCATTAAGAGCCGCGCCTCTTGTGGCCACACCCATTGTACTGCAAGGATGTTGACTATCTAAAGTAACTCATGAATCATTCCTTAACTTAACCCCGAACTACATGTTATTTCAATACGTTTCCCTGACTATTCCAGGCTTTCACTGACTTCCTTTAAAATGAGCACTTTCCCAGGTTTTATCGCAACCAGAATCTAGTTCACTGCACATTCAGCATACTACAGAATGATGGCATATAATCACAAGATCATTCTGAGCGATGATATGAAAAGGACTCTCAACTGTACAGCTGATGTCATCTCAGTGGAGGAAATCAATAAATCACATTGCAAGTACATTGACATGAAAGAAGAATCGAGAAAAATGCCATAACTCTTTGAATTAGTCCCCCGGGCAACTATAACACTTTTGGACTCTACTCGAAAGTTACATGTCAGGGTGGGGCTATTCGCGTCCGTTGCATTTTGGAGCTTATTCAGAATTCTTGCTCTGGCCTGGGGCATATTCACGGGGAGAGCCTAATTGAAGGAGGTCGATTTTAGGGGTTCGATTTGATGGTTTCCGGTATACAGGGCACACGGGAGCGAGATAGTGTGTGATCTATCTGGAAGGTTGCTCTGTAAATAGAAGTGGTAACAGGGGTTGACCAGGAATTTATCGACGGGGGGCTAAAATACAGTTTTCAGGGTACTATACATGCCAAATATTCGAAAAAATAGTTTCCACCTTCCGATGGGGGGCTAGCATGTTCTGAAGGATGGCTATATCCCCCCTAGCCCTACCCTTGCACGATCCCTGAATTGTAACAACGTTCAACGTCGAAGGGAACATTTCTAGCAGCAACAGTAAAATATCAGTCCTCAGCACAGAATAGGCAAAGCACGTTGCGGGGGACATTGCCTCGCAGGGGCAAAACTTGCCCGCACCATTACCTATGGGGAGGCAAGAGCCTTATCTACGCATTTCATCTCCGTGTCAATAATTCTGTTGGGGGGCAAAATCATGCCAAATTTCTCCCTTGAGGGAGGCACTGCCCTTGTGCCCCCTGCTGCTATGTGCCTAAGGTACGTGCAAGTGTCAAAAGCGCTTGAAATCTAAATTCTGTTGTGGAGGAGAAGGGGAATCTTCAAAAATTGGAAACTCAATGAGAAGGACCATGGATTGGTTTACTGGTGTTTCCAATACGTTTTTTATAATCAAAAAGCTTATAAGAAAATGAGGCTCAAATGGTCATAACCTTAAGAAAATCTTATGAAAATCACGAAGCTCAATTTCCAAAATTTAGTATTTTTATTGGCCAAAAATCGATATTTCGTCATTACTGCATTCAAAATATTAAAGATGGAATTCAAATTCAAGTATACAATATTAATAATGAATGCGTAAACCATTTTAGCCAGTTTATTCTAGTAAAAGTTAAGAAAAATCTAAGAAAATTTCAGGCTTAATCTTGGGAAAAGTTAATAAAATTGATGCTCAGGCAAAATGACGGCAAAATGGCGTTTAGTGATTCACTAAGGATTTGCTAACCCCTACTTGCCATATACACAATTTCAACACAAATTCCCCATTAAAATTCATGACATAAACCACAAGTACTGAATTTGCAGCAAAAAATTGTCTTCCCACTGAGCAACTGAAACCTCAGTTTGTAGAAATGGGGAGAATTAAAACAAATTTTAGAGAAATACTAGAAAACAGATATGCTGCAGTGACAAAAACTAGCCGCAGGCTTTCAAGAACCATAAAGAAATTATATTCTGTTGCTTAATACACCTACAGAACTTTCCAACTAAATAAAGTAATCAAGAGACTAGAGACTGATGAGTGATGCATTTGTGAATCAATTATGTATGCTTGTATAATGTAGTGTAACTGACACAGCTTGTGATTAGGATAACACCCAGGGGCACACAAGCTCTTGAAGCTCTAAAGGAGCCCCTCAGAGGCTTTTGAAAGACAGGCATTTTGCAGTATCTAATGTGAAGATGAAAATGGAGCCTTACTTTTACTAAATTTCAAAGGAACCAGAGTACTTTTGCTATGCCACTCTGTATGAATATCATGACAATTGTGGCTCCAAAGTTAAGGATTGAAAATTCCTATTAATGCAGAATTTTTCAAATAGTGGGGTGGAACCCTTTAGGGGCACAATGTGATGTTACAAGTACGTATGATCCTGGGAAACAGGTGTACTTGTACAAATTATAACAGGTGGGGGTGAAGAATATTTTATCTACCCATCTAGAGATTCAATGAGGGCTTCCTCAATGTTGATAGGGGCCCATTTATCAACATAGCCAATAAAGCAGTAAGTCAAGTGAAAGTGTCCCAGTTTCGCCCTTGTCACAACACCCCTGATGCATTTATGTAGGCAAATGTAGATGTATATCTGTAGGTGCATGTACCTAAAATATTTTCAAGGACTTTACAAAGTAAATATGTCAAACAGAATCTATAGAAAGGATGAACAATTCATAGAAAGCAATTAACTATCCAATTAAAGTCATGTCTCTCAAACAGCTTTACAAAAGTAAAGAATTATGCTATCTACAGATGTGCATATGTTACCACTTCTGCATAACAAATATCAAACACAAAGTCTGCTTCAAAAAGCACAAGAAAAGGGTGCACCACAACAAAACCATTGCCAAATGAGATTCACACGAAAAGATTCTGTTTTCGAACAGAAGATTAGTCAACTTTCCCAATGGTGTGCAACAATGACAGCTCGGTGCTATACATTAAAACTTTGGAAAAGAAAAATTTAAGATGTTGTAGATGTAAGTCACAGCTTTCTAATGAATTGCAAAATAAGAGTAAAGACAAAAACTCGTGTGGTCTCTATGTGTCCTTGCTCTATTCTGCAAAACTTAAAAATTGTTTAAGAACTGCAAAAACATTCATAACATTCTTTAATCCTAGCAACATATTATCCTGTTATGACAGAACCAATTAGCAGCACAGAAAATGGAAGAAAACAATCTGAGGAGGTTTCCAAAGGGCAATAAAAGTTTTGGGAAAGATAGAGAAACTGGGTGTTGCAGCAATTATGGTTCATATAAACTTGATGAATTTATGGCTCTACCAAATAATACTGATGTTATCACACATGGGATGATAGTAAATCATAGGCTGACAACACCAGTGACCAAAAGCATGAAGAACTTTTATTTGGGCAAGTAATCTAATTTATGTTTGCAATACCAAGTACCTCCCCTACATAAGTCTGTTAAAAGCTTTTTCTTTTACAAGGAACCTGGCTCAAGGCCTAGTTCTAAAACTTCCCTATTTTTGGATATCTTTTATCAAATTCTAGCACTAAGAGTTTCTTCATAGTTCCTTAATCTTCACTGCAAAAAGTGTAATAAAAATGGTACAGACACAAGGAACCATCAAAATGCTCCATCTAGCCTTTACTTTTGGCTAGAACTCATGCCTAAAACCAAGAAGAAGGTAGGAAAGAAGTTTTATAAATGGAAGTATGTGAGTCGCAGCTGTAAATGAATGGAACTGACTTCCTATTTCTTGATTATTTGCAGTTATAGAAATTTTTGAATTCAGAAAGTTCCTTAGGACTTTTCTGTAAGTACTATAAGTTCCTTAAATATTTTGTCCATCTACATGCAGGTTTTCCATCAAGTGTTTCCTTATAAAATAAAAAGCATGTACTACATTTAACTGTAAGGCCCCATTTACATGCTAGATATTCTATACAATATTGACTACCTTTTGCTTATATTGGACCATAGAGATAGAATCAATTTGATTTGATTTTAGTCAGAAAATACTATACAGAGGCCTCACTAAATGTGCTTATCATTATCTCAGTACATTTTTTTTATAAGAAAACCACTATTTTGCCTGAGCCTCAATTTTCTTAACCTTTCCCAAAATTGAGCCTCAGATTTTCTTAACTTTTTCTTAACTTTTACTGAAATAAACTGGCTAAAATGGTTTACACTTTTGTTATTGATATTGTATACTTGAATTTGATTTCCATCTTTAACAATTTGAATGCAATAATGGACGAATTACCAATTTTTGGCCTATAAAAACACTATATTTTGGAAATTGAGCCTCATGATTTTCTTACAATTTTCTTAAGATTTTGACAATTTGAGCCTCATTTTCTTATAAATTTCTTTCTTATAAAAAAACGTGTACTCCTTGCACCTCCATAGTGTGAAATTGTTTGGCTTCTCTTCAAAGGTGATTTTCTAGGATGCAGATTTGATATGCCACAAAATCACTATGGTGAACCAAAAATTAGCACAACACAAATGAGGAAGTATTGGCAAGTGGCTTCAAAAAGCCTTGGAAAGATTTCAACAGGCTTTCACACAACCCATAACCTCAACACTCTGGTGTTGTGCATTCCCAGACTAGGGGTGCTAACATCCTTGGTGGTGCAATACATTACTCTAGGGGGTGCAAGACATAAATCTAGGAGGTGCAATACATAAATCTAGAGGTGCAAGACATCGCTCAAGGGATTGCAAGAGGTGTCTGTCCTAACAATAGGGACTTGACAAACTAATCTGCAACCTTAAAAAAAGTAGCTGCTATAAGGACTGTGAGTTCAGAGCAAAACTGCTTAAGGGATTCAGAAATAAAAAGAGTGTAGAACAGTGCTTCTCAACCTTTTTGATCTAACCGCCCCCCAATTCAACGAATTTTTTTTTAACGCCCCCCCTCCTCTCGAAATATACTTTCTTTCATCAGTTTCATAAGTAAATATATTATGTCATACCTTCTCAAAACGCCCCCTTGGGGGCAATATCGCCCCCATTGAGAATCACAGGTGTAGAAGCACTACACTCAACTGCTCTAAATAAAAGAAAATTTCACATGCAGTTATATAAACATATTTTCTTCAGCATTAACCAAGATAAAAAAGTGACTAGTTTGGTGTAATAAATAAACTATCTGTTAATTTGAGGAAAAGTTAAGAGGCATTTCAACTGAAAAAATGTAACCATTTCCAAGTTGCTGCAAGTTATGCATCTATCCTTAAAAGAACCTCTCTTCACAACTACCTCTAAAATCAAAGCTGTTCCTTTAATACAAGCTTTTCTATGTTCTCCTCAAAATCAATATGAAAAATAACATCAAATCTAAAGTTGTACAAAGGATATGTAAAGCATCTCAATTGCCTCTAAGAAGTAGCAGTTAAGCCATGAGGAGAAGCAATGCAAGACACTTTGATATTTACTGGGAAAGTTTTTGAATGTTGCCAGCTACTACTTCATGGTTCCTACACATACTGCCAAATATTTTTCCTGACTTTTCCTAAATTCTTCTTTAAAAGTAAGGGGTTTTTCCTGAACTACATACTATTTTTCCTCACCAACGAGTAAGATAGTGCAACTGATCCATCCTTTAAAACTAATCATACCAAAAAGGCCAATGCTGTGCTTAATTAGTAACTTGTAAACAAATTAAAGTTGGTTTTCTTGTTTTGGCATGTGTAAGCAGTTTGTAAAATTCTCTATTAGGCACCAAAAAATTAAATTGCATGAATGATAAAAAATCCCAGCTTTGTCCTATCTTTAAGTTTCAACAAAATTTCTTCACTTTGCCTGACACGTCCTGGCTGTCCTCAAAAACACAGTTCTGCCTGATTTTCCCTGATGGTATTAACCCTGTACTCTTATAAGGCAACCGGAGTGATGACCCAGTGGTAGAGCATCTGCCTCACAACCGGTAGGTTGTGGGTTGAAGCCCCGGCCGAGTCATACCAAAGACTTTACAAATGGTACTCACTGCCTCCTCGTCTGGCACTTGACATATGAGAATGGAGTGGGGAAGTTAAACTCGCAGAGTAAACAGTGGACTAGTCCCCCACTGTAGCTTTTACTGCATTCACAGACACATGGCTTAGGGCTATAGAAACGGAGATGGGCACTGCCCTATGCGCCAGTGGGCACAGGAAAGGACTTTGACTTTGACTCTTATAAGCCACTATTTCAGCAACTTTACTATAATTCTCAAAATGCAAAGTTATTGGGTTTCATTACCCCTCCCTTTCCCTTACGTGTCTACCACTGTGGAGTAGTCATACCATATATCTTTGAATAAGCTCCAATCTCCAAACAAGCCCCCACCTAAGAAATCATTTTGCAAATAATCCCCCTGCACACAAGCCCCCAAGGGGCCTTATTCAAGGGAGGCATAATTGCAGAACAATATCCTATTTGAAGAAAGCTCTAACATGACAATAGTTATACAGTATAACTTCCTTTGGTTTGAGGTAGAAATGAAGAAATCATTATTGACTAATAGATTTTGTTTGCAAAATAGCCTTTGGTAATATTTTAATTGAGAAAATTATGTCATTTCTTATGTCAACCTTTGAGGAAAATGCCAAAATTTGAAATAAGCCTTCCCCTTAAATAACCCCCACCTAAACATTAATTTTGGCAAATATGCAAGGATTTACTGTAATGGCATATATAGAATCACATGTAGGACTAGACTTGGAAAGATTCTGGCACTCATAATAAAAGCTTAAAAATTCTAAATGTAAAAAAACACAAAGTAGATGAGTCTTTTGATTGAAAATGATTTTCAAACACAAATAAATAAGCCTGGTTTAGCAGGTAAAACAGCATGGTTTTCTCCTTGCTGACAACTTAAAGTCAATTTTCATGGTTTTCACAAGTCTTCTACTTTCCATAAAATCCATATCTGATAGAAAACATTTGGTATTTCAAAGCAAGAATGAAAACAGGAACCAGTAACGTAGCAAGAGAAGGCAAACAGCATTAAATAATAAAAGAAAAAACTGAAACCATTGTTTTTCCATGGGGAGTCTAGTCATGGAATAATTAAAGCATAGACGGACACAACATAGCAGGTCACACTGAGGATTAGTCTCCATTCTACGTTATCTAATTATGTGTAACCTAATAACACAGCCATTTCTTTCTTTAAAAAAGGGATATGACAAATATAAACTATTAGTGGTTGTACAGTTGAGTATTCCAAGCGGCATACATATGAAGGGAAATAATAGACCCCCAGAGTAGTTAGCGATGCAACAACATACGTAGGCCGGGCATGGCCATGTTAAATTGGTACAAGTCTTGAAACTGATTTCACACACTGCAAGCAAATCTTTTTCTCATACTAAATATCAAAATGACCCTCGTACGAGGTGCGAATGAACTTCACTTTCTAACTACTACAGGAACTGTTGAATGCAGATTAATTAGGTGAGAAACGATTTGATGTAATTACACCATGAACCCGATATAAACACAAGCAACCGTCCACGCTGCCTGTTCGTCCTAAACGCTGCTCTCAATAAAATTACACGATAACATCAAACGAAACTAGCTTTAAATAAACAAGCATTCAACATATTTGAATTCAGTCGTGGGCCTAAAACAATATAGCATGTACTGTTATGAACACTTCCATATTCTAAAATAATCTCATTCATTTTTAGATGAACTTTCTGTTGAAGTCTCATCTACCCAAAAAATAGATAATAGTCCAGTTGGGCATATTTGAATTTCGAATAACTTTCGCCAGGATACACTAACGACATGCCTTAATCAAACGACGAGCGCCAGACAACTCAGGGCAAGATACTTAGGCTATATTGCTTCAAAACCGAGCTCAAGCTAACGAAGGACGGGCAAAAAGACAAATGAGCAGCTAAAAACTCTACAGAAGACAAAAGTACGATATAAAATTAATCTTATCAAGTGAATCACGGCTCTTCAAATAAAACAAGAGCATATGATCGGATATAGTGAAAAGCACCTGACCGTCTATGTTAGAAGCCGAAAATACGAGGATTTACCAACCCCGATTCAACAAATTCAAATCATCGCTCTTCACATTGAACAACAAACCAAAACGACCGCATAGAGTGATAAAGTAGCATATAACCTTATTCGCCTTCTTCCTCGATCTACGCCAGGGTGCTATACACGAGAACAACTTCATCGATGGCCTTCGTCGTGGACGCCTCCCTCCCTTAGACGCCATCTTTGATCACCTTTACCATAACGATCGATAGGAATATTGGGCATGGTTTCTCTTGGGTATCTCCTCCGCAGAAGCACCGGTAATCAGTAAACCCAAATCACTCTTCAATTCACACCCAAAATCACCGCCGGAATCACTTTGGAATCAGTCCTCAAACACTTCAATTTATAGCTTCCACCTTCAAACCAGAGATCACTGAGGCTTTTGTTGGACGAAGAATCGCGTCCAAACACCAAATAAAATTTCTAGCTTCTCCTCAGACAGGGGCGTAGCTACCAGGGGTGTATATGAGGTGTCACACCCCAACCTTCGGTGATTTAGTTAGTGAATTCAACTCCAGCTACTGTCGGTAAATCATTGCTCTACACCCCCCTAGAAAAAGAGGCCGCGCAACACCACAGTCCTCAGACACACATTTCTTGAACTTCTCAGAACTCTTCCTTTTACAAGAAACCCTAAATTTCTGCTGTTCCTCGCTATGTACAACTTTTTCCGTTTTTAGGCCTAGGATCACTGCAAAAGTAAAGTGCCAAACGTGTAACAATCACCCCAACCTCGAAAGAATATTTTCAAATCTTTGCTACATTTAAGCTTGTGGAGCCAGGTCCGTAGCCGCGGTGTGGAATGGGTGGCAAACGCCAGTGGTGATTTTAGGGGGGCCATGGCTTCGTGCTTCTGATAACCCAGAGTGGCCCCACTTCTGAGAAAAAATTGAAAAGAACTCACAGAAAAACATGCATGCAAATACTTCAAACAAGGGCCCCGCAGATGAGTTCGGCCCCGGGCCCCCCGACCCCTAAAACCGCCACAGGCCCAGCGGGAGGCAAAACCTGTCTGTACAAGCAAGCACTTTGGTGGGACAGAAACTTTATTTTACTACATAAATCTCCAGGTTAATGATTCTGTTGGTGGGGGGCAAAGCCATGCAAAAATTGTTCATTTGGGGGCAATGGCCCCGTGCCCCTGCAGGTAAGAACGAAATAGGTATCTAACATTTCCCCTTCTACCTGATTCTCGTGCTTTACAGATGATGTATCCCAGGTGGTCTTCGAAGGAAACATGTGATGATGATGTAAGAAGACGATGACAAAGATGCTGCAACTGATTGGAATGACTATTGATCAAAAATAAGAGATTTGCGCAAACCTACTGGGGAGATGAATCTTGGACGAGAAAGATACAAAATGAGATAGTCGTGTCCAGAATTGGAATCAAAGGCCCAACACTTTTGCAAAACATCAAGAAACTAAAGCTGGGATACTTTGGGCACATAAAACGTCACCAGTCACTAGAAAAGACATTTTGGAAGTAACAATAGAGGACAAAAGGGGAAGATGAAGACCAGCAAGGAGACGGGAGTAGGGACATAGAATAATGGCTATGCACAACAACAACACAGGAAGACTGGCAGAGGATTGGTGACTGTTCCGAAGGAAGGTTCGAGAGGCAAAGTCCTGTAAAGGTGAAATATTACAATCGTATCAATTTTGAGTCTGCCATAGTGTCCTTTCCATGCTCAAATGCACAAGTAGAGCGTATCTTCAGTAGTTTGAAGCTCATAAAAAGTGAGAAAAGATCTTCTATGAGATCTGAAACTCTGGTGGCACTGACGTACACGAGATATGCATTAAAGTTATCTAGCCAGTCGGTAGCAAACAACCTTGACAACAAAACATTGCACTCCCTTCTTGCAGACATGGAAGCCAGTGGAAACGATAGTGAGTCAGCAGATTAAAAAAGGTATTTCATATAGAAATTATAGGTTTGCATTTTCCCTTCTGACAAAAAACTTAAATAGTGAAAGTCTTATCTATTGTGCCTAAAGTCGTTCTATTCAATTCACTCTTCGTTTTGTTGTTTTGCAGCTTTGCGACTGCATTGCGAGTGCGCATGTGTCTCATGTTTGTTGCGAAGGAGTTGCATAAAACTTCAGGCGTGATGGCTTTCAAAGGTAAATGAAAGTTAAAAGCACTTTTAATTGAATTTTACGTTGGTAAGAGTGGATTTACTTCAAAAATGTATGTGGAATGAAATCTGTGTGGAAATGTTCAATGTTTGATAAGAAAATTTTACCCCAAAAAGGAAGGAAACATGGTGTTCGAAAGTGGAAGCACTGCGCATAATCCATGCATAACTCGCACTTGTGGAGCGTTGGCAGACACTTCCAAACTCTTAGGGGGCGTAATCTTCATGAAAGCCAAGGTGTATGTCTAACTTACGAGCTTAGTAGTTGGAAAGAGACAAAGTAGGTGGCATGCTACAGCCATGAAAGAAAATATGCAACGTCCCCGTGCTAGCCAATGCTGTGGAACATTGATATTGTGTCCAGTACGATTTCCTTCTAAAACATTGACCAAAAATAACAAATTCTGCTCCATAGTTAATGCAAATTTGTGAAAAAATGTTTACATTTATCTACGTAGAAAGCCACGATTATAAACATTGTTCTGGCGCTCGTCTTATGTTGATAACTTTGGCACAAAAACTACGCGAAAAAGGCACTTTTTGATTTGGAATGGGCACTTGTGGATATAGAAGAGGCATTTTGGTGTCTCGAAAGGGGCGTTTTTGGGCTTGAAAGGGGCACTTTCAAATAGTTTGCTAAAAAGGGAGGCATGGTCTCTCTGGCCCCCCTGGTTCTTACGACCTTGCATGCCCTTTGTCTGCACAAGCGAGCGCTTTTCCTTATTTGGAATGGCACGTGCGACCCAAAATTTGTGTATCTGAAATACAGACTTTCTTGTTGCTGAAGCACGTCAAATGTCTCATTTAGGATAAAACAGGATAAAGCAAAGTTATGAAATCAAAAGGTGACAGTCACTAGTGTTGCATTTGCGACAGCAAAGTTCCTATTTGGCATGTGCAATTGTACGGTTGATAGTGATATTGGTATGGGCGGCTTTTCGCTAGTGCTGGGCATTTTGCACGTTTCTGGACACGCGCACGTGCGATCGTACATGTCTCTGGGCATGGACTGAAGTTAGTCTGAAAGCAGTGTTATAACGGGAACACACAAACATTCCAAGTCTTAAAGTGAAGCTTGAGCGTCGCACTATTCAAAATTAATTCTTAAATTTTAGCGCTTTTGAGCCTCAACATTCTCATCAATTTCATTGCTAAAAGAAAGGCTATTCAAAAAGTTTTAAAAAGTTCAATATTGGATTTTTGAGGCCTAAGAGAGTCAAGACGCCAATATGCAATTGCAACTCGAAAAATCTGTGCACAAAATGCTATGTATGATCTGGCTCATAGCCAGCACGACTTTGGAAGGGGGGCACTGGAGGGATGTGGCGCGCCAATGCCAAGTGGATGGGCGTGACACCTACAAGCAGCAAGAATATTGATCATGATGCAGGGGAATCAGCATCCTGTAGGCCAGTGTTTCATTCAGGGCCATTCACATATTACGTCACGCCAGGGGGGTGAGGGGTGGGTCTTTTGAATTTTATGACAAAGTATAACAAGGGGTGGGCGGGTTGTTTTTGAAGTGCGATATGATTTTTTTAACAACTCGATATGTAGCACATTTGGCCTAAACGTAGCAGCAATTCTGACCCTTTTTTAGAAAAAAATTGGCTCCACGTCTAGAATCTAGCAATCCGATAAAGCTGCCATTTTGGCGACTTTAACTGTCACTTTCACTATGAAATTTTGTGATATTCAATGAAAAAGACATAATAAACACATTATTACGAGAGCAGA
>WIPJ01000738.1:71979-86902 GCA_018155075.1 Cassiopea andromeda
TCTAAGCCAACATATATAATTTGGACCTTATCAGAGACAAATCACTCGTCAATCAATGATCAATGACATATTCTTTCCAAAATTCTATTACTTGCACTTGAGCATCAAAGATACACACATTTCTTTAAAAAAGAAAGTTATTTTGGTCTGGTACTGAAACTTTCTTAACTTTTTCTGGATTCCAGCATCACAACTTTTTTACGAGTTTCTTAGCAAAAAGTTTTGAGTTCCAATGCATTGCGCAAGCGCATTACACGCCTGTTATTTTATAAGGAACTCAAGACCTAGTTCTAAAAGCTCCTTATTTTTGGGCCTCTTTTTATCATATTCTGGTACTAAAAGTTCCTTAATAGTTCCTTAATTTTCACTGAACATATAGTGCCATAAAACCGGTACAAACATAAGGAAAAATCAATATTCTGAATTTTAATTTTCATTTTGGCTAGAACTCATGATGAAAAGCACAAATAAGGTAGGAAAGAAGTTTCATAAATGTATCTATGTAAGTTGCCAATGGAACTGGCTTCCTAATTCTTGATTATTTGCAGTTAAAAAATTTTTGAAATTGAAAAGTTCCTTGGATTCGTCTCCATTAGTAGTATAAGTTCCTTAACTATTTTAGCCGTATACATGTAGGTTCCTTATAAAATAAAAAGCGTTTAGTAAAATATGAAAAAGTGTGTTCTCAACAGTGTGAATGCTACATTGTTGTCTCATGGCACAATATGCCTCTCAAATGAAGAGCTACTAAAAATCATCGTTTATAGCCATGAACAATTACCTTTCAATTCCAATGCAGAAATTCTCAAAGCAACACTGGAATATATCCACGAGTGGCAACATAACCTTGCAATTCTCCTCTCCTGTTATTCCGTTATTGTATTCTTAATTAATTGTTGTATTTATACTCTTGTTAAGGTACTCCTCTGGTCGAAATCCAAAGTGATTACACGAGTGACTATTTAAATTTAAAATTAGTTTTTCGACCAAAGGAGTACCTAAAAGGCCAGTGGGTAGTCAGGAAATTTGCACCCCTTAATATCGTCCTCGCAGTGTCGTAAAGCGGACTATTAGTTCGTAATTTGTTAATGTATTTTCTTATATGTGTAGAAAAAGTGTGAAAAAGCTCCAAGTACACCTGAAATGATGATGAATCTAAAACATACTTGCCAAGTTCAGAAAATGAATTGCTAGGGAATATTTCGTATAATACTGTAAATCCCCTAATGCCCGCCTCTCACCACGAATAAGCAACCATACTAGCGCTACAAGTTCTTAACAAGCTCCTCTCCAAATAGCCCCCACTCATTCAGATGAATTAGCTATCTGAAACTCTTTCAATACTGTAAAGAGTAATGGACAAAGGCCTTAAAGTTGGTCAAAGTCAATCATTGAATTTTCATGAGACAAGAGGCATGAAAGATAACGCTACTCCTCTCCGGAAAAAGACCAATGACTATAACCAAAATATTTAAAGTATCTAGTGAAAGTTTGAAAATCACATCATGCTGGAGATTTTTCCAGTTTTTGCGTTTGCTCAACTGGAGACAAGCTTGAAAAGCTGGAGCATCAAGCAGATTTCGAGAGAATAGGTAACTATTCTAGTTTACGCTAGAGTTATATTTGATAGAAAAGTCTTCTTATCACACACTGTTTCATCCAATAAAGACCCGGAATTTCTTCTAAGACGTATCTGTTTCAACTGGAACTGACTTTCTTCTTCATTCACGGCTTCACAAAAGAAGCCTACTTCTTAGGGATTAATCACAAGGGAATTACAAAAAAATCCACAGGGAATTACAAAACAATCCACAGGGAATTACAAAACAATCCACAGGGAATTACAAAACAATCCACAGGGAATTACAAATCAATCCACAGGGAATTACAAAACAATCCAAAGAATTCCCCTTGGTTTACAGTTTTACCTCTAGCGAAAAGGCTATAGATCCCATGTTATTTACAACTCATAGTTTCCGAAAGGCAGGTAATGACCTCAGAGAAGAGCTTGCGAAGCTAGCACCTATTGTAAAGGACATAAATTAGTCCCTTTGATCAAGCGCTCCTGTACCGATACTTTAGGACCAGGGCCATAGCTGGGCTTTACGGGGGCGTCTGATTCATTTTATTGTACTCTTCATACAGGAAGCTTCTAAACACACGTTTGGTATAGGAAATATTACCAGTTGGGGGGTATGGCCTCGTAGCCCCTCGAGAGCCGCAAGTGTGCAGTACCGGCAAATAAAACACACAAATTTTCATGCAAATGAGGAAAATTCGGAGAAAAGTGTGAGCTGTTGAACCACACAAAACACACGTACTCAGCTGCTCAAAAACTTAAGAAAGTTCAGTGCTGGATTTTTGCGACTGGAGAAAGATTTTTAGTATTTATGTATTTAAAATTCGATTTATTTGTGTGCAAAATGTCATGTATATTGGCTACCCTCCAACAGTTTAACTTCTGTTGTTTATTATGATTTCTAATCATTTCAACTTTACATGGAACTTTTCCACTTTCTACTAATGTGCATTCGAAAGACCTTGGAAATCAGGAATATTTGCAAAGAAAGTCTAAAGAAAGTTTTGATACAGGAAACGTGAAAAAGTTAAGAAAGTTACAGTACTGTACCAAAGAAATTATTATTTTAAAAAACGTTTAATTGGAAGAAGCTTTTTGGCTCATGAAATGGGCGTTTTCCTTCATAAGGGCTTTCACGAGATAGTGGCCATGGAGTTGAAGGAAAAATGCCAAAATCCTATCCAAAGTTTTAAATATTTTCCAAGATAACCTATTTGTTCTCTGGTTCAATATTCCAAAGCTAGATCATTGATGCAAAAATGATGCACTGGTAGCGCTTCAAGGAGTTCTTTCCCAAACTTTTCCTGGACTATAAAAATTGTGTAGTTGCAAGCATGTGGATGTTGGTGAAAAGTAAAAAATGAAGTGAATCACAAAGAGGTTTCATAGACCGTGGGGCAAAAATGAGACATCAGTCCCTCTACTAGCAAAACAAACAGCTTTGCTTTACTTTATGAGGCCTCCTAGATTTCCCTGGGTGCAATTTGCACTTGCCTCTCTAGGTGGCTCTAGCAGGGTAAATTCTTCTCCTAATAACATCACACTCTTCATTAAGACATCCTCTCCTCTAGTCCCAAATTAACAA
Organism: Cassiopea andromeda; assembly: GCA_018155075.1. Taxonomy (NCBI): domain Eukaryota; kingdom Metazoa; phylum Cnidaria; class Scyphozoa; order Rhizostomeae; family Cassiopeidae; genus Cassiopea; species Cassiopea andromeda. The sequence continues at coordinate 75,144 of WIPJ01000738.1, forward strand.
TAACTACCCATTTTGTGGCATAAAATGGGCAAAAACCTCAGAATCTTGGGTGTTAGGTTAAGCATGTGCATATTCTAAACAAATGGCTACAATTATTTTTCAAGAAAACTCCAAGCCACCTGAATTATGGCTCAATATGATTTTATTATTGTCCTGAACTGTTACCCTAGATTTTGTCCCAAACAAATACCATAACACCAAAAATTCTGATGTTCCAAATTGTCTACCTCAGGTAGTGACAGGATCACTGCTCATAGAGCCCCATGGTTGCAGGGTACACTTAGATCAAACAACATCTTGAGAATTTCTACAATTCATGGCAAATTTAGTCTCTGTCTAATCTGTGTTACAAAATTCAAGGGTAACAGTTCATGGACAATAACATAAAGTATATAAATACAGAAAAATAATTATGATAGAGAAACTGGTTCCCTTCTAGCAAAATAGATCAACTTGGCAACATTCAATTTTCAGCACAAACATTGTCATTGGAGAGTGGGTGGGAGATTGCTGCTCTTCCCAGGTTTGAGAGGAAATCACATTTTCTGACTGCTTCTCAAATCTCTCTGCTCTTGTGGGCAGAAAATTGGCAATCCCCTAAATTTTGAGCCTCCAATAAATTTGAAGTTCTCCCACATCTAAGAGCACTCACAAGGTGAAATAAAGTCTGATAATTCAAAGCTGAGAATTCTGATTATAATAACACAAAGGATAGAAAGTGAGCCATTGCCAATTTAGTATTGGCTTCAATTGATCTTTGAAAGGGAACCAGTACCTCAAAACTCTGAAATTACAACTTATTGCTCAAATGCTATTAATTTTCATAATAAACTACCATTCAGTAAGTGTGGTAACGGAAAAGCTTAAACTGACAAAATCTACAAAAATACTTCAAAATGATAAAATAATAAAAAACTAATTTTCAAAACATAGAATTCCTTAGAGACCTAATTAAAAACAAAACAATAGCACAGGAACAAAGCGTGCTTCAGACAAAGGAAAGAAAGTCTTTCAAAATCATAAGTACTGGTTTTCAGAGGGTATTTTCATTTACTGAACTCTAGTCCCGAAGGACAAGGCAGGCCAACAAAACTCAGAAGGGTTTGCACTCGAGTCCTAAGGGAGCATTCAAAAAGAGAATTTCTGTGAAGTGTATCAAATTCATAATCACCATGAGATTACTTCTAGGCTCTTGAGAGAAAAAACTGTGAATGCTTTTCAGCAATGTAGACATGCATACATAAGGGAATTATACCCAAAAATGATCTTAAGCCAAATGGGAACAAAAAAAGTAGTCAAAAGTTTTGGGTTAATGTTTACATGTGTATTTCATCAATCTATTAAATAAGGGTCATTTAAAATAAAGGGTATGAAAATAAGACAAAGTGAAATTATGCCTAATTTATAGCTATATATTAATCCCCAATTTAATAAATTGAGCTATACTTGTGCAGACAAATTACTTTCACGATGACACACGTATTGGCTACTAACAGTACTCTCAACTCCAATCTACCCACAAACCTGGCTGAGGAAATAGTTTGCAAAGAATTAATCATAATAGCTTACAGGTGATGCAGATCTTGGTGAATTTGGGTGTCTTTCCCACTTTGTTGCAATCATAGCTGCGTCTTGGGCAACCTGTTCTGGAGATTTTGAGACATCTCGTAGTATCTCTTCATAATACTCCTGGATATCTGAAAATTGGAGATAAAATAACCTTGAAACTACAAAGAATGTATAGACGAAAAGTGAACTTATTCAGTTGATTTGCTCTTTAATATTACAAGAAAAATGACAAGCCAAAAATATGAAAAACAAAAAGTTCTCATCAACAACAAAACTACCATATTTCATATTAACAATTTTCCCTTTGAAAGTAATCCTACATGAACAAACAAAAAAACTTCATAATCTATACTTTTTACACCTTCATTGTCATTATTCATGAACTATAGATTCATAAATGCATGAAAGGACTACGCAACAAAACAAAAAATCTGACAACAAGAAAACATTTACTTTTCTGATGAAAAGTACAGGGGAATAGGAATACCAGGAATCCAATATTTAACCCCCATAGTTGTGTGTCTGAGCCCAGACTGGAAAGTTTGCTTACTGTGCAGACAATTTCAGTTTTTAAGAATTTGTGGTACATATCTAAGATTAGATCCCAGAATTTTTTGAGAGTTTTGCAAATAATCTAAAGTGTTGGACTTGTCACCTCTTCAAATGTGTGGCAGAAAACAACTATGCTGACTGTGCATGTCAAATATTGGAAAGCACATAGTCAAGTGCGGGGCAAGATATTGTGGGTGCACAGCAAAGTTTTCAGTCTATGTCTGAGCCCCACAATCACAACATTGAGTGAGATAACTAATACACACCAATCAAGGCAGAGAATAGCTTGCTTCTGAAAAGGTGGATGACTTTCTCGATGGCACCTTGCAATGCAGCATCATTGGTGCTCGACAATCTCTTGTGATACGTTTCCAACAATCGAAGAGCTCTTTCAATGTCTAAAAGAATTTTACAATAAAGTTGCATAATATCTCCTGAAAATGGCTTGTAACTTAACTGCAATTTGCAAGATTACATTCTACAATGACACTCACTGCAGAAAACAAAATACATTTGGTTCCAAAATATGGCAGTTCCATGCAGCACCCAATTTCTATCTCATTTTTATCCTAAATTCGTCAGCTAGAACAGCTTTTGGCAATCAGCATGATTTCAAAACTTTCTGTTACAGGGAGGAGATAAAGACAAAGACAAACTACAAGAAAATCAAGTTTCATTACCATCACGACACATTCAAGGGATGATTTTATAATAGGAAGACCCTCTAACTTACATCTGCAAGTATGCAGATATATCAAATGAAAGACTCTTCCTTCCAGTTCAAATTACACATCTATGGCCAACGTGTACGTAGAAACATGTTTTTACTCCTCTTTTAATTCAGATCTTGCAAGAGGGCCTAGATTGGTTGAATATTAATGAACAAAAGATTAATGAACTACGAATCGCAGTTTACTCAGCAAAGACCCATTCCAAGCCTAGAAGTGTTAAACCTGAGCACATCATCAATTTTTAATGAGAGTTACAGAAAAAGTTAGGCAGAATCGAGGTGAATTCTCACAGGTTCAACCATTTGATGAATATGAACCGGAGGAGGGCTGTACCAAAATTACAAAGTCTACAAACACAATTCAATTACAAATGCATGAAGCTGCTAAAAGATTGGAACGTACCTTGTTTTCGCGCTGGAGCCATAGCGTGCGTGCCTAAAGCAAGCTGGATTTGCCGTCAGGATGCTCTAATTTTTGCACAAGGACAACGGAGCTAAGGCAATCCGCCGTGTCTTCGTAAACCAAACAACCTCGGCAATAGTCACGTGATAGTCATAAGCCAATCGGTGACAGCAGAATCATTCACAGTTGATTGGCGCTAGAAGGGTGGGGGGGGGCTATGATTTCAAAAGAGGACATCTGCCCCAAAAGTAGAATCCATCATTACACGACTTTTCAAACAGGCAAAGACATTTGGAGAAGATCTGTAACTCCTATACCAGCAACTTTGAGAGCTTCTATTCCACTTACTTCTCAAGTAAAGAGCCTAACCTTTTGGTATTTCAAGTTAAAAAATGAAGTTTGAACATTTTGCATCCGTTAATATAAGGTTTTTCGGGAGTGCATCATGAAACTGTTTGTGGAAGGTTTAAAACAACCTCCAAGTAAGATCAAGGCATAGAGGTTTCATAGCTTGCAGCTTCCACATTGAGGGGAATCCTACTGGGACTTATGAAACATTGAAAAGTAGGGGTACTCATTTTCAGGGAGCACTCTCACAAGCAGAAAAGAAAAAATTCAAAATTTGCAAAGGGGAACCTTATATACATATTTGGGAAAGTGGGGGGCACATGCCTACCTGTAACTACTGTGCCCCAAGCTCCTGTATCCATAGAATCCTTGCAACACCTCTTATGAAATTGTTAGTGCGTCCTTCATAAATCACTTTGCATTCAATAACTACGTGATTTATTGCCAGCTCTTGCAGCTGCGAAATCAAATCCACACTTTTTTCTATAAGAACTAACAGTTTCTAAACTTCTGGCTGCATGTTTTCTTCTAAACGTTCCTTAAAAAGCTCTAAATTTTACGAAATTATTTGCAATGAAAACATGAATGAGCAAATTGAAAAAGGACGATTTAGTAAAAACAAAACTCCTAGAGATGAACGACTTTCCACGTATTGCAAAAACCTGAATATTTTCTCAGTTGAAGATGAAATCCATTTTCTCTTAGTTCGCTCCCTTCTAGGGAAGAACGTCAAAGATTTTTAGAAAATATCCATAGAAATTTCCCATCCACTGCTTCACTGAGCGATTTTAATATGTGCATATGGCTAATGAGCCAAGAGGAGAATAATACAACCAAACATTTGGGGAATTTCTGTAAAAAGTCTCTGGAAAAAAGATCCACATTTTTAATCGACCCAACCAGCATTTAATACACTTGTAGTTTTATAACTTTTGCTTAATATATAGTTGTATTCCCATTGAGATAATTGTTTTCTTACTGTTGCGTATGAGAGAGGTAGCATAATCGTTAGAGCGCATGCCTCCCATGCGGAAGGTCTACGGTTCGAGTCCAGGGGTGATTTCTAGGGGGCTCAGGGAGCGGAGCCCTCTTTTTAGACTTTCTGCTCATTTTGGGAGGGCTCAGCCCCTCTAAAACTCTTGCATTGGCTTGGCTTTTCAGAGTTTATTGGCCTTGCTTCCAATGTGCTATGCTCAATTGTTCACTGCTATATGGCTATTGAGGCATTCCTTATTGTTGAATATACTATATCAGTATTAAACAAAATTATCATGCTTCCATCTTTGAAAACATGGGCGTAGTTGTAGCTGAGCCACACCCAAACTATGGGCGTGGTTGTGCCTAGAGCTCTCCTTGTTAAAATTTTTAGAAATTACCACTGTTCGAGTCCTACTCGATGCCCTGACTGATCGCTCACTCACTGTTCACCCAGCAGCAAATGGGTACCCAGTGGGAACACTGGGGAGATAAAGGCGGTGAGGAAAGGAACTGGCCACCCTACCTCAAATGCCGATGGCCCAGCATAAGTGTCTTCTCTAACAGGCACCCCCCTACGTACGAAAGCATACGGGACCACCTTCACTTTATTTACTGTTGCGTAGTTGGAAAAATATTGTAATTCGCTGTAGACATGTATGCAGTTGAAGACCATCTTGGGCTAAGTGCTCGAATTGCAAAAAAAAATTGCCTAGCAAACAATATGCGTCAGTGAGAGCTAAAATCTAAAGCAATGTAAGAAAAAAGTTTATAAGAAAATGCGGCTCAAATGGTCCAAATCTTTAAAAAATCTTAAGAAAATCACGAGGCTCAATTTTTCAAAATCTAGTGTTTTTATAGGCCAAAAATCGATATTTCGTCATTATTGCATTCAAAATGTTAAAGATGGAATTCAAATTCAAGTATACATTATCAATATCGATGGTGTAAACCATTTTAGCCTGTTTAGTCCAGTAAAAGTTAAGAAAAAATTAGGAAAATCTCAGGCTCAATTTCGGGAACGGTTAAGAAAATTGAGGCTCAGGCAAATGACGGTTTTCTTATGAAAAAGAAAACGTGTACATTGTTTTGGTTTAGCTTCACGTTGAACCAGGCAACGATTTCAATGTGCTATTTGTCTAAAGTTTCTTAGTTATGACGTATAAGATTATAAACAAGTTAAGCCTTGAAAGTCTTTGGGATAAATTTGAGTTAAGATCAGTCCACTCAAAATATGAAACAAGGAATTGCCATGATCTTCAAATCCCAAGACTAAATGTGGAACGTGCAAAAAATGACTTTAAATACTCGGCTATAAAATTATGGAATGATATGCCTGTTGATATACGAGAGGCCTCAACTCTCAAATGCCTCAAAAAGATACTAAAAGAACATCTATTGGCTGATCAAAAATAATAACTGAAAACACGACCCCCTGGAAGAGCAGCAATATTAGTATTACTTGCCATTATGCTTGTTAATCTTTTTTCTTAATATATTATTTAAAGTGTATATATGCATATGTAATTTTTTTTAGTTTTTTTGTGTATAAATAATCGATTACATTACATTACAATACCCGTTCCTAGTCGACCGAAAGGTTTCTTAAATTGCGGAGGGTCTAGTACTAGGTTGCTTAGACTGGTGTCTTGTGAAAAACAACTTGTACGCATGTGTGCAACTTCAATATTGCTTGGGAGTTGTCAGAGGATTACCCCTGCGAAAATTTCTGTGACCTTGTTTCTTAGCAACAGTAGTTGATCAAATGGTCATGGTTACAGTAGTAAGTTGCTCTGCAAAAATGCACAATTGAAATTCCATTTTTGTCCTGTGAAATGGTAACATTTCAAGGTTGGGGGGTGACTCGCGCACATGCCCCCCTTATCTTTCGTCCCTGCCTGTACCTCACCACATTATATCAATGCTTTGACGTATTTGACGGAATCCAAAACTACAAGTCAGTGAATGACCTAGCCATGAAATGTTCATAGACTTTTTGCGACGCTGTTCATTGCGCATGAAAAGCAGCTAGGAATTAAAACCATTAACTCCCCTTAATTCTGTCAAGTAGGCCATTACGAAATCGTGGCTAAAATGGCGCCTCAAAGCAAGACTAGCTCCATTTCTAACGAATGAAATCGAATCAGGAGATTTGCATCATTTCATGTGATATTTTATTGAAATACCGGTTGCCATTGTTTGATGAAGGCTAGGCTCTGTTGAAAAGAGCGTAGCCTTCATTCTTTCTTCATTCTTCTGTCTCTTTCTTCATCTTTCTTCAGAGAAGAGCGCCCATTTTGCAACGTGTGATGTTCTGAACGTAACAACAAAAAGGCGCGAAATCTCGTTACAACAAAAAGAATATATGATGGAAAAGAGGCAGAAATGCCTGTTTACATTTTAACATGTTTGAAATACCATTTTTGTTGCAAACATGTAATTTATTAATGAAGAAACTCTAGCATTTCAAACAAAGATTTCGAAATCAAAAAGCCTTTGAAAATTTGCCATCCATGTGCGAACCTGCATACTACTACCAAAGCTTTCAAGAACCTTTTCCTTGAATGTCCATGAATTGCTCAACTTCAAATAGACAACATTCCGAATGTTAACCTCGTGATCTAGATGTAAAAGAAAATTGAACTTCTTGTGTAATGCAGGACTGAGCAAATCATAGTAATATTTACATCTGCAACAACGTTCAGGGATTTGCTGGTTAAAAAAGGTTGCTGATGACTTAGACAATGCTACACGTTCTAAAATATTTAGTGTAGTAAAGAGAGCCTTTGGCCTAAGTTTGACAGGGGCATCGAAAGCGAGGGACTCGGGAGGCACTGCCTCCCCCCTCTTTTTCAGAAAGTAGCATGTTTCACTATTTTTGCCTGAGCTCATCTCCGATACTAGTAACCAGGCCCTTCTATTTTGAACGTCATTTCGACGCTGCTGTATGAGAGCGGAGGCTGTGTATGTGGACTTTGCTGCTTTCTCCTTCACAGCTAGCAAACTTGCTCCACCTGCCTAACACATTTTCACATTACCTTTGAAAATTCTGTAAAACCTCCTTTCACGTTATTCAAATTGTTTGACAACAACTTAAACGAGAAATTCTAAGCTTCAAAATTCAGTTCTGAAGATTCAAAAGGGCGTCAAATTATACAGAACTGAAGCAAGAGGTTTTACAACATGGATAGCTAGAATAATTGAGCTGGGCAACAAGGCTTTGAAATTCTCTCACCTTCAGTTGAACATAAAGTTATCAAAGAGAGCAGCTGTTAATTATAAACAAAATCAACAGTCAATATGTCCACCCATTACTTGTTAATTGTGAACGATTAGTCACAGTGAATCTCGAGCAGCAAAAAACATTTTAACGAGCAGAGCATCTGGCGAAGATATCTAGAACCAGCTGCTATTCCACAAGTAACCAAAGCAGTGGAAATTTTGAGAATCAACAGGTTGCAGCTTTCATATACATTTACAAGGAATCACTTTGTATGGAACTTGCATGTTGAAGGCCCAAAAATTTGAGGAACTTATACTTATTGATAGTACGCGTGCATCGCACAATTTTCCATGCTCTACAGTGAAAAAATAATGATTAATTTTATTTATATTTATTTATATTAATTTTACTCTTATTTATAGGAATAAAGTTTATAAGAATATTAGAATCAGAATCGGTAATGTCTACGAATATTTTTTTAAAGATTCAAGGCTGAAGCTGCATCAAAACGTAGAATGTTCATGTATATGAGGTATAATACTGTTTGTAAATCAACTTTTGCTCCATCGATACAATATTTACAAGTCTGTTCATTGTTTGATTTGCTTTATGATGAAGTACACATCTTTTTTATAAGGAAACCGTCAATTTTCATGAGCCTCAATTTTATTAACCTTTCAGGAAATTGAGTCTCGGATTTTCTTAAATTTTTCTTAACTTTTACTGAAATAAATTGGCTAGAGTGGTTTAAACTATCGTTAATAATATTGTATACTTGAATTTGAATTCCATCTTTAACATTTTGAATGCAATAACGACGAAATGACGATTTTTGGCCAATAAAAAACACTAAATTTTGGAAATTGAGCGTCGTGATTTTCTTAAGATTTTCGTAAGATTTTAAACATTTAAGCCTCATCTTCTTATAAACTTTTTTCTTATAAAAAAGACGTGAAAGACATAACCAAAGATTTGAATATTTTCTTATGACTCTGAGATACACCTTTGACTTTGAGTTACACCTTTGATGCTCAGGAATAATTTAAAAATAATTTTAGGCACTAAAACAGAAAAAATTGAGAATGAGAGAGAGGCTCAGTAAAAAGTTAGACATTATTACAAAAGACTGTGTTCCGGGCGAGGTGGCATAGTGGTTAGAGCGCATGCCCCCATTGCGGAAGGCCTACGGTTCGAGCCCGACTCGATGCCCTGACTGGGCACCCGGCACCCGGCGGCAACACTGGGGACACAAAGGCGGCGAGGAAAGGTACTGGCCACGCTACCTCACGTGCGGATGGGTTAGGGTAAGTGTCCTTTCTAACAGGCTTTCCACCACGTAAGAAAGTATACGGGACTATCTTTACTTTTTTCTCCTAGTACCGACAGTGTACCAGTTGACATTATATGTTCCACATACATTGTGCTTCCCCGCTTTGCAGTACAGGGCCTTGACCTTTACAAACAACTACAGCAAAATTCCGAATACCAAAGTTTTCTTGATTTAGAGAGCTAGACGTGTAAGTTGGCATACCTCCCATAAAGGTTCTCTACAATCTACCGCGCTCTAAACAAACTGAATTTATGACTGACTCTATTTTAAGCCAGACGTAACCACTTCAGAGATGAACAATTTGATTTTGGGCTCAAGTTATGAGATTCTGCATGCCTAAGGCAGGTTCTGGTCTATTTTCTAATTCGCTTTGACACTGTTCTACTTTTTTCTTTACACATGATTTCATTATTCTCTGGTTTTAGTAATTCGGCTTACGATTGATACTCACCTTATCCGGCCTTAGAAAACAAGAGAGTTCAAGCTGAAACTCAACATATCCATGGCCACATTTCACGCAGACAAAAATAGGCCTAATCATGAATTTCGATTGCTTACTCTCCTAAACTGTAGATGATACTTCGGGAGAGGAAAGCAAAGCTATCAAAGCAGTGATGTGCCGAGACACCTTCTGTTGGAGGGGGTTTTCACCAATTGACAAACTATTTTTACTAAAAAATAAAGGTCACAGAAAGTACTGTCGCCAACTTTCTTGCAGGTTGGCTGCCTTTTGACCAGCTTTCTTGCAAATTTGAAAATATTTGGGGCATCACGCCCTCCAGTCGGCACATCCCTGTATCAAAGACTCGTAACTTTTGATGTTTGAAGGAAGACATTCTAGCTGTCGCATCAGACTGAGTATTATTTAAACGGCTTGAACTGAGACGTCTACGTCGAGGGGCAGGAAGAGCAGCTGCCCCCTCTGCCTTCATCCATGGGGGGCAGGAGGGGCAAGAATTACCCTTCATAATGAACTCTTTCCATCTCTCCTATCTTCTGAGGGGGCATTTTCCGGTGGAGCAGAAAGTTCAGTTCAAGAAAATTTTTCTGGGGACAAGCTTGAACTATGCAATATACTAAGCAGTGTTCGTCTGAAAAAGAGTTCGAAAATCAAAATCTACCTATGAGGAGGAACATATATATACCTAGTTGTGTTCTTAGAGGAAACCTTCCCCCTGTATTAGGCTCACTCAGTGGTCCCTGGGTTTGAACACATGTAAGGCTTTGAACTCTCTATTGCTGGTATATAAATAAGATACTGTTAGCTAACTTCATTATATCGACGATAGGAGTACTGCAGTTGAATAATATAACATTCAGTTCGAAGAAATTTGGAATTTTTTGCGTTTTATTGTTTGTGATGATTAATAATGGCATGCCAAACGATATAGCAAGCGAAATTTCCCCACATGGTACCAAGTTCCCCAGAATTACTAACAAGCCATACAGGAGGGCTCGGCTACAAATTTGGGTGTGGTACCGTCATACCCTAGTACCTCGCCACGCCTTTAATGGAGCAAATAAAGAAATTCCAGTCATACTGTATTTGTTTTGAGTTGGCTAAGATGAGAAAATTTTCAGTATTTGAGTTCAGGTTGCATTGAGGTAAACTTTACATCTGAAGTGAATCAAACTGAAGGTACTTAAAAATTAGCGGAAATCGTTTCTTGCCTTTTGACAATGACTTTTTGACACGCCCAATCTTTGGAATTTTTCATGTAAAAAATAATTAAATATAGTGCTTGAATTTTTTGTGGAAAAGTCTTCATTTTATTATCAGCATTTATCCGCATTTATCTACCAAGTTCCTTAGCTCTACATGATGAGTTCGGAAAGATACAAAAGTCTTTGGATTTATCTGTTTCACTTCACTTAAAAGTAATATCGTTTGACAGCTGAAAACTGTAGCCAATACTGGGAATAAACGTATCTTAGGAGGTAGGAAGGGGGCTGTTGTAAAGCTATAGTGAAGGAACAACATGCACGTTCTTTGAGAAAAATCGGTGAACGTAGTTTCTAGGCCTTGGTCAAAGAATCATTCTAAGCAGCAAGAGGATAGAAATGTCGTCCATTTCCTGTATGACGTTATGGATATCGACATATCCAAACTACCCATCATCATCATCATCATAGTGTATCCAATGCTTTTAGCACGTTGACCGTCATGATTCTAAACTTTTCACGGTCTTCTGCTATTCGTATCAAATTTCCATATGATTTTCCAGTCCACTTCTTTAGGTTGTCCATCCATGTAATTCTTGGTCTTCCTCTGCTAAGTTTGCAATTGATCTTTCCTTCAAGCAGCTGACGTTGTAACTCATTTTGTCTGATTAGTTGACCAAAATATTAACATTTTCGTTTGACATTGTTAGACAACAATTGCTTTTCTGTACATAGCATGTCTAGGACATTTTCAATTGTTTTATGTTTGGTGTATGAAAGTCTTAGTAACTAAACTACCCATGCAGATGTTTACATAAGTAACTAGGACATCGGCTTCAAGAGCTATTTACAAGGCCCAAAATCATGCTTCTGCAGGACGAAGAGAAAAGGCCGGTAACTAAAGAAGGTGTAGTGTGGCGAATATATATATATGTATATATATATATATATATATATATATATATAT
>WIPJ01000738.1:87111-128428 GCA_018155075.1 Cassiopea andromeda
TATATATATATATATATATATATATATATATATATATATATATATATATATATATATATATATATATATATATATATATATATCGATTCCACTACGATCCAGTTCTGTAAATAGCCTCACAAACACAACATCTCATCAAAGCACATCCTAAATCTCTATCTTGTCTATTCAGCACTCTCTTTCCTCAACTCCAACATGGGCAAGCAACTAAGCTCCTTACCAGACCTCTCCAGAGTAGTAATCTCACACTCCCAGGTAAAAGTTCTGTCAACAGATCATCCACTTTCCATCTATGCTGGCTAATGTTTGTACTATTTTTTACATGTTGAGAACCAAAGAAGACGAATAGGTTCTACAAAACACACCCCTCCCCCCGAAACACAAGCTTCAGGAAAGACCCTGGAAGATAATAATTTGATGCAAAAAGAGAAGGGAATTCATATACTGAAGTAGATATTTTATTAAGGCTTCAAATTTGTTAAATCACTTTGTATGTATTCACAATTGTAACCCTGAACACCCCCGTTTTGTGATTACATATTTCGCTCAAGAGCTGCTGGCCTGAATAATTTCTTAATTTACAATCAATATCAAAACAAACACCAATTTTGATTGAGTTGGTCAGCCTCTTTGACTCATTAAAAAAGCTTAAACTCGATAATTCAAGGCAATTTAGCTAATATCTAGCAAAACGAATCCTTTTTGAAATTAATGTGATAGAAATTTGATAATTTCGTGGGCTGTGCAGATATGAAATATTAATGGTAAAGTGTTTTCTGGCCAAAATTCAAGAAAATACAAGATGCTTTATTGAATTACTGAGGATAATTGTCAGGCAATAAATTGAAGGAAATCGATTCTAAAGAAATTATAACCTACGGCAAAAAGACTTCCTGATCATATTCCTTCCATGTCTCCATCAATTTGGAACGCAAAATTCTTTAATTGATTTTATCCTGAGTGGAACTTCATGAAGAAATGATAAAATTTTTCATTAAATGTTTGCAATTTTTACTCACTTAGTGCCTGATAAGTCTTCTCATTTAAAATTAACTAATTCAATCATACTTTTCTTTAATTTTTTAGTAGGCAATGACGTGGAAAGGCCTTAGGACCAGTATAATGCCCCTACAATGAAAAAACAAAAAAAGGAGAAAGTCAATGAATGTTCGTGTTGATAAACTGTAAAAGATAAAGGTAGTCCTGTATACGTTCGTACGTAGGGGAGTGCCTGTTAGAGAGGACACTTATCCTGAGCCATCGGGATGTGAGGTAGGGTAGCCAGTTCCTTTCCTCACCGCCTATATCTCCCCAGTGTTCCCACTGGGTGCCTATTTGCTGCTGAGTGAGCTGTGAGCGAGCATTCAGTCAGGGCATCGAGTCGGGCTCGAGCCGTAGACCTTCCGCATGGGAGGCATGCGCTCTTACCACTATGCTACCTCGCCCCATCAATTTATAGCCAACCTAAATGATAGAAAGCTGAAGTTTTAGACATTTCAATATTTGCTTCTTCCAACTACAAGATGGATTCATCGTAATAATTCTTCTGTTCCTTCACTTAACAGCTTTTATGGGCCTTCACTCTTTTATTCATCCAATCACTTATCCCCTTAATTTGTCATTTATATGTTCATTTATTATTTATTCACCCATTCATTCATTCATTCATTCATTCATTCATTCATTCATTCATTCATTCATTCATTCATTCATTGATCCACCCATTCGTTCATTTATTTTTTAACTCAATCATTCACTTTGGAAATCACTCATTTGTATACTCATTCGCCCACTAATTATTTCATTCATTATCACTTATTCATTCATTCATCCACTTATTCATTCATTCATTCTTTCATTTATTTCTTAACTCATTCATTCCTTTTGTTGACTATGCACTTATCTAGTCAATCTTTCACTCACTCATTAAATTATTCATTCATATACTCGTTCATTCATCCATTCATTTCATCAATCATCAATTCACCCTTTAAATCACTCATTCATTCACTCATGCATAAAACGATCCTTCATTCGTTGAATTCCTGGCTTTGCAAATTTTACAACGAATCCAAACAACAGCTTTCTTCCATCCTTATAACGACAACGAGCAATTAACTAAATTTTCCAATTGACAAAGGAAGTTAATCACCACGCCATTAGCTTTATGAAAGCAATAAATAATCCTTATTATTATCCTAGATTATTACAATTCAGAAGAGAATTGATCTTCAAACAGCCTAAGCATTATCAATAATTTGATATTAGCTGCTGTGAACGAGTTTCAAGGAGGTTTTTAGAAATCGATTCTAATTATAATTGAAATTTACACCAAATTCACTTAACTTGATGACAGCTTTACTTGACTTTGTCTAAGTTGAATTGCCAACAAGCGGAAGTATTGTGAACAATGTGTTTTTGTACAACTCTTCAAAAAGCAACTGCCACGAGGACATTGTGCAGAACTTTCAAAAGAGAGGCTAGCTCGGTTCAGGTAGAGGCCATTCATTCTCATTTCAAATTGCAGAATAGAAAGTTCTCGAAGTTTGCCTTTATGAAAAAGATGCATCAAATGTAGGCTCATTCCACCCAGCAGCAAAAGACAGTGTATGCGAAGTAAATGGAATGAACGAGAAAATAGGGATAACCCCAGTTCATGATGTGCACGATCATTTGCGCAAATGTCTGAAGGGCTACTTTCCTGGGAATCGCCCTCAAATCATCCTAAAATATTGAAAAAGATTTGCCGATTCATTTGCCATATCGCATTAGAAACAGGGATGGCGTCAGCCATTGCAGACTGGGCAGAATGTTTGGTACCACCCATTTTGAAATCGTGCTAAAGGTCCCTCAACCCAACCATGACATTATCTCATCAAATTTGAATGAATTAGAAAAATAGTGAGAAGTATGAACAGAGCTGCGTAGAAGGAGGTAGGGAGAATTCCCCTGGAGCTTCAAGTCATCAAAATCTAGGTATTTGATGAAGCACAAACAACAGCATTTTTCCAAGGTTGATACCCAGTCCCCCTACTTTTCTGTTTACTTCTTTCCAATGAAATTTCGTGTTTCTTTTTGCCCTGGGAACTATACAATCTGTTGGCGTCCCTTGACATTGTAGTGGGTATTTTGGCAACAGGATCGAGTCATAAAAATTCCATAGGAATCCAGAATTAACATCGGTAGCCAGTGAGGTGCTGACAAGAATTTTTATGGAGGAGGCGGACGGCGGTAGAACAATTTAGAAATTACCTTGACTCCGTGATCTTTAATTACCATTTAGGTAATGAAAATAACTCTCCGTCCATTATGTGTTGTCCTCGGATTGATGAATCTCTTCGTAGAGTCTTGGGTAGGCATCTCATTAATGCTAATCACAGGATGAAGTGTATTTCCTTCCAAATTATTCACGTGTACCTACTACACACTCTTCTTCTTAGAAGAATAAAGTATCTGGCGATACAAAGGCTCAGAGTCGCTGAAATTTAACAATTTATTTGTTCGATTTTACCTCCGTTAACCCCCAATTCCTTGGGGCTTGGAGGGTGCCTCTGAGAAGACTTTTGTTCTGGCACGAGCATTTAGGACTGGCTGCCCTTCCTGACGTCACCAATGGCCTGCGGTTGGCCTCGAACCCAGGACCACGTTGGTCCAAGTCGAGTTCATAACCGCTAGGCCACAGCTGCTCTCGCTGAAATTTAAGAATAATTTTAAAATAATGCGACAAACATTGCCAAAAGCAGCTAGAACGTTACGGACACTAGTTATGTCCGGAGTAATATTTCATCTTCATGGCTCCTTTTAATTAAACAGCTCTTAGGTGCAATAAATCGCCCCTTCCCCCCAAAATAATGTTGTTTCTTGAAGATAAGACACTGCTGCGGTGTATTTTGGAAAATTTGCAAAAAAATTTGTCAGAAATCACAAAGTAGGTCAGCATTGTGCCTGGGGGAGAGGGAGGTAGAGAAAGGAAAAATGCTAAAAATTGGCAAAATATTCCAACTGCACCTTTTTGTTCCAACTACACTTACAAGTAAATTGCTTTGGCCCAGTACTGAAACGTTCTTAACTTTTTCACAATTCTAGTATCAAAACTATCTTACGGCTTACTTAACAAAAATTCTTGACTTTATATGTTTTGCATAATGGAAAATGAAAAAGTTCCAAGTACGCTTGAAATGATGAGAAATCTTAGTAAATAACACAAGGTAAACTGTAAGAGAATAGCCAAAATCACATACATGACAATTTGCACACAGGTAAATCAAACAATATATACATAGACACTTCAATACTTTCTTAAGTGTCAACAATCCACAACTGAACTTTCTTTACTTTTTGAGCAGCTGAGTACTGCTTTCTTATAAACTACTTTCTTACCAAAAACAACGTGTATTTTGGCAAGTATTCTAGGCTCAAGATTAACTTTTCCAGTATCAATATGAGCGAGGTATCATAGTGGTTAGAGCGCATGCCTCCCATGCGGAAGGTCTACGCTTCGAGCCTGACTCGATGCCCTGACTGAATGCTCGCTCACTGCTCACCCAGCAGCGAATGGGTACCTGGTGGCTACACTGGGGAGATACAGGCAGCAAGGAAAGGAACTGGCCACCCTACCTCACATGCCGATGGCTCAGCATAAGTGTCCTCTCTAACAGGCACTCCCCTACGTACGAAAGTATACAGGACTACCTTTTACCTTCACTATCAATACAATTTTTATTCTTTAAGATATTAGCAAAAATTACAATATAATCTTTTCATTTTCAAGAGAATCTTTCCTTTGGTAGCAAGAAGAATAATCTCAGGCTCAAGATAAAAAAATCAAGAATGTTGAGACTCAGCAGAAAAGTGGTTATTCATAGAAAAAAGAATGTATTTGTGAACGTATGTAAGATGAACTTTGCGAGTTCCAAACTATTTCTTTAAAAGGTCGTTGCAGGTGTGATTCAGTGGTAGGCTTGCTCACCTAAATATGGCATATCCTCAAATATATGAGAGGTGTAAAATCAATCAATTGATAATCAGAACTAAGCGTAAATGGTTAGGTACTTTGAAAACTTGTTCTTTAGATTACTTTTGAAGATGAGCGAGTAGAGATCAAAACAGTGGAAACACCGTTAGAATTTCTAAAAACTGGCCTACGTGAGGTTGTGCTGTTGCACACAGATGGTAGACATTGACTGAAATTAGGTCTCAATGGAATCTACTGCAAACATGCTAGCAAATTTCTTCGAAAAAGTCTCATTTCAGCCAGCAAAATACAACTGTTGTAGCGCGCCCCTGACTGGCTCTCAAAGATGCAAATTACAGATAAGATGTTATATACATATCAGAAACGAAATAACGACAAAATTACTTGAAAGAATTAAAATTGTTAAACCGTCAGCAAGCAAAGCTTTTCACTACAATAGAACGAATGTATAGAAATACAGCGAGTATGTGCAGTGGTGATAGATTAAACCTTCAAAGTGACATGAAGTTTTTCGCGTCACAAATTACTTTTTTAGCGGAAACTACATAAGACAGGCTGTAATTTTCAAATCTGGATCTAGAAATGAGGTAGAAGTAGTAGGAGAAAGGTGAAGAGAACATTTTGAGCTTACTCCATCATGCATCCTATGGTACACCATATAGAAAAGTGCAGCAGTGAGAAACTATTTGATGAAAATCACACGAACTTTTTCAATGCAATAGGAAAATGAATTACATGGTTGGTTAGAGGAGGCTCTGATTGCTATAGAACGATTTCAGAATGAAAGTAGTTTACGTTTAAATTGCTAGAAAATTGGAAAGTTTGTGAAATAAACGATGTTTCTGTTGTATGCGGACAACTCTTCCCATTGTGCACCGCTGGGCGGCCTGTTATGAAACTCTAGGTTCTATTATGTTGGCTACGGTCGGGTATCATCATTAAGGCGAAGCTTGCATACGCCATTAGTTCAAGTGCTCTGTTGCGGACTTGCATTGACCAGAGGTTAATGAATGCTACTCTTTTAGCATTTACTTATTAAACAGACCTTGAAGATATTTTAGAAGTGGATTTCACTAATTTACAATTTATATTTACACCTTTATACAACAGTACAATCTAACGAAGGCGAATATTTAGAAGTTCAAATTGTGCTTCCTCTGTTTTGATCTCGACTCTCTCATCTTCAAAAGTAATTTAAAGAACGAACTTTTAAATCGTTGGTCTCTTATCGTTTAGCTTCAAGAACTGTATATAATCCCTTGCTATATCGGTACAAGCCTCCCTTCCTTTATCCTCCCCTCCCTATTTTCCCTTCCTTTACCCTTGCCACCCTCATACTCCCGTTCCACGTCCTCTACTGTGAGAGCGCATTGCATTCTGGTAGTTATATTCGGGCTTGTATTTGAAAACGTGTATGGAAATGACAGTGTTAAGGTGAAATGTTGGATTGTTTGAACTCCATGTTGGGCCACCCAAAATTGACTTTTCCGATATTGGGTGAAGTTTGAGTCTAGTCAAAAATGTTGGGTGATGGTAGCCAACAACTCCATTGTTTTCAAATGTTGGATGAAATATAGGGTCGTTTGAACACCTTAGCCAACATTGTTGGCATTGCGCATGCGTTCTCCCTTACAAAAATCGCCGGCTATTTGCATTTTGATCGTGGTTCCCAGTCTCAAACGCACAGCTCCTTCACAGTGTATTCAAATCACAACCTCCATAGAAATGTTGGATGAAAATTTGGATGAAATGTTGGATCATTTGAACACCTATCCCAACATTTGTAAAATTTGTTAGATGAAATGTTGGGTGCAATGTTGGGTCGTTTAAACAGGCCTTTAGAAAGGATGAAAACTAAACGATAATTACCAAATTCTTTCAGCCATGACAGCCAACAATGATGACAGGGGAAAGAAAGTAGGGGGCCAGGCATGAAGCCCCTGAGAATTACAAGTTTTCTGTGTGAAACCTAGCTCAAGTTCTAGCAGTAAAAGTTTCTTAAAAGTTTCGTAATCCAATGGGCAGAATTGAAGTAAAAACTTAGACGAAACGTTGACGTAGCAAACCAATAGTATTGTAACAAGAAAAATGAGTTATCGCGGGTTTGAATTGAAGGCAGTGTCGTGTTCACATTGGTTTGATTCAGCTTTACGCTGAATTAGGTAACAGCTTTAAAAGTCAAATTTTTTCTTAAGTTTCTTAGCTCTTTCCTTGTAGTTCTGAAAGTTTCTTACACTTTAGGCTGTCTAGTACCGGGTTGCTGATAAAGTGGTTTTTTGTAAAAAAAGCGTGTATTTTTGAGCCATGCTCTGTAGATCTTTTGGACATGCCCCCATGTAAACAAAAGGATACATCTGGACTAGACAGAACATAGCTGATGAAATCACGTATGACGTTCTCAAAAGGGATAATTATCAAGTTTTGTATATATTTATCAACGTGTCTTCTTTCTGGATTTAACATTTTTTGAATGACCCAAAACGGTATAGCCACTACGAATTAAAACTAGGTGACCAAGGAGGTTGTTCCTCCTCTCTAGTTATCAACACCTCTCCTGTTCCTCATGGTCTATAACTGCAACGTAATTTTCCACCAAAACCAGAGCACAATTTAATGCTCATGAAGCTCAACTGATAGGATAAGAAAGACCATTGGAAGAAATGGCTTCGAAGCACAGTTATAGAAATGTCAAAAATTTGAAAATGATGTTAACTGAAATGCTTAAAACTAAAAATTATCAAAACCCTGATTTCATGAGGGAGGTTTTCACACTGCGTAACAAACTCCTATAATCTTAGATATAATAATGAATTCCTGCAGCCCAAAGTAAAAACGGTTTCATATGGTATTAAAAGTATACGTGTCAGAGGATTAAAATTGTGGCAGACACTCCCTTCTCGTATAAAAAGCTCCACTTCTCTGAAAGACTTCAAAAGAAACATCAGAAATTGGAATCCCTCTGATTGTCATTGCCATCTGTGTAGACCCAATATGCCATTGCTGGATTTTTATAACTTACGTATTTTCTTTAGTTCTGCTAATAGTTTTATCAAATTTATTGTGATCTTACTCTTTGTGGTTTAGTAGTTCTAGAAGTTGGCTTAGATTAGCCTCATTACATATTATTGTGACGTAGCTATGTTTAGTCAAAAGTCAAAGTCCTTTCTTGCGCCCAATGGCGCATAGGGTGGCGCCTATCTCCGTTTCCCTGGCCCTAGGCCACGCGTCTGCGAATGTATATGTCGAGCGCCAGACGAGAAGGCAGTGAGTACCATTTTAAAAGTCTTTGGTATGACTCGGCAGGGGCTCGAACAACGACCTACCGGTTGTGAAGCAGATGCTCTACCACTGGGCCATCACTCCGGTTAGCTATGTTTAGCGCCAACGTTAAATGAAGTGATTATTATTATCATTCCCTATACTGTATTTTCTCCAGTACAAACTTTGTTTTTCATTTTCATATCAAGTCTGTCAAATGCAAGTTACCTAATTATAGCGAGATTAGTATTTGCATTCTTAAATATTATGTCATTATCAGAAGTTGAAAAAATTATACCATAGAAATGTAGAGGACAAGATTCCAGGGATGGCACGAGAGAAGGGGCGTAACCGAAGTAAGTTCGGACCAGGACAACTCTTAGCGGCCGTGATCTTCTAAGCTCCTGAAGGGGCTCCTCCTCAGCACAGTCTTGTTGAAGTCCTCAGGCCCCAAGTATCCCTACTACACTACTGACTAGGAGGCTATAGCTCCTCATAATGACGTAAATATACTATTTAAAGTTGGCTGTTCGACCTAGCAACGTATGGTACAGAAGCATGGGCGCTAACGCAAGACCAGTCCAGAAAGTTAGCAACTTCATGAAGGAGAATGAAAAGAAGCATCCTAAACATCAGCCTGAAAGACAAGATCAGGAATGGAACCATCAGAGAAAGGACAAAAGTGAAAGTCATCATCGAAACAGTAAGAGACCTGAAAAGCAGATAGGCTGGACACGTGGCAAGAATGGAAGACAAAAGATAGGGCAAAATAACAACTGAATGGTACCCAAGAGGTAGCAAAAGAGCAAGAGGAGAAGTAAAGAGAAGATGGAGGGACGAGGTTGAAAAGAAGGTAGGAAATAGCTGGATGAGAATCGCTCTTGACAGAGTTGCGTGGAGACAGCTGTGGAGGCGATCCGTTGCTTGGAGACAGCAGTGGCGTGACAGGCTGACGATGATGATGTGTTATAAACTTTGGTCATTATCTGTGGGTTCATATACTATGCTATGACGATTGTAGAATGTAAACAGAGAGTATATGAATGTTTTGTATGAATGCTCCAACTTCACTGATCTAAATCATGCGGTATACCCTGGAGTCTGGTAACTAATTGCAATTACTACATGATGAAAATTAAGGGGGTATGGAGTTGAATCTTGTTGAAGTCCTAAAGCCCAGAGTGACCAGGCCTAGCAGAAGATTATGCTTTTGGCATAATTTTGCGCGAAAATCATCATTCAGCATTAAATCTAACATAATTTGAAATTTCGCATAATTCTAGCATAATTTTGTCATCAAACGTGCTGTTTCCATTAGAAAGTGCTGGACTATTAGCTTTCTTTATAAGAAAACCACAATTTTGCCTGAGCTTCAATTTTCTTCACTTTTCCTGAAATTGAGCCTGAGATTTTCTTAAATTTTTCTTAACTTTTACTGAAATAAACTAGCTAAAATGGTTTACACTTTCGTTATTAATACTGTATACTCGAAATTTGAATTCCATCTTCAGCATTTTGAAGGCAACGAAATATTGATTTTTAGCCAATAAGAACCCTAAAGTTTGGAAATTGAGCCTCGTGACTTTCTTAAGGTTTTCTTAAGATTTTGACCATTTGATCCTCATTTTCTTATAAACTTTTTCTTATAAAAAAACGTGTGCTTCGCGTAAGCCAACATCATATACGAAAACCGGCTGTATTATGTAGAACGCACACTGACAATATTCATGGGTACTACCATAGTTAATAATAGAGTTTACGCAACAAGACGCGTCTGCTCATGACGAGCCAAAGGAGTCTAGAACCTAGCGCGATATTCAGATTCGCGCCAATGCTTGCGAGAGGATGGCGTGACCGCGCTCGTTTCTAGACTTCTTTGGCTCGTCGTCAGCAGGCGCGTCGTGTTGCGTAAACTCTCTATTAACTATGGCACTACTAACATCAAAGTGATCAGCCATTGTTTTCAAAATGAGATAACCTAGGGTTAAAGTCAAGTTCCGGGTTAGAATCTGCTATTCTACGCATGCGTCAGTCTCTTTTTCAAACATAATAACTTCGATTTGGAAGTTAACATAAGTTTGGTAAATCTGGCGTAATTTTTGGACAATTTCGGCATAATCTCCAAATGAAGATCTGGTCAAACTGCTAAGGCGCCAAATGTCCCTAATTACACCACTGACTGGGAGGCTATAGCTCTTTGTAGTAACATAAACATTTTATATAAAGTTGGCTGTTAGATCTAGCAATACTTTCAACTCAGGAACAAAACTTAAGGAGGGTATGAAATCACCCCAAACCAAGCACATAGTCCTGTGTTTCAAGGGTGGCAACATTGTCCCAGAGGAATCACGTAGCCCAGAATCTCAGCAACTTTTTCATACTCTATGCTATCAAATGGATGATCTATGTGCTGGAAAAGATTGAGTTAGTTAGTACGCCACAAAAAGCTCGATCAAAACTTCAGGAGCTTTCCTTAGCTACAAGATAAAGCAACAAAAAATACTGCGAAAAAATCTCCAGGGGTGGCAAAAAGCTGGCATCCTGTTTCCCAGGGGTAGCATTTACCACATTATGCCATCCCATGGCTACGGGCCTGCCCCTAACCTTGAAAGTTAGCCATTTCTCAGGGCAAAAACGGCAGTACAGTGTATTTTTGCAGAGCATTTTACTGGACGCAGGAACATTTCATCAACTACACGTATTTTTTTATAAGAAAAAAGTTTATACGAGAATGAGGCTCAAATCGTCAAAATCTTAAGAAAATCGTAAGAAAATTACGAGGCTCAGTTTCCAAAATTAAGTGTTTTGTAGGCCAAAAATCGATATTTCGTCGTTATTGCATTCAAAATGTTAAAGATAAAATTAAAATTCAAGTATAAAATATCAATAACGAAAGTGTAAACCATTTCAGCCAGCTTATTTCAGTAAAAGTTAAGAAAAACTTAAGAAAATCTCAGGCTCAATTTCGGGAAAAGTTAAGAAAATTGAGGCTCAGGAACATAATTTTTTTCTTATAAAAAAACGTGTACTGCTACAACACAACAAAATATAAAAAGGTCGTAGGCAAAGCTGATTGATGTTACATCCCTGCGTTAACTAAGGCCAGCTATACGAAGGAAAAATTAAACTAAAGCTAAAACTAAAACTAATTAATGCTGAAGCTAGAAGTACTAGGCTATAGTCCTGCCTTTTCCAAAGGGGGGTGTTGCATTTGGACGAGCAACAGCCACACTCTAGCTCGGACGCTACGATAAGCTCTAGTAAATCTTGTGGTTTGATTTTAAGTTTACCAAGACAAACCTTAGAAACGTTATAAGGCCAGTTCCGATTGTTACAAAAATCCCGACCGCAATTCTAACTGTTATTTTCACACCCAGTATTCTCAATCCTACTGTCTGCTCCCTAATAGACAGATGCTGGTAAAACTGGAATCTTTCCCTGGGCATGTAGACATAAAAATAGTGAGGATAGCATTCATTGCCAGCTCTTCTTGTAACGAGGTGCAGTGCAGCGGATACAATTGCTGCGGGGAATAACTTTATTGCTATGCTTGCAAGGTCAAAAGCCATGCCAAAGATATATTGTAAAAGAGAGTAATCAACACCAAAATCCTGTTCCCAGTAAGCAATGCTAAAGACAACTGCATGCAAAGTGTGGTAGGCCATCGCAAACGAGACTATAATTCCAAACTCGCTCTGGGTTCTTTCGATCCATCGATTCAGTTCGTTATACCAGCCAAGGAGCTTTCCTACGCGTTCACGTTCATCTTTTTGACCACGGTTCGAAAGCTGGAACAACTCCTGCATTTTTTCCATAAATATCTGCGCCTGAAGTTTATGCATGTGACACACAAAGCCATAGATACTAAGCCACGTGGCCCACCAACCAGTGGTATAAAAGACGGTCAATCCGTAAACAATATACTGCCAGAATTCCTTGAAAAATGGCATCCAATGCAAGTAAAAGAAGAGCGATGATAGCATCCAAGCTATCATCGAAAAGAGGCTGTATGCACGCGAGAGCTTCCTTACCTCGGGTCGGTGTTCAAATGAGCTCTGCAATACGCTCGGCATGAGCGCGTCATAGCTGCCATACTTGAAGTAGTACTTGATAAAAATGAAGGGAAAAGTCAAATTCATGAGTGTGAAGCAACTGTTTGCTACCGATCCAGCCTTCCAAGAAGCGACTTCGCCGTGCATAACGTATTCTAAAGCTGAAAAGACAAACACAGAATATTTCAATTTGATTGGCCTATGCAAGTTATTCAATGGCTGTATGTCTGGTGGGAGAGGAGTAGCATCAACAAAATCTCCTTTGAATCTGAATTATGATAATGTGTTTGTTACAAAAGCAGACCAGCACAGGATGCTACTTTTCACCTCAAACTCACAAACCCCCTGATTCAGGCCGTTCTCAAAGAGGAAGTCGAGTCTAAATCGCCGTAAATCACACTGACAAGTACATATGCCGTTACAACGAAGATTCTTCTGTAAACAAGCCATAAGTCTTAGGATCTTTCGGGGTTCCTGTCCGACAAACCAGCTGAAAATGTCTGGAAACCAAAGCTACGCTGAACACAAACTGATAGAAAACTAGAGGTAGATCGGTTGTCCTAGGCCAAAGTATTGTTCCGACAGCGCTAGTCGGAAATGAGGTTTAGGCAGTATAGGAAAGAGGTTGTGGTAGTTGTGGATGCGGCATGCATAGTAGGCCTAAATTAGCTGAATAAGCTAGGTATAACAGCCTACTCTAAATAAAGTAAACCATAACAATAACAACAACAATAAATCTTTCTGCTTGTTGATTATTATATTACATCTTAATTAGCCTAAATTATCATGTCTCCATCTTTAAAAATATGGGTGTGGCTGCAAATATTCCACACCCATTTTATGCAATTGCACATGCAGTCCCACTTGCCAAAAAGTTTAGAAATATCCCCTGTGTATATGTACTTAAAGCTATTTACTAAGATTATTGCTGGGAGCAGCCATGGCCTTGTGGTAATGCACTCGACTACGCCCAACATGGTCCTGGGTTCGAGTCCTAACGCATACCATTGGTGACGTCAGGAAGGGCATCCGGCCCTAAATGCCCGAGCCAGAACTACACTCCCCTCAGAGGTACCCCCAAGCCCAAAGGAATTGAGGGAAACGAAGGTAAAATCGAGTAAACTAAGATTATTGCTGGGTTTCCCAACATTCCCTGAAGCACACGGTACTAGGAAGCTAATGTTATTAACCATTATTAGCAATATATTCCTGTTTGCGTAGACGCCTCGAATTGGAAACGAAGCAAGGAAACTATTAAAAGTTGTAGTTATTAGTCAGAGCTAAGGCTTAATTTCGCAGTAGAAATTGAGTATTATTGGTTAATATCTTATTTTCGTAAATAAAATCTAGTACTGGGACTGGAAGACAAAATTTATATTTCCAGACTGAAGTGTATAAGTAATGGAAATAATATATGTGTATAATATATAATATATAATTATAATATATAATATATATATAAATAATGTTGCGTTAGACAAGAACGCCTTAAGAGCATGGGATAAGCTTCGAGATTAAAGCTACATATAAAAACTCAAACTGGAGTCTTTCTTTCAAAGTTCTCTTGGTTTTCTGCAGTAATAGAATCAGAGAGAATTGGTATTCTCAACAATTATCATTATTTCAGGTAGCCCTGTCCACAAGTTGCTCAAAATTTTCTGAAAAATTGCCTTTTCGAAAAAGTTGCCAACCCAAATTTCAACCATGCCCATATTCACAGAACGATTAACTACTCGATAAATCTTGGACCTAATGAACTTTTCTTTACACAAGAAATGAATTTTCTGTCTTCAGCCTGGAGTTTTTTCCATGTAGTCACATTAAATCTCAGATTTTTCCTAACTGTTTCATAAATTCCTGAAACTTTCACTAACAAAAGCAACCCAGATTAGGAAACTGTGATACAAGAGATAAATGTTCAGGTTTTGTTAAGCATTTAATGGCAGTTTATTCCAGTAAACATTGGAAAACCATCCTGCCTGCAAATTCTGCACCAGAGCAGAAGGTGTTACGGATCACCTCCGTTGACACTGCTCCGGTGCAGAAGTTGAACCAGCTAGCCTTACCGTTTACACAGACCGGTCGCTTTTGTTAAATCAAGTCGCAGTATTATTGAGTTATACCAGTGTCAAAATTCAGTTTTCGAATTCGCAATGCAAAAATGCAATCCAGAATGCAGAACGTCGATCTTTGAATCCAGAAATGTCGTTTCATGAAGTACCGGAGTGTGAAGTCATGAAAATTCTATTTTTAGACTATTTTAATTTTGGCCTCAAATTCTGAAAAAGCTGTTTGAAATAGCTATTAGTGATAAATTTCAGCTCCATTTGAGAAATAATGACCGAAATATAGGCAATTGAACACGGACATAGTTCCTATCAAATCACTGTATTTTGAGCCTGGATCTAAACGTTAAGATCCAGGCCGAAAATACAGTGATTTGTATGGCAAGTCTTCTGTCATTAAAAGGCCATATTTCATCCCATTTTGACACGATTCACTTCAAATTATCAACACATGCCTATTTTGCGCTGCTCTTTCACTCCATGTGGTCCAAAACTGAAAATTTTAAAAACAGATTTTTATGACATCATCACCCCGGTACTCTATTCAATCGATGAATGCAGAATCCATATGCGGAAATCAGAATTGCAGTTGACAATGCGAATCGATCATGCGGTTCGTCAGTTTATCAAGTCAAACGTGCAAGGCAGAAATTCTGTTCTCAGCCCCCTTTGCTACAAATTTAGCAGTAAACCCCTGATTCCAAGCCAAGACGACCTTCCACAAATTTTTTTTATTTAGTTCATAAAAGAGACACCCTTCAATCTGGCTTGGGAGACTCTCAATAACTTATACTTACCACATATCATCACAATTGATTTGGTCAAAAGCGATTTCTTCAGTTCTAACGTAGAGCGTTTGGTAACGGGGATACTTTCGGGGGAGGTTAAAACCCATTTACTGGTGGGCAATATTGAGGAATAGGGGGCATTTGCCCCCGAGTTTGTACGTTAAAAAGGCCCTACAATTCATGACAGAAAACATCAAATATGTTTGACACCCGTGAAAACGAAATTTCTTACAAAGTCACCTGCGCAGAGAGATTTGGCATAAGTGGGGGTTTAACAACTTCCATACCCCTTGCTAGCTACGGCCCTGGTTGCATGGATGTGCCGATGGGGTGTGGGGGGCCGTAGCAGCCCCAACATTTTCAAATTTGTAAGAAAGTTGATCAAAAATCGGCCTAACTTCAAGCGAGTTGTACAAAGTATTTTCTGTGAGTTCTTTTTCTTGTTTAGTAACAATAGTTGGCCAATTGGTCACAACGCCCCCCCAACAGAAGGTGCCTCGGCACACCACTGCCTGGATGCAGTCAGTAAAATCAACTGTTCTTCAATGCATGTTTGATACTTACCCAAGATACAACACATAGTGGCAAGCAGAATGACGTAAGCAACGCGAGAATAAACATTGAATAACCAATGACAGCCATTGGGCTGCCATGCCCCAAGAACTCGAAGTGTGTAGTAGCATGGCCTAGGCATTTTCATATGATCCCGGAGGTTAAATTGATCGTTATTCTGTTGTTCGCGATTATCTCTCTCATCGGTATTCACTATACGATCATCAAGTTCAATGCATTCTTCTAGATTGTCTGTTTCTTCGAGCTGAGCCATGATCATTTTCTCACCGTGCACAAGTCAATTTGGAAGGATGTCAAAGTGAAAGTGAATGTTTTCTGCAGAACCAGGTTTGTCACGCTATGTAAGCACAGCGTATGCTGCAGAACGGTCGTGGCTTAATCGTATACCTCAAAATTTGATTCTCCGAGATGCGATCGGAATTGAATTTTCTCAACGTCGTTGGATTTTCGGAACTTCGTCGTATCGAATTGGGGAGCATATCTACAGCAACATCTCACAGATGAATTTAGCTGGATTGGTTTGTCGAGGAATAAGTATTGCGTAGCATTCTAATCACCTGTTCAAAGATTAAGGATTATTTACCCTTGCATCATGCACGACTGCATTAGGCTTTCTGGAAGGAAGTTTATGCTGAGCAAAGATTACGCTATGTCTGAAAATATGTTGATACATCTATACCCCGACATACCGGACAAAAGTCTAAAAAGAAAATATAAGGTGAGGTGACTGCGCAGTAGAATTAAACAGGCTAGAAGCAGAAGAGAGCGATTCTGAAGTGGGACTGATCAAGTGAAACACGTTGTCAAAGGTTGTAAAGTGTAAGACATTATGATGCTGCCTCGCTTTCGACTTTATTTGTCATTTTTGTCCTCATCATTTTTTGTTGTGAGCAAGGGTTAGTGGCTGGAGACTGAAGCTATTTTTATTTCTTTGTTGTTTATTGGTTTTAATTTGTTGATTGAGTTAATTTGAAGTAGTCGGTGTATGAGAGTTGAAGCATGAAACACCTTTGATAGCGTATGGATGGAATCGGGCATTAGTTGAAGATAATAAAGAACAATGAGATGACAATAAAGACGAAGAAGATGACGACTCAAGACCAAGTAAAACTGAACATTTTCCCTTCTTGCATGGACGATCAGACTCTTTGGATTATTAATCGATTTTATACTCTTTTATAGAAATTAATACTGTCCTCTTGAACGAGAAAACCATCGAAATTTCTCACAAAAGTTTTCGAAAGTTACCATGTACCCAATTGCCATATCCTCATATTCATATTGACTTACTTTTACACGAATAACCCTTTAGCTATATTAAAATAAACTAAACGATACTTCATAATAATCTAAGTACATCATAATGGTTTAGTGCAACATCATAGAGAAAAATTACGATAAATCTTAGGCTGTTCTTCCAAGCGGTCGTCCTGACAGTTATCGATTTATAAGGAACCTACATGTAGAAGGCCGAAATATTTAAAGAACTTATACTACTAAAAACGAAAGCCCTAAGGAACTTTTCGATTTGAAAGATTTTTATAACTGCAAGCATCAAGAACTAAAAAAGATTGGAATACAGGTGAAATAATGTGGTGCAACACCAAGCTAGCTGAATATCGAGTTCTGTATGAAGATTCAAGCGAAGATTACATTACATTGGATGACATTAATGGAATAGACATGATATTCATTGCTTAACATTTCACTTTTGAATTTGTACAACTTTGTTCCTACCTTCTTTGTGTTTTTGCTCCTCAGTTCTAGCCACAAGTAAAGGCAAAATTCAAAATTTTATGTTCATCCAGTTTCTGTACTATTTTTATGGCACTCGATGTGCTGTGAAAATTAAGGAACTATTAAGGAACTTGTGGTACTACAATTTGCTGACTTGAGGTCTACAAACGTGGAACTTTTAGAACTAGGCCTTGAGGTAGGTTCCTTTTAAAAAGAAGCGTGTACGTGTACTTTTATCTTATGATCGTGTGATCGTTCGCTGTCTATTTCTACAACTCAGACACCTTTTGCTTACCATTTCGCGAACAGGGCAAATAAGAAAATATGGTATTGAACAATACAGTTTAGAGATGTTAAAACTAGTACGCGCTTAAACCGGAACTGTGCGCTGATTGGTTAAAGGCCTTTTCCTTTAGTTACACAGTAGCAACCATCCATGCGTGGTTGATTACAGTTAAAACACTACAGGATATTCATATTCCTATGATTCACTATCAATACGTCGATCGTCCAGTCACACGTTGATTGCTTGGTTTTAGTTCTGGAGTACCTATTGATATTCCATGCCTACTTTTGATAGATTTTGTTGAATCTGTTACGTCTTATGGTATGTCGAACTAATGAACTCTGGAATGTAGCATTAAGTAAAGTAGAAAGGAACTCTCTTTGACATGTTTCTTGTCGTGGCTCTTCTGTTCACATTTATAATTCAGCTGCGTTTTCCAAGAAGCATTTTAAACAACAAACGATCGCATATGTAGGCTATAATAATAAAGGACTATAAAAACAAAGGTAGACCTACAAAACTAACAACAAAAATTTGTAACAGAGTACTTGATAACTTTCGAAAACTTCAAAGTCTTCTACAACGTATTTCACCCAATCACTCCCTCTCGAGAATCCCCTTTTCCCGCTTCTTGTTATCTTCTTTCCTTCTCCCACTGTCTCTCACGTTTCCAAATCAAAGGAACCTTAGAGGTATGTCACGGAGGATATACTTCCTGGGTAGATAAAATTCAGAGTTTTGGTAAGAAGAGAAATACAACTAGTCATTAATTTCCAGTTTTGGATGTTACCGTTTGTTCCACCAATATTGGTATCATGTGGCAAATTTATGGTAGAGGTGACACAAAAAAAGAAGCATTTGATGAACAAAACATAACATTCTCATAACATAACATAACATCATCAGATTTAAAGCTTTTAATGTAGAACCCCAAACTGCAGTTTCACCCAAAGAAACAGTTAATGTCAGAAGTATCTATTGCATCCTGTATGAAGCAAAACGTTCTGAAAGAACACAAATGTTTTTTGATAAAACGTATTCATATGAAAATCTTTGTCAGTGTAAAATCCTCAACATCTTCAAAATATGTTGATTTATACAATTGCAGTTTTAATGCTGAATTCTTGACCTCCTTGGCTGTTGTCACTTGGTTGTCACATAGTCGTCCATAGTGTAGAAATGTCACTTCCTTTCATCTTTCATGTCCTCTCTCTCAAGACTTCAAACAAACAAAGCTTTGTTCGTCGTTCGTGCCCACAATAGCATAACAATCGCCCTATTCCAAACTGTCATTTCCTTCTCATCATTCCCCCCGTCCTAGCTTCCCGTAACCAATCACAAGTTCTTATGTCATTTCTTTTATTTCATTCACCCAATCAGATTAACTTCCTTCACTCGTCTCGCAAAGCAGGATGGGAGGAGATATAAAACCAAGACGGGGGCTCGCCGGAAACACTTTTTTCTCCCATACCCATAACAATAGGTCACTCCGTGACTAAAAATGGATGTGGCCAATTATTCAGGGGATCTTGTCAAATGATGTCATTTATATTTAGATTGACGTATATTTTCTAATGCGCACTCACTTTATTTCTACTGCGCAGTCCCGTTCACACTAGCACAAAACAGAACTAAACGATACGTTTCGATATGGTACGGAACAGAATGGAACATTTTTGATGTGCTCAGACAGCAACTGAACAACATTCGACTTGGACTATCCTGGATATAACTATATTAATTAACACGAATTTTACCCAAATGTATGTATGATCAGTAACAACACACGAATGACAATTAAACTGCAAGCGATAGTTCAGAGTTCTCAAATTCCAATAATACTTGTTCTCAATTCAGCGAGTTCAATATGCCCAAAGTTCCAACGATAACTTCCACAATACAGCAGCAGCGCAGAAGCAATAACTTCCAAATACAGCAACTTCCAACTAACGCTTTCTTAACACTAACGATAAACGGCGACAAGTGCTAGGCTACACTCCACGACAAATGAAGCACAACTGACTCAACAAACAAGTACAGGTACTGATATCACAAAAAAACAACAAACTCACAATAGAAATTGCCTTAAACACAGAGGTGATGACAAAAACGTGGTGATGGAACAGAATGAACTGTGGATGACTACAAAGAACACGAATCAACAGAAATGAATGACACACTACACAGCATACGTACTTAGGAATCAGAAGACAAAACTAGTGCTCTAACAACTATAACTGCCAATTCACGCTTTTCCTTGCTCTTTTGTAGTTTCTGTTTGCCTTTCGATTCTTCGACGATAGGCTATGCTGTTTAAACTCATGAAAGAAGCGGTTTGTAGTCAGGCGGGAATCAGATAGAAAGCTCTCCTATAATTCGAAGAAACGTGCTTCTTTCAGCCATTTTGTGGCATATTATCGTGCAAAGGTACACACATGACGCCACAATACAGAACGGAATTGGCCCAAAAAGTGTTCATACTAGACTAGCAGCGTCCTGTTCCTTTCCATGGAATGGAACGGCTCACTTTCTTAGCGATCCGCCTTTCAGACTGGAACGCAACGCTGTTAATCCTTTTATTGTGAACACCTACTAAAATTCTTTTGTTTATTGGACCAATTTGGTCTGTTCCTTTTCGTTCCGTGCTGTTTCGGTCTAGTGTGAACGCAGCCTTAGGCCCCGTCTACATCGGTACCACTAATGGTGCGGATCAACAAGCATCTACGCTGCACTGGAGCACATTGCTGATGATAAGTTATCTGTCTACACCAGTAAAGATTCAAAGTGAATTTGAAGCCTGTATATAGCAAATGAGGCTAGAAATCTGAGAGTGCGCCAAAATTTGCTACTCGTTCTGTATGACCATGGAAGGAGCTAACAGTTGTAAAAAGAATACAAAGAGAGAGTTCAGCTGGACTGAAGAGGAAATTTTTCTATTACTCAACATAATTAAAGAACCAAAGCGAAAGACGTCATCGAAACAGTAAGAGACCTGAAAAGCAGATGGGCTGGACACGTGGCAAGAATGGAAGACAAAAGATGGGACAATATAGCAACTGAATGGTACCCAAGAGGTTGAAAAAGAGCAAGAGGGAAACCAAAAAGAAGATGGAGGGACGAGCATGAAGAGAAGGTTGGAAATAACTGGATGAGAGTCGCTATTGAAAGAGTTGCATGGAGACGGCTGTGGAGGCGATCTGCCAGCGGTGGCGTGACAGGCTGATGATGGTGATGATGAATTATAGACTACAAGGGAACGAAGATGGCTCAGGGCCTAGACTGGCAGACTGTAAAGGCCAAGCAAGAGGATATCACTGAGCAATTCACTTGCACTATCCGATGGAAAGCAGTGGCGTCAGTACCAAAGAATACATAGCAACCGTTACACAAGCCTACGTTTCGTTATATCTTCCATCTTTTCGCTGAGTGGCGCCAAATAGGCTGATACAGCCTCGCTCATGTATTAACAAGGCCTCCTTGTGAATCCGTATCACCAGCAAGTGATACGGATTACCCCGTCTACACTTAACTTTTGAGAGTCCGGATCACTCTTGGCCTTTTGCTAAAAGGACAACATTGGTACGGCGATCAGTATCAATGTTGGTACGGATTACTAGGAGCTGTGTAGACGGGAGGCCAATCCGCACCATTTGTGGCGGAGACTTTAGTCCGTTATGGCGGGGGATATTAGAGGAGATACAAGAGACAATTGAGAGAGTTGAGATGGGTTAGAACTTAGAAGTAAAAGTTATAGGTCAATGATATGAGCACGAACCTTTAGTGCAGTCGACTCCCTCGCCAGCTGTTGTACTCAAAATTCTGCAATGGAAAGCGAAATCAAGGACGACCTAAACTCATATTCAAGGATGTTGCTAATAGATATATGAAGCGGAGGAATATTGATGTTACATCTTGGCAGTAAATTGAGATCTACAGAACTGAATGGAGAGCTGCTATCACATCGAAGTCAACACCATGGGTGATGTCGATGCGATTTCGATGCTTTAGGGGTGTTGTAGCACAGCCTTTTGTAAAGCAACGTAGCTAGGATGCAAGTGTAAATGAGGTCCTAGCACCACGTCTATTAGATCGTAGGGATACGCACCTTTTGAATATAGAGATACTCTCTTTCTAGATAAAAAGTAGAAGGTTAAGTTGTTGACGTGTACGTGAGAACCTTCATATTGATGTGCATGTTAGAACTTTGAATAGACCTTTCATCCATATATTAACACAAAGAGATAAAAGGGACCATCTCCAGGGGTTCAAAACACTTTAATTTACAGCAACCGCAGGTGAAAGCATAACAACCTGCTGTATGGTGGCCCATGAGTATCAACAATTATTTTGCATGCAAAATAAAACCTTTTCCTAAAAAAACGGTTAGTTTTATTTTTTGAAGTCATTTTCATCTTCAAATTAAAAAGCACTTTGAATTTAATTTTTTCATAAATTTCGTTTCAACTAATAACTAAAAATGATCTGACTTTTTACATCGAGTGATGCTGATAGGCCATACACGTAGCCCATCAGTAGCAAGCCTGCCTCTTGATCAGGCTGGTCTCAGTTGAAATGGTAACCGCTTGTTTCTGTGACTGTATGGGAATCAGTGCTTCCTTATTTTATGGAAATTTCACTTCCACAAGGAACTTTTTGCAGTCTAAGGACAATTTTAAGGAATTAAAATGTTTCTTTCTTCTATGTTTTTGATGCCAATTTGATATGTTTTGAGGCTATGGCAATGGGAGGATCACAGGCCCTGATAATCGTAAAAGGAAAAACTGCTCTGAAGTAGAGGATCCTCGAAAATACACCTTATTTTGCTGGCAGATCCATTTAACCTTTGCATGTGAAAGAGAATTTTTCAATTCATTCATTTTTTAATTCTTTATGCATGGTGGCAAAGACAACATTAGTTTCTAGAACCTGAAAATCTTTTGGTCCCTTCGCTCACAGGGGGACCTTGTCTTTCTCTTTTACTTTGACCCTCTGAATTCTCTTGGCAACCCTAGTTAAGGCCTTTGTTCGTTTTTCCTTGGAATGGGTAGCTTTACATGCTCAATGTTTTTGAAAGCTATGAAGAGTGGGGTGAGTAGCCAAGCGGCCCAGCCAGTTCCATTAGCTTGGCTGAAGTTAAGCATGGCTGTGTACGGTCAGAAACTGGATGGGCGACCTGCAGATGAACGACCAAAACAGCTCACTCCGCCTTCCCTCGGAAGGGACGTTAAACTAGGGGTCCCATGCCTGGATGCGGCATGCATAGTAGGCCTAAATTAGCTGAATAAGCTAGGTATAACAACCTACTCAAAATATAGTAAACAATAACAACAACAAAAGACATTAAAACTATCAAATTCAGTGCATTAGAAACTATATGTTTTTATACAAAAAAATTATTTCAAATATTTTGCTGGAGATGCCCTTTAATGCAGTCCCTGCATTCACATCTTCGGAAAATGATCTACATAGAGTTGAAGCAGCTCAAACATTGCTAAAATTAATAAATGGTAGGTCCAAATAAGAGGCAGAGAGGTCTTCACATTTGTCAAAATTAACAAACGTCCCTTTGTTTATAATGGGTGTTGCAAATTGGGCAAGCATGGGATAAGGAAAAGACTAGATGTGAATTTTACTCTAATTAATCAATCAAATGGAAGCTATTTACATTATTCTAAGATCGATTATATCAAGTTCTACTCTGCTCAACTCAATTCTCAATTCCAATACAATTCTAAATCTGCTAGCATATGCAACGCATGCATACTAAATAGGCGTAGGTAATGGGAACATAGGGAGAGCATGCTGAGAAGGAGCATCGGAAGCGCCCGAAACTAGAGCCCAGTGCCCCTTTTAGTCCTCCGCTGCGGCCCTTCACAACAATGGGCTTTAGAGTACTTTAGAGTACCGAATAGTTTTCCCCTCCCGATTATAAATTATTCGAATTTTTTCCAAACCCCCCATCGCTATTCCAACCCCATTTTATTAAATTTAGAGAATCTGACATCAGCTCTCAGAGAATCGGTTCACTGCAGTGCACAAAAAAATAGAAACTGTGTACAGAAATACAAGGAACAGCTTTAAAAAGTGAATTTCATGTGAATGTGTCTATTTGAGAGCAGCCGTGGCTTAGCGGTAATGCACTCGATTCAGACCAACATGGTCCTGGGTTCGAGGCCCAACGCAGGCCATTGGTGACGTCAGGAAGGGCATCCGGTCATAAATGCTCGTGCCAGAACTAAAGTCCTCTCAGAAGCACCCTCCAAACCCCAAAGAGTTGGAGGAAACGGAGGTAAAATCAAAGGGGATATGTGTCTAATTGAAATATCTACTTCAAAAATCTGTGTTTTCTGTTTTCCATCCCATCGACTTTTCCACCCCTCTTTTGTTGCAACCCCCCTCTTATTAGTTTTCAAAAAATTTTCCATCCCCCCGATTATTCTCACCTCCCACCCATTATTTGGAACTCTAGCGTAGATGACTAGATCCACCCTGTCATTTCATGTTTATGAGACTTTCAGACGATTCTATAGCTTCATCAATAGGCCCTGAAGACTTCTGATGGCGATAGAATTTCTACAAATTTTCTTGCCTTGTATTAATGTCTATCTCCATACTCGCCTCAAAGTCTCGCGGTCGCCTGCCCTAAAATCTCGCGGTCTCCCGCATAAAACTACCAGAATGCAATGCGGTCCCACTTAACAAAGAGAATGGCAAATTACGAACGTAATCACATGAGCAAAGATATCCGTTAATTAACCTCAAATTTTGTTGTTGCTTGGTGGGTAATTGGCATTGCTAACTAGATTTTTCAGGTCTGTACGAATAATGACCTATAAAAATGCACCCCCTGTCCAGCGCGCTAAGGGGTGGGGGTAGCAGGACATAAATATCCTTGGCTTTGAGATAATTATGCAATCTTCATCGAGTCGGCGGAAATGTTAATATGATTAATGTATATAGGCCAGTTGACACATAACCAATGAGATGTTTTAGTAATTAATCAGAAACAGCTAACAATGGTAATTTCACCCGTCCTGTAGGCAGTAGAAACTTTAACGAGAGGACATTTAATCGGATGAAATTAATAGAAAACTCGGGTAAAACGCACGCGAGCGAAAGGCAACAACGTGCAGAGGTGTGAGAATTGTAGCATTTTAGTTGTTATGAAAATTAAGTGTATGTAGAGTAACATCTGCAGGATATATCTACTGCAACAGTTAGGAGAGGACTTCTTCAATCAAGAAAGAGCCCAGCAGCAACAACCAAAGTCAGAAAAGGTAAAGTCTGTGGATTTGTAGTACTTTCTTTAAAGTTATTATTTTTACTTAAATCAGGCAGATGATGTTGAGTTTATCATAGCTAAAAGTATTTTTTAAACCTATAAGTTAGGACTGTTTTCTAGCGATGACTTTATGAGCCACTTTTGAAAAGCAAATTTTCTTTTTAAAATCACTTTTTTGTCGTTTTAGCATCTTACTTTTAACATCTTAGGAAAATTATCTACTTTCTAAGGTTATGAGAAATTAGCCTTTATTGGCAAAGAGTTAATGGCTTGCAGTTATGCAATTTTGATGTAGTTCGTACATCTGCATTTGCGTTTGCAAAACTTTGAGTGAAGGATCAAAATTCGTAAGAATGCATCAAAAACTGATAAAGCAATTGACAAATCTTTGGCACCGAACTTGGTCAATCTAAACCGTGTAGAATCGTGTAATTCGTGTAAGAAGTTTTTGTGTATTTTCCCCTTACTTTATGCCACTAATGAAAACGACATACACCCTTTTTCTTTGAAACAAACTCTCTGGTTTCATCCAAGAAATGCTTCTTAACATTTCATGAAATCCATCCTGAAATATTTCTTAAGCGTTTTGTAAATTTAAAGACTTCTGGTGACAATAAAAACCAGGATTAGACAATTGTGATGCAAGAAAAAGGATGCTCGGGTTTTGTGAGACATGTAGTGGATGCTCATTCTATTTTCTTGCTAGTTTGATCAAACATTCACTAATAAAAACAGTCCCTTGCAAATTACTACTTGAAACTCAGCCTACCTATAATTCTTAAAAGTTTCTTAATTTTTGCCTAATTTCAGCCCCGTGTTTCTAAATGAAATGTTTGTTAAAAAAAAACGTGTATCAGAGAGGCATGAAGAACATACTTAGGAAGAATTTCGTAAATTTTCCATATTCAAAAGTGGAAGCAAATGTGAGCGGTTCTGTAGACGTGTGCAAGTGTATCCAAGTGTATTGAAGTGTGTACGATTGCATGAAGGTTGCATGGAAATCAAATCAACAATAATATACGCGAATATATAATCAAAAATAGTATATCAAGCTGACTATGGGAAATGTTATGACACGAAAGAACCCCATTTACTTTGCTCAACTTCGTACGGACGCGGATTCAATTATTTCAAACGACGCGAAACACTCCGCTTCTATTAAATCACAATTGAATTTTCGTACTGGAAAATCCGAAACGCGAAATACAGTTGGGTAGTCGTTCTCATCCGAGATAATGCACAACACGGGCGATAGACAAGAAAA
This sequence comes from Cassiopea andromeda, assembly GCA_018155075.1. NCBI lineage: Eukaryota > Metazoa > Cnidaria > Scyphozoa > Rhizostomeae > Cassiopeidae > Cassiopea > Cassiopea andromeda. Next base: position 113,393 of record WIPJ01000738.1, read on the forward strand.
CTGTTCAAAATTCGCCAACTTAAGAGAAGTTCTAACAGCAAAAAAAATCTGTAAGAGCTAGAGCCAAAGTTGCACAAAAATTACACGAAAGACCGAATAGTGGTCGGCTCTTAATGGAAATTAAATATGTATGTCGCAAGACTTTATCATCTTGACGTTCCGAACGGGAAAACACGAAAGGTGCCTTGGAAAAACAACTTTTCAAGAACTTTTTAAAATTATGATTGTATCAGGCTTTTCTTTGCTATTTCCATATATATATATATATATATATATATATATATATATATATATATATATATATATATACATATATATATATATATATATAATGCACAACAATTACAACAACACGTCTACCCAAGCTAAAAAATAGTCTCTGATAGCCCGATTCACAAGCTTAGAATTCGTCCAGTTTAGTTCCTAGATAAGAGAATGTGTTCAAAGAAACGCTTTTGCTTAGATAAGTCATTTTTTAAAATTTCCAGAATCTTTTGAATTTAGGAAAATTTAATAAGGCAGTAAGCGAAAGTTGAAGCAGAGTTCCTGAACTCAAAAAGAGATGAGAAAAACTCAATTGATGTTGATAAAAGAGTACGAATGAAAGAATGGATGCAAAAATAAATGAAGTAAAGTAAATATAGATAAAGAAATATAAATATGTATGAAAGAAGACAACTGAGCTCATACAAAATGGAGGAATGTAGATATAAATGAAAGGTATATAAATGAAAGAAAAATAAGTGAAGGAAATATAAATGAAAGAGATATGTAGTATCTGTACGTAAAGGAAAACTATTAATTGATGTAAGCGGGCTGGCTTGAGTTTATGGCTAACTGGGTTTCTCTAAAAAGTTCTATTTCAAAAACAGGCCTAGCAAACTTTGCTACTACGTTATAGAATTAGGTGACACCTGCAAAATAGACGATTGAGAATCTATTTTGCATTGGACAAGCGATGACTAATGTTCTCACTTCTTTTAGAACTTATAATTTCTAGCGTTTTGCTCACGATTTCCAGCTTGTTTATGCCGCGAATGGTTAACACATCAGGTCAACACATGTCCACAAATTTTGTAAAAAGTTCTTTTTTGCATTGAAAGCAATTTCAAAGTGACGTGCAAATGCATGCAATTGGCTAATACCCTGGCACGTGTTCACACCAATTTTCATTCGATATGAATCATCACACGGGGGAATGAATCCAACCAGCTAGTCCTCCAACCCCAAAACTGGTGGGAACAGCGGGATGAAAATTCATCAAATATGTTTGACCTAGTTGTATGCGTTTGTGTGTGGGGTCAAAGGCACACAGTGTACAGATGGTCTGTGCTTCTGCTGAAAATTTTGCAGATGTGCCTCCTTATTTTGCCTTCCTGGTGCTGCTAAAAGTGTTTAGAAGCAGAAACTCGCTGGAAAGTGTAATTTTTTGCTACAAAATTTCGTTGTTCTCAACAAATTTATGAATCAGAAAGATTTTTAAGAACATCAGTCTGTAAAAGGTTATTAGCAACATTCAAAGCTGAAAGCATAACTTACCTTTACAGTTAGAATTGCAATATTTGTGTTACTCTATTTCCCTTAGACAAGACCTTCTTGGGCTAAAAGGACCTGCAAAGCAAAGATATTACTATTGTATGTGCGTCAATGAAAATCCATGTTTAATTAAAATGGATGCCTGGGTTATTTCGATGATGTTTACGAAGCTACCATGTTCATCATTCGTAGCAAGAACTTCTTTGAATCTTTGCTACAAAAATCATTGCAGATAAACGTAAGTGCTTCTTGGAAGCACATCTGATTTGTGTTTCTCCAGCTCCGCTCACGTTTGAAGTGGCAGCAACGCCCAGATACACCGTACGAAACATCATTTATTGGACAAAAACGTCTCTACCCTTGAAGCATGATTTTGCTTTTTATGGCGCAGATATATGCGAAAGATACGCTCAAATGTCATCTAAACAAAATCTTGCCTTCAGAATGTGCAAGCTACGACAGAAGACCAAAAGTTTCAATTTACTTTACTGACAATAGAAAACTTGTGATAATGTAGTAGAATTCAAAAACAAAGTATTAGCCTAGAAAGGGGAAAGGTTTAGTTGTGGGATATGTAGATAAAGCGTTGATATATGTCGCTCTTTTTCGCATTAGTATTTTGGTTGCAATTGGTGTGAGCCTAGCTACTTTCATAGATGTCATTACACTTATATATATGCAAACATTCCTAACTGTAAAGAAAACCTTAAATATAATACAAAATTTTCAATAAAATAAGTATCAGTTTCTAGCTAAAGAATACAAGTAAACAGGTCATTTCTTCGCGCTGATGGTGTGAGAAAATCGAAATCAGACTTAAAGCTTAATCGGTGTGCTCATGTGAACTGCCTTTGATACGCGTTTGTATTATTCAACAAAACATGCTGCGAACACCTGAAAACCACTTTCATATTCTACAAGAACGTAGATGACGAGGCAACAGTCATTACATCAAAAAATTCCCCGTGTGAAGTTCGCTCCTTCCACGGCTGATAGCCTTTCGGCGAGCTTTGAAATCAGTGGAATTACTTCAGGTGATCCGAGCTTGATTCTACCTTTTAATTGGCCAGGGGTTGAAAAATTAAGGACAGGCTGAAACTGCAACAGTCGTTTATTAATTTCTTCCATCGTAGAGAAGAGAAGCTTAGAGAAATGGCCAGCACAGAGGATGATGAAAGGGAAACAAGAGTTGAAAGTGGACAGGAAGAGAGACGAACTCAAGTCAAGCGTCCGATGAATGCGTTCATGCTTTGGTCGAAAGAAAAGAGACGTAAAATCTCAAGCGTTGACCCGAGCCTTCATAACTCACACATAAGCAAAATCCTTGGAGAAGAGTGGAAGACGCTGCCATCACACGAAAAAGATCCGTTTATAAAGGAATCTAAAACATTGATGGAGAAGCATAAAGTGGAGCACCCAGATTACCACTACAAGCCGAGACAAAACAAGCTCACCAAAGCACTTAAAGAGCTGAGTTCACTCCAGACTACAAAAGGATTCACACCTTCAGTAAAGTCATTGCAAGTGCCAACATATGTGCCAAGGAGCAGTCGGTACACACCATATCTTGGATTGGAGAGACGCAGATTCGCACACGAACGAGAGGATTACGAAGACTTACCTTATCATACAGTACCAGCATACTATCCTGCTCGTTCACTTTGTAATAGCTGTACCTGTAAGCTGGGGTGTGTGGATAGAGAATGCTACCTCGCAGCTGATCTTTACAGATGGAGAGCACTGCCTAGTCACATGCGCTACCAAGAAAGGCCAACATTGGTTGAGAGATCTCGGAATTTGTACCATATACCACCAATCAGGTATGGTTGGTCTGTGCCAGTGCTTGTAAATGCTGGTTGTGAAAGCAAAGAGTCGAGAAGCCAAAGCAGGGAGTGTATAGAATCAGCCTGGCACAACGCTCGCAACGTTGTTGGTGCTGGAGAACAGAGCGAGTTGCAAACCCTAGAACGCTCTGAAAAACCAGAAGACTTATTATGCCTTCATAAAGTTTAAACTGTTATCAATATCATCTCACAAGTATGAACCAAAATTGAAAATTTAATTCGATGGTAATATATTGGGGTATGTGGCTTAATATTCAATTGGTTAGTGTTAAATGAACAAGAAGAACTTTTTAGGTAAAGAATATAACCTCTAGGGAGCATAGTTATCATTATTGAATATGACTTATTCATTTTCGAGTTATACCATACTCTTACTGTCTATGTTTCATGACTTCTGGATGGATAGTATTCCACAAGGGTTATCGTACCAACAAAAGAATCTTTGTAGCCCATGAAGCAGTTTTCGCCCTATCCTTTACAAGATTAGATATACATAAGCAAAGAGGTGTGAATATATAACACTCCATTATTTTGGTAAGTACTCGATGAATTGGCACTGTCAGTGAAATGGTACGACTCATTCTTGTCAGTAGCTTTAACTTTGTAAGCTCCCCGCTCAAAAGTATCAAGGCACGTTGCCCAGAGATGTGCCGATGGGGTCGTGGGGGCGTGGTGCCCCACTAATGTCTTCAAATTTGCAAGAAAGTTGGTCAACAGTCAACCAGTCTGCAGGAGAGTTGGCCACAGTATTTTCTTTGGCCTTTCTGTTTTTAGTAACAATAGTTGGTCAAATGGTCAAAACGCCCCCCGTCCAACAGAAGGTGTCTCGGCACATCACTGACGTTGTCGTATACAGGGGTGAACCCAAAGGGGGCCGAGGAGCCATGGTTCCCAAATGGTAATATTTTCCATAGCAAGCAATAGTGTTAAGAAGCTTCTCACACAAAAATGACATTCAAGTGAATCAATGCCCCCCAAAATCCAGCTCTGGACCTACCTCCCACCGTATATAAGCAATACCTTTCAGCTTTCCAATCTACATGAAGTCAAGCGCTTGCGAAGAATCAGAAAAGTAATTCATGCAGCAAATGAATACGAATTAGAGAAACAAGAATTTGTGGAGAGTAAGTTACAGCTCTTTGAGGTGTACAGGCTGACCTACCGATTCCTTGCTCACTTAGAACTTACTTTTGTGCTCACTCACTTGCTTAGATCACAGACACCCACTCGCTCTCTTTTCAATCCATCCACTTTATTAAGAAGCGATGTTTCAATAGATAAATAACTCATTCATTTCGTAGCACACTCATTTAACTGCATGCTTACCAGCTGCTTATGAGAACCACTGCAGCGTGAAGCAACCCACGGTACGCAAGAAGAGATGTCATGTCAACTTCTGATTAGTCGATAAGGAAAAAACTGAGAGTTACAACAAAAGAGCTTATTTAATGATAAACGACGAACTGAAAATTTCAACTGCTGCACCAGTGGTGTTGAAGAGGGGAGAGGGGCGCGGGAGGCGCAGCCCCCTAGGTCTATAAATTTTGTCGAAGTGGAAATATAGAAGAATCAATATTCTGCTGTAAAAAGCTATTATAGATTCAAAGAGCTGTCGAGAAATTACTAGTTCATAAAATATACAGTATTAAAAATACGTTGTTTTTTGGATGACATTATCGTTTTCTTACATAGCCACGTGGATTAATTTCAAAGTTTCCAATAAAGATACATACAAGAAAAGAGCCCCCTAGCTATCAATCTAGCCCCCCTAGCTATCAATCTAGCCCCCCTAGCTATGGCTTTACTTATACATACCACTGTACTGCACTACCTGTTCCCTACTTAGGACACAAAGCCCGTAAAATTCCTTATTGTTGGACCTCTTTTGATAGTGTTGTGGTACTAAAAGTTTCTTCATAATTCTCTAATTTTACCTTCAAAATCATTGACCTGGATATAGACTACAAGCACGAAAGATGTTTATATTTTTAACTTAGCTATTGCTGCTAAACAGAAGAGTCAAAAATGTAAAGAAAGCAAGAAAGGTATTCTACGTATCTGAAACTAGGATGTGTTTCTAGAAGCACATGTCAAATTCATTTTTATCGCTAGTGATGGTATATTCCAAATTTACAGGCTCCTTAACTTTGCTGCTTTTAGTAGTACTTCATAAATTTCATGCCCGTACATGGGCGAACTTAAAGAAAATTGTTGGTTAAGTGGAAAACTCAGATTTGCCAGACTTCTTTCGAGCTCAACTTTCCGACAAATAGGATATTCCTTGAGTTTTAACAGCAGTGCAACGTTGACAAGCAGTATCGTTATTCGGTAAATGTTCGGATAAGATAAATATTGGAGGGTGTGGCACCCCGTAGCCCCATGGCTATGCCCCTTCACCCTTCTTCTGTTTGTATAGAAGTGCTTGTGGGGCATTTCATCATAGAGAGAGTTGATGTCTTGCGTGGAGTACAGCTAAGAACTCAAAGTTCGTTCCTGCCCTAATTACCAACATTTGCAGTTCTTGCGAAACAAGCTGCATGTTAAGGAAGTAATTAGTGTTTACAAAGGGTACTGAAGTGGGCGAAATCATTCCTTTAAGCATAGAACTCGTTTTAAATTAAATGACGGTGATGCTCTCAAATGTATCAATTTCCTAATCACACTATGGACTATTTGTGTCTATGGGCAATTAGGCAACGTATTTAAACCGTTATAATACCTCAACCACGGAAATTGGTGGATATAACAGTCTTTACTTAATTGGAATGACTTAACTCGATTCTGTTCTCAGGCCCAGCTACAGGGCCCATTGAAAGACGTTTACGAGACCGAAAAACCTCTAATCAAGGATAGTAAACACTAGCTTTAGTAATGGAGCTCAGAGAGAAAAAGTAGTGCTAGTGTCACAGATTGTCTTGCTAGGAACATGGGTACAGAAGACGGGTATCAGTGGCGTGCAGCTCCCAATTGGACAGAGATCAATTTCATTTGGGCAATCGTTTTGAAAGAGCAAACACATATGCTCTAAGTATCACTCAAGCATATCTATTATTGTTGCTAGAACGTTTACATCCACCAAACTTGAGTTCCTCCTACGCCTATGCCAAGAAACTCAACTGAATTATCTCTCAGCGTGTACAATAGTTTATGTTCTTTGAAAACTGAAGTAAGAAGGAAAACCCCCTAATACTGACAGAGCTTGCACAAGCTATGCTTGCTCTACTTCAAATCAGTGATGTGCCTGGATACTTTTTGGATTGGGGGGCAATTTGACCATCTGACCAACCACCATGAAAGGTCATGGTAAACACTATGATCAATAAGATGCTGAAATCTCTTGCAGCATGAAATTTTCTTAGAATGTTCTACATGCTTCTACATGCTGCGGGAAGTACACCTCTATGTTTCCCAGTAAACACATCACTGCTTCAAAATTTTACCACAGAAGCTGAAAATATATCTGTCTCCCGTGTTATTATTGGATCCAAATATTCCTATTCTGATCCTTTTTCAAGCTGAATGAATTCATTCAACCGCCTTTTTCATGTCTACATGTCCTGTCATATCCTTACTTAACTGTTTGATAGACCATCTCACTTGATCAATCTTTGATATTCTCTTTAGAGTTCAACGATATTGGCAAATAAACAAGTATAGGCTAATGAATTAAATGCAAACTTTCAATATTTTTATTCATCAAAAGACAAAAAACTGAGCCACCTATAAAGGCAGTTTTACCATGAGGAGCAGAACTTTCAATAATGCTCATTATAAGTGGTTGGCATGAATAGTAGGTGGCTGTGTTTCATGGAGGGCCAGTCATTATCTGTACTATTTCATATCATTTTAAGTCAAAGCAGAAGATAGTTTAGACAGAAGTAGCCAGTGATAAATCTCAGTATTGAGAGCTCTGGGGCTGTATGGGGTGTGACACCCCAAATATTGCAACACCCCATTTGGTAAATTCTGCAATACCTTCATACCATATTCATACCAGCAAGATAAAATTCACAGTGATCTGTTGATACTGCAAGCTATGTGTGCTACAAATGAGCTCAGGATGTTTAGAATGTATAAAATGTACCCTTACACTATTTATTTGGCCAGAGCAGGGTTCATGCCCAATACATAAAACAACATTCCCTGACTATTCCCTGAGTGATAGTTAAAAACACCCACTTTTTCCCTGACCCCCAATTCACATATCTACAAAAATAGGGTAAAAGAAAATGCAGTCCAATAGTTAGGTAATGTATATATACTTGCCATAGCACTGTGCAAAGTGATAAAGTTCACATTTGCTGATGACAATGGAAACAACCAATTTGCAAACAAACATGCAAATAGTTAATAAAAATTTTATGCTGACCAAAGATTTTGTTTTCCCTCACTTTTCCCTGACATGATTAAAAATTATAGAAAATTCCCTCACTATTCCAAGTTTTCCCTTACTTTTCATAAAAATGCCCTATATTCCAGGTTTTCCAGATCTTCCCAGCTCAACATGAACCCTGCAGAGGCACATTTTTTTATAAGAAAACCATAATTTGTCTCAGCCTCAATTTTCTTAACTTTTCCCAAAATTGAGCCTGAGATTTCTTAAATTATTCTTAACTTTTTCTGAAATAAACTGGCTAAAATTGGTTACACATTTGTTATTAATATTATATACTTGAATTTGAATTCAATCTTTAACAATTTTGAATGCAATAATGATGAACTGTCAATTTTTGGCCAAGAAAAATGTTTAATTTTGAAAATTGAGCCTCATGATTTTCTCAAGATTTTAACAATTTGAGCCTCATTTTCTTATAAAGTTTCTTTTTATAAAAAACATGTAATTTCCTGGCTGAGAATAAAGGTGCCCTCCTAGTGTTGTCCAAAACCTAAAGAAGTGTCCCATGGTCAGTGGGTATGCCAAAGACTTTTAGGTGAGGGATGAAGCAGAAGAAATTACAAACAGGCTACTAAATCCCCCAGATTTACTGACAAGCAATGATTACAATACTTAGAGCAGCCCTGGCCTAGCAGTAATGCACTCAACTCAGACCAACATGGTCCAGGATTTGAGGCCTACTGCAGTCCATTGGTGACATTAGGAAGGGAATCTGGTCCTAAATACTTGTGACAGAACTAAAGTCCTCTCAGAGGCACCCTCCAAGCTCCAAGGAATTGGGGAAAACAGAGGTAAAATTGAGTAAAAACAATTATAACAATACCAGCTTATACACACAAGTCAAAGCATTTCTGACAAGCCAAATTATAACTCACAGCTTTGGCAAAAAGTAATGTTGTCATAATGCCCACATCTCTACTTTTATATGTCCCTCACCATGGTATGTTGAAACATTGCCACACTACTTTGGTGCCATTTAAACCATTTTAAAGATGGATGTACATCTCTGTTCACACTAACCAGCACACCACTGATCACTAGTTGTTCCAGGATCTCACCAGTTTGTTCTAACTTGAAATGGGGTCAAAAAAGTATCATCAGCCTGCAAACTTTGACACAACACTTTGAAATTAAAAATACCAGATAAATAGTTTGCTTCATTTTTGCATGGTGAGCACAGTATGCATAATATCAACTACATATAGTTGAATATAGACCGTATAACATTTTGAAATAGCAAGCTCTGAAGAAGCACAAGAAAATGTAGAAACAATATGTCTTAAAATTGGAAACACATGAGAACATCTGTAAAGCCACGAAGTGATTATCTGTAATTAGCATAGAGAGAAAATGCTAAAATATACAGGGAACTTCCATCACTCTTCTGCACATTTTAATGTTTCAAGTTCTAGAAAATTAATGATTTGCCTGCAACATTTGCAGTCAAATCCTCAATTTTTAAAGGCTGACCGGAATTATGCAAGCTATCTGACGTTCAAGCCGAGCATTTTTCAGTTCAATCAAGCGGATAAAATAACAAATCTTGAAGTTATTTGCTATCATCAGGTTCTTGCAAATCTTCATTTTTCTTCCTTTCCATGGCAGCTTTGTTATCTATAGCTTTTTTATAGGTTGTACCTCTAATAGGATATATGCCAGCAAGGCCAAACAGTTCTTGAACTGGATTTGAAGGAACAGCGCCACGAGCAAGCCAATATTTTATCCTGTCCATATTCAAGCTGACTAGTTTTTCATTTCTGCTGTTAGGCAATGGATCATATGTCCCAACTTGTTCATAATACCCTCTATCTCTTGCTATCCGTCTCTTCGTAGCCACAATGTGGAAAAAGGGCCTATTTGTGCAACCATGGTATTGCAAACGCAAAGTGTAGAAAGACTTCTTCCAAAACCACGTCTTTGGAGTTATGCTCATTTTAGACGATTCTTCTATCTTATAAAAGTCTTGAATGAACGTGATTTTAACTATAATGTATTGAATTCTGTACTTGCCGATTGCAACAGCTTTGCCTCTTGGTGGCCATTTACCTTACTACGCATGCGACTTTCCCCATTCCAGTTCGTTCATGCAGTGCTTCTCATTTATCTTTTTGCAAGGCCCCCTATGGTAACAGAAAACATTTCGCCCCCCTACTCGCTATAAATACGATCATTGTCTATAAAAATTGTACATGCTTACCTGTTCCTCGGGGTCATACAAGCCCCCTCTAGTATTGCATTCCATCGCCTTTGAGGGGCGTGCCCTACTGAGCCCAAGAAAGGAATTAGGATACTATGACGTACTCTCAGGTGCCAGATAAACTTACCCCGCTTATTAATTTTTCGACTTTTTTCCAACCCTCCGGCGTTATTAAGACCCCCATTTATTTATTGTAAGGAATTGAGTTCTTTTACAAACTCCTCATTTCATTTCCTTGCTTTGGTAGTACCATTTACACCAAATTTTCATCGCAAAATAACCTGCTGTATGTATTTTAGTTTTATAATCTATGGCAACCTGTTTTTGTGCTTTCCGTCCTGTATAACCATTTACTGCTCATTAGGATCCTCCGTTTATTTGGTACTTTGGTATGGAAAAAACAGCACCCCTTTTCAATACAAGTATAGCCCCCACGCCCCGAGAAAAAACTAGGTCCTAAACCCCCAAGAACTGTGACAACTCTAATGATAAACGAAGAACCTAGCTTCATGACCAGAAGTGGGAAAATATCGTCTTTGATAATTTCTATCTGAAAATTCACACAATAAATTTCCATCGTTAATTATCTTTAGTGCCTAGTAAGTGATCTTGGTTATTAAAAAGAACGCAATTTAATTTTTTTACTTACTAGGCACAACTTCGTCGTCAGTAATTAAAAGGAAAAAAACTCCATTTACAAAATGAACAAAAATTATACCACTTATGTTATAAACAGCCGCAATCTGACATTTTCCTAAGACAATTCTAAAAGGTAATCAATTTCGTTCTAATTGTTCATCCATAATCATCAGATAGTTACGCACAGTTAGCTCACCATCAGACATAGTCCTAATTCCGAACAGATGTCAAAGAATCTAACTCGCTCTTATTGATTTTATCACGGCCAAACATTGATGAGCAAAACAACGCTCAAAAATACAACTTTCGACACAACTGTATTTACTGTATTCACAAGAAAAAGGGCCTAATTTATTCCCACAGTCATTTATTCTCTTAATCGAGCAACCGCTTCCTCATCGATCATTCAGTTCTCAATTTACTCTTTGGCTTTTGCGAATAGTAAAGCAAAGTGAAGGTAGTCCCGTATACTTTCGTACGTAGGGGAGTGCCTTTTAGAGAGGACACTTATCCTGAGCCATCGACATGTGAAGTAGGGTGACCAGTTCCTTTCTTCACTGCCTATATCTCCCCAGTGTTCCCATTGGGTACCCATTTGCTGCTGGGTGAACGGTGAGCGAGCAGTCAGGGCATCGAGTCGGGCTCGAACTGTAGACCTTCCGCATGGGAGGCATGCGCTCTAACCACTACGCTACCTCGAATAGTAAGGGGGCTATAATAACGAGAAGGGCTGACATTTTGCTTAAAAGGCATACATAGGGAGGGTGTTCATAAATGAAAGTGCGTGAGTTTTTCCATAATCAAGGTAACAGGAGGGATTGTTAATAGTTGGGAGGGTTCAATGTTCAATAGACAGTATGGGGATCCAAACATTACAGAATTCTTGCAATTAATTAATGCCTAAAGATTTTAATACCGATAAGTTATTACTCACCTTTAGGATGTTTCCACAAGTGCTTAGTCTTCTATATCATTTTTTTATTTCTTTACTTATGAATATTGATTTCTGTTCCCAAAACTAATGTATCTTATTTACTTATGCTTTTTAAAACTTTAAAATTCTTAGTTGGAGTGGGGTGCGAATAAAATGGAGGATTGGATTTTCTTCAAAATTGCTTAGCTCCAGGGTTTTATTAAATGGAAATGGATGATGAAATTTTCAAAATTTACCATCGGGGGCACCCCAACTATTTGGTGCCAAATCAGTATTTTATTCATTTTACTACTCATGTCATTTCTTTACCACTTAAATAATTCATGCAATCTTTTATTACTTCATTCGTACATATTTCAACTATAAAGACGTGACAGCCTTTGGTGAGGACATATTTCAGACAGGAGAAATTCCACCGAAAGCTCACAGTGTTGGTTAAGACGCACCCAACATCTAACATAACAAATTCCGCAAATAACCAAATAACCGCCAGCTTATTAAAATTTAGCCGTCGATCCGGGGCGGCTATTCGAGTTGGGGCAGGTATTCGCAGCGCGGAGGCGTTGTAGCTAGGGGGAAACCGAGAAATTTTCCGATTTCCTGCATGTTTAGTCAAGATTAAGAACGGGTCAAGATCCAAAACAAATTTCTTGCGGAAGAACTCAGATGATAAACTAATTCAAATTTCCTGAATATAAAACAACACTTTCTTGATATTCCTTGAAGTAAAAATATTTATCAAATATAATATACAACATGAATTTAATATATGATTGAAATTAATTACTAAGAGGGGTAAGGAAGATAGAAATCAAAGAATTATAAAAAGTACATTAGAATAAATTGAAATGACATAAGGTTCTCAAAGACAAATAATAATAAGGAATATTATGGGGGCTAGAATCTGTTTGAACCCAATATAAGTTCAAGAACAAGCTTCAAACACCACACCCCGAAGATAAGAAAGCTTTCTCTGAGTATCGAAAGTGGATTAAATATCATTTTGTCGCATTTAGCATGGTTAAATCGTTTTCTGAACAAACTTAGAACTTACAAAATGGGGATAGGACTTTGAAATACTAGGTTTTGCTGCTGATACCCTTTTCGTATCGAAACATCACATCGAAAACGTTTCCTTTAAACTTTGCAGCCAGCCATGGGTTCTTCAAGACCGCCAACTTGATCGTGTCGCATGTGAATACTTCAGAATAATTAGTGTGAACACTTCTGAAAAGTAGAATAAAAGTTGAAAGTGTAAACAAAGGAAAACAAATCCCAAATGAGTTGAAAAATCCATTAGGGAAAGAAGTAAATAATTGGTGTGAACACTTCTGAAAAGTAGAATAAAAGTTGAAAGTGTAAACAAAGGAAAACAAATCCCAAATGAATTGAAAAATCCATTAGGGAAAGAAGTAAATAATTGGTGTGAACACTTCTGAAAAGTAGAATAAAAGTTGAAAGTGTAAACAAAGGAAAACAAATTCCAAATGAATTGAAAAATCCATTAGGGAAAGAAGTAAATAATTGGTGTGAACACACATGGAAAGTAGGACAAAAGCTGAAAGTAGCAAACAAAGGAAAACAAATCCCAAATGAGTTGAAAAATCCATTAGGGAAAGAAGTAAATAATTGGTGTGAACACACATGGAAAGTAGGACAAAAGCTGAAAGTAGCAAACAAAGGAAAACAAATCCCAAATGAGTTGAAAAATCCATTAGGGAAAGAAGTAACTAATTGGTGTGAACACACATGGAAAGTAGGACAAAAGCTGAAAGTAGCAAAAACAAGAAAATGAATCCCAAGAGCATTGAAAAATCGAATTGAAAAATCAAACAAAATATTTTTGATTTAAAGTAAACAGAAAAAGTCGAAGAGATATCGTCTTACCTTCCCATTCCTTCCAGCACAATTAGATCAGCACCTTTCATCTCTTCAGCTAAAGATGCATCAATTCGCCTACAAAGAAACTCCAAATGTAACTGCTGAAGTTATAAATGGTGAAACTCTATACCATTCAACTTTAGGAAAATTCCATTTGATTAGAACTTCTATGCCTGGTGAAATTTTACTACGTCATATGATCCAAATATCTACTTTAGTATTAAATTAAACTTAAAAACACACACCAGGTGATCTAGTTAAAAAACTGAACTACGAACAACGTAAGTAAATGGAACAGAGCTATCACATGCCTACTCTGCATTGGAATGCTCCTTCACAGCCGCTAGAAGATGTCGTCATAAGACTGCATGCATCATTCAAAGGCAAGAATGTGGAATTGAAAATGATTAACAGAAGGAAACAAGATGGAGTCCTATTTTTAATGCGAATGGTAGGCACAATTCTGAATAACTACAATATTGAGCTTCTAGCAACGTTCAAAAGCTACACATTTTTTTCCGGTTTATGAGTAAATCTAGTACTATGCGGCCTAAAATTTATGAAACTTTTAGAACTACAAGAAAACAGTGGAAAGCACTCCTATCACCATAAGTTAACAGCGAGGCTACAAGGTAAACAAAGCTATATCAACTAACCTCAAGTCGATGCAAGGTGAGCCTTCTCCAGTTTCCATAACAACCAACTGGTCATTAGCTAACGCTTCTCTGTATATGAAAAATACGACTAGAAAATTTGAAAATGAGTAGAATTTCTGGGAAACGGGGGTGATGTGGGGGGGGGAAAGCTTATCTAACCAATGAAAAAGCGCAAGAAGTGCCCCTGTTAGAAAAGTGGTCCGAAAGGATCACTCCTTGTGTGACAGATGGACATCTTTTTTGGACACCAGATTTCCGAAAAAGTTTTCGACGTACCTTTTCGAAAGGGAGAGCTGATTGATGAATATTTCAATTGGCTCAATCATGTTTCTAAAGTCTCCTGAAAAACTGTGACTAAGTGGAAAATATGTACCACATACCGAATTATTGGACAAACTTCTGCAATCCTTTCTGACACTATCTGAAGTTCACTAAATATGACGTCATTAATAGCGGGGTAAGAATTGGCAGCGAGGATGACCTGAAATAAATAAAACAATCAAGGTGAATCACTGGGGAATCAAGATGAATCACTGGGGAATCAAGGTGAATCACTGGGGAATCAAGGTGACTCACTAGGGAATAACTGGAAATCATGATTTCCGATGAATAGTCTCCAATCAAACCAACAAAATTAATGAAGAATAAAAGAACTTATCTTGTAAAACTAATAAAAGCTGCCAAAAAGAAAGTAATAACAGAACTAGAAGAACAAATGATTAAAATTCAAGTACAAAATTTTAAACAAAGATGAGAAGTTTCTGAATACCTTAGTCCCCTTTAGAAGGAGATCACGTGCAAAGGGAAAGACACCAAGAACAATGTCGCCTCCGCTGTTATCAACGAAAATAACTGCCAACTTGTATGGTGCTCCGCTGCAACGGTCCAGCCACGCATCAAGGTCATCAAAGAGCCAGGGACGATCTGACAGTTTAGTAAGATGAATATTTGAA
>WIPJ01000738.1:131730-144463 GCA_018155075.1 Cassiopea andromeda
TGATGATGGTGGTGGTGGTGATGATGGTGGTGGTGGTGATGATGGTGGTGGTGGTGGTGGTGATGATGACGATGAAAATGGTAAATGTTATTTTACCGTCCATCATAACCACATACTACCGACCACTGGTGTCATAGTGAGAATGTTCGGTAAAATTAGCGAAAATCTGCCCACTTATCAATCATCCCCCTACCCCCAAATATACTCGTCAGTAAATTTGCTTCTGCATAACATCGTAGAAGCAATACAATGAAAGTTCAAGCTTTAGAAAATATTGGTGAATCGTTTCTTGGAAACCGCAGCTGTACTAGAAGAAGAGCCACGACGAAGTTGTTTTTCCAACTTGTTTGTTTTCCCTTTTATCTATAGAAGCGCGTTGTCTCGAAATGTTCTCAAGTTTACGTGTCTAATACGAAAATATCTAATAAAACCGGTGTGATAGTATGGGTATGTCATAACTTCTGGTATGCCGAATAAAAGATCTGAAAATATGCACAATGTTTTTCGTCGTGACTCTTCTAATATTGGTGAATGTTTGAAAAACTTCAGGATACAGTCGATACAAAAACAAAATCTATCTTTAAAAAGTCTGACAGTCAAATTACAGGATTTACTAGCTGTACCTCAACTAAACATTTTAGAGCTGAAAACTTTGAAATCGCCGAAAATAAACCCCCAACCGAAGTTCATACAATAAATGGAAGCATTGTTCTGATAGTCTTGCTGAATACTTTCATCTTTCTGTTTACGAAAATTGTGTTCTAAACCGAATTTGTGGCTGTTCGCAAATGTTTTATGATTTTATTCCTCTCTATTTCTTTGATCCCAAAGCCTTCGGTTCGGTGAAATCAAATTCCAGACGTCGGTAAGCGCACAAATTGGTATTTAATATAAAAAAATATAAAAGCGAACGATTGTACGTTTCCGACGGAGTCGTTCTAAGGCGGTGTGTTTGCGGAACATTACTTCTCTAAATTTTATTCACTTAATCGACAGACTTCCTGTGGTTCAGAGATGGAAAACTTGAGAAATTATCCTGAGATATGGGAAAACACTACAGGACAACAGGTGAAGTTCTTTCACCGCAAAGTCAACATCAGATTTTGAATAATTCTTATCATTTTAAGGCAAGTAGAAGCCCAGTCAGAAGCAATCTAAGAGGATTTTGTATGACACAACCTAAAAAATTACTTCTGAGTCCCAAAAAGACGTACCGCCACGGCAATTAAAATTCTGAAAATTTTCCATCTTCAGCTCTGCTATTCCAGCGACCTCGTCTATTAAATTGACTGATGTCACACCTATTCAAACCCCACATCTGATTTAAATCCGCAAGCCAACACCCTATTCCAGCCCCAACACCCTATTCTACCCCTTTCCAGCTGCCACTTATAATAATAGTACCCTGTATTTTCGACCATTACGCCAGTTTAAACTACCATAAACTTCCAACCACCATGCTTATTCCCAACATTATATTGCTGCTTTGTTGCTCTGCTTTTGCTTACTTTCTTTTGGGTAGGCTGTTACATCTAGCTTTTTCAGCAAATTTAGGCCTAATATGCATGCCACATCCAGGCATGGGACCCCTAGTTTAATGTCCCTTCCGAAGGACGGCGGAGTGAGCTGTTTTGGTCGTTCATCTGGAGGTCGCCATCCAGTTTCTGGCCGTACACAGCCATGCTTAAATTCAGTTAAGCTAATGGAACTGGCTGGGCCGCTTGGCCACTCACCCCGCTAAGCACGTCGCTTGAGTTACGTCTATTCGGGACTCAAGAGAACGGTTAATTTTTTAGGAATCATAGCTAGGTTGGAAGATTCACAAAGGGGGCCTCAATTTCCTATAAAATATATCGCTTGAGCACGGGTGAAAACATCCAAACACTTCCAAGAGAAAGAAGAAGCCATCTACTGGAGGCAAAGAAGTGTCATATACTGTGGCTGGAGGAAGATAATAGAACTGAGTGGGTAGCTACCCCCTGATTCATATGATAAAAGTGGCACTGGTACTCAGGGCTACCAACAGGAGGGCAGGGGGCAAAATACCCCAGGGTCTCAAGCTCCAAGGGGTCTCATAAAATCAAGTGCTTCAAAGTCTGGGGGGCCTCATCAAATAAACCAGCAGTAATTTCCCAGAGCTAATTTTTCGTCTCTGAAAATTCTTTGCCCACTTCGCTCGTAAGGGCCGCTTCTTTCTTTTTCCCCGGGGCCTCTAAATCCTTCCGGCGGCCCTGCTGATACTATGGCAACAAGCATAGGCGTCAAATCTTGATTGGCTAACAAAGGAATCACCATCGAAGGATTGCTGCCTATAACGTTGCCAGAATTCGTTCGAAAAACATCGAGAGGCGTGTGTTGGTGGTAAAAAGTGTAATTTCTTTGCGAAAAAACTGATAACACATAGTTTCAAATAATTGAAAAATATTTTGTAAACATGTTCAGAAGGCTTCGATTCACATTTCCAGAAGGAGCAATTTTTATATCTTGCGAAATCAAGTTATCGGCATTACAAGCTATCCATCTTTTCTTGTAATGTCGATAACTTTTGATCTACGCAAGATATAAAAATTGAAGCCTTCTGAACATGCTTGCAAAATATTTTCCATCTATTCGCAACTATGTGTTATTAGTTTTTTCACAAAGAGAGCACACTATTTACCCCCATATCTTCCTTTGTTAGCCAATCAAGATTTGACGCCTATTTTCTCGCAACATTATTGTCCGGAATCCTTCGATGGTGATTCCTTTGTTAGCCAATCAAGATTTGACGCCTTTGCTATGACAATATAGCTACAAAGTAAGGTAAGTATTTACTTGACAACTTCGCGAGCTCCCCAATCGAAAAAGTTACCAGCAACTAGGCCAACGACTAACTCCTTTTGTCTTTCGCATCCTTCCAGACTATCCAATTCATTGAGGCGAGATGGCAGCATTCTAACAGCTGCCTCATTTTCATCTTGCTTGATCTGTTGAAAATTAACACAGTTTATATAGAGCCAGCGAAAAAAGAATGAAAACGGTTCATTCGTAATCAATAGCAAGCAAGACTGAAAGCTCACTCTCTCCCCCTGACTCAAGCAAAGAGCTGATTGGCACTTTCTAGCCAAACAAGTAGCCAATTGGATGCAACTTCCTCCCTTCACGTGATCTTCGGCCTGCATCTGATTGCATACTCTTTGGCAACGAATAGAAGGGGGTGCATAATTAGGAGAGGGGCTAGTATTTTTGCTTAAAATGCATAATTTGAGAGGGTTGTTAATAGTTGGAGGTGGGTGTCAATGTTCAATATATAGAATGGGGGCCTAAACATTTCAAAAATCAAAACAAACTATAAACCTTATACAATAAGCTTGTTTTGATTTCCTTGCTTGGCAGGGTGTCATGTGCTCCTTCACAGCGTCGTGTTGCCATCAAGCCATGATCCTCTCAGCATGAACAGGTAAGTGGAGACATGTCTTGTGTTTCCAAGGCTAACTGCGGGTGTGGTTAGGGTGGGATTGCCCGCGTTTAGCGGGCACCCAGTTAAAAAGCTTGTTAATATTAATTTGCGTTTACAAAGCCATTGTACTTTGTTTACTTATCCTTTCTAAAACTTTGAAATTAGAAGGTTAGCAAAATAAGGGTTAGCATTTCTGTTTAAAATGCGTAATTTGGGGGGTTGTTATTAGCTGGGGGTCAACTTTCCATAGAAGTATGGGGACCCAAACATTTCAAAATTATAGCAATCAGTTGTTAGCATGGTAGGTATAAGGTAAATAATTTGTTTTGGTTTCCTTAGTTGTTAATATTAATTTATTGATTTGAGTTCACAATGTCAACGTGTTTTACTTACTTCTCGTTTTTAAAACTTTGAAATATTAGGGTTAGTAATATGGGGGGCTGGGATTTTTTCCACATTGGTAAGGTGGGGGTGTGCGTAATAAATGGAAATGGGTGGTGAAATTTTCATAAATCTGCAATTGAGGGTCTCCCTACTATTCAGTGCCAAAGAATATGCTCTCGTGAGTGTTGGGCGCATGCGTACACAAGGTTTCCAAGCCTGGGTATTGGAAGGTAAGTAGGTACTCATAAATATAGAGCCCCATGCTGGAGTATCGTAAATTCTCTTGTTAACGCCCCTCTCAAACTAACTCCCCTTTCCGGATGAAAAATTTACCAAGCCCCCCTCTGTTTCAAAGCCCACTCCAAGAAAATAGTGAATAGTACCAAGAGTAAGCTTCATTGAAGTAAGTAAACTATTATTGATAACACTCCGTCAACAATACTTTTCAACACAACAGGAACCAAAGTCATATATTGACGTACTGTAGATAAAGACATTCTATATCAACGGTTATTTAACATAATTTGTCAATTTTGGCTGTTATGTCGTGAGTCTCACTCGTACATGACTTCCCACTTAATGATGTAGAAGCTCATAAGCCCATCCCTCTAGAGTGCATGAAATCAATAATCCCTAGGGGGCTAAATAGAGAATCTACGGTATCTAAAGGTAACAATAAAAGAGGTTAAACGGTCACATTAACAGGTCAAAGTTCAAAGGTTGAGTGCCAAATTTTAAATTACGAACCTGCAAGTAAGGGTCATAAAAGCCGAAAGCGTTGAGGAACTGCTCTCGTGTATCCAGTAGAGTTCTTACTGTCAAAAACCCAAATTTGTATGGTTGATCGCGCAGAATCTTAATTCGATTTAAAAACTGAACTCTGAACTTTTCACCCCTATCTTGAGCATCAGATCGGCCGGACTGGCTTGCGACTGCTTGATCTACAAACTAAACGGAGTGGAACGTTTTGTCAATCAGCCATAAATATCTTTTCTTAAACAAGTAGAATCTTGGTAATGAAGCAAACTAGAGAGAAATAACTCAAAGAAAAGTTCTATCAAGGAGAAAGAGAGCTATAAAGCAGTACTTTTCCATTTCACGACACTAAATCTGAGATCAGGCAGGCAACTTGCCTTCGGTTGGCGAATCCACTTTCGATTTGATAATATCTACTTTCTGTCTTTGACTAAAACAGGGGGGCCAGCTAGTTACAAACATTCCATGATGTGTTCCCACAAAAAGCCACATCAAACACATGGGCGCATACGAATATACAGGGCCACAGTGAGAATTAGGAGGATACGGGGCAAAAGAGAAGGACAAAGTCCCCCTTCGAGTGAAGCATGCAGAAAATTCTCAGGATCTAGAAATTAAGCTGTGGAAAATTACTGCTGGTTTACATTATGAGGCCTCCCAAACCTTGAAGCATTGGATGTAAGGGCCCTTGGACTTAGAGGCACTGGGGCAAATTTCCCCCCTTGGCGGGACTGCGAATATAACCCCTTGCTTTCCTCTCGCACAAAAAAGTTTCTGTGTGTTTTCTTGAGAGTTTACTTTTTGAGGAGAGTAGATTTTCCGACAAAAATTCATATTTCACAGATTTTTCAATTGCGGTTTTCTTCCAAATATTAGAATTTGAAGTTTGTTGACTAGATATTATGAGTTTTTATACAGCTTATTTTGTACAATTAATGAATTTAACGAATATATATGTGGCCTTTAAAATGTACCTTAAAACTTCATCTTGAGGTACAATGCAATTCAAAAACTACACCTGAAACGGCTAATATTTAACACGCTAAAAATCATACCAGATTCAAACCGCTTTCAAAGCAGTTCAGCCAGTATTCTCTTGCCTTCTCATCTGCCACAAGATCCTCTAAGTCTGGTTTGTATTTGCTTTGATCCAACAATAATGGACAAGGGACAACAGCATTGCTCAACTTGTCTATCTCAAAAACTCCAAACTAAAAGCAATAAATATAAAACAATCGTGAATTAGTTGGTAGCTACACGTTTATGTATTTTTAGATTTGTAACTGTAGCTAGATGCCAGACGAAATTCTTTGCAGTTTGTGGGGAATATATTCCTCGCGCCATTTTAACTGTTCCCACTCGAGCACGCCCCAAAAGTCGATGAAAGTCCTAATTGTGACACAATTTTACCTGGTTCCATCCACACATGCACCAAACCACACGATAAGGTGCATCATGAAAGACTAGAGACTGATCATAAGGAATATTTGAGAGGCGTGTGTAGCAAGGACAACGTCAGTGCTATCTGCAATGTGGTACAAAAACGTACGAAGATATCTTCCAATCAGTAACAAATTAAAAAGTTGCACCATGACAGGAGAACACTCAATTATATTTTCTTTTGGCTAGAAAGATACTAAGAAACTAATTCGGGATGCAAAAAGAAATTGTGCAAATCAGTTAGAAAAATTTTACAGGATCAGAAGTGCAATAAGAAAGAGCCTTGTGCAGTTGAGAAAGTGTTTTGCGTTTCACAATCAGTTCTGTCTGTTTGTTTACTATATGCGTGAAATACCTAAGACACGAAGGGATTCACCAACCCACAGAGGAAATGCATGAAATACACGAGAGAATGCAATAGCCCACAGAGGGAATGCATGAAATACATGAGAGAATGCAATAGCCCACAGAGAGAATGCACGATATACACACGAGAAAGCAATATCCCACAGAGGGAATGCACGAAATGCACACGATAATGCAATAGCCCACAAAGGGAGTGCACGAAATACACGAGGGAATGTACCAGCCCACAGAGGAAATGCAAATCATTGAAAATCCTCTTAACTTGTAGCAAGAATAACAAATGAAACGAATTAATACCAACCACACTGGCAGAATCATCCAATTTTGTATCATCACCAGGTGCAGAAAGTCCAGAACTTCCAGCGTAATTTTCCCCCCATGAAGCTAGGCCATCATTGAGAGGTGTGGCTGCAAAAGGAAATGGAAATTTCTACTATAGACAAAACATATGCTGACTAAAATTAAGCATTTGTAAAGAGGGTGTAAAAGTAAATAGATATAAGAAAGAAACAGATGAAATAAAGGTATATACTTTTTTTATTCGCATAAATATATCTACAAAACATGCAAATACAAAACGATACCACAGGAGGCATGGAATTGCATAGCAACCCTGTGGCCATTACCCATAAACAACTAAAAGAAAACAAACAAATACAAACTATGAGTCTACAAGTGGGGAAAATTTGGACTCATGAAAAGGGTACAGCTATCTAGTGAAGGTAAGTCATGAAAACTAAAACCAATGGAGTGTTTAGTTTCTACCACGCCTAGCGTATACTTCAGATAAATGACAACAATTAATGTTTCGGTTGAAATGTTTATCTATAAAAACTTCATATCTTAGGCTCTGCTAATATAATACAGCATTACGAGTATGATTGATAAAATTTCATACTTCTCTGTCACCACCGCATCATTAATAGTAGCCACAACAACGCGAAATAAATTTGCAAATAGCCCAACTCAAACCACTCACCATTTTCCCTTGCGCCAGAAAGGAATGCTCCTACGGCCCCTAAGTATCCCTCGTGTCTTAGAAAAAGCGCCTTTTGCCCACCCTGAAAAATATTACAGCATTAAATTAAGGTACAGGATAAAACAGTGAAGAAGCATGCGCAAGCGGGCAGTTGCAATATTTCATACTTCAAGAAGCAAAAACAGTAATGTAGGCCTGAAAGGAAAGTGACTAACCAATCAGGAATCAAGCAGTGATTTAAACAAAGGAATCAAACAGCCGATAGGGAATAAAACGGTGATTTTAAACAAAGGAATCAAACAGCCAATCGGGAATAAAACGGTGACTTTAAACAAAGGAATCAAACAGCCAATCGGGAATAAAACGGTGACTTTAAACAAAGGAATGAAACAGCCAATCGGAAATAAAACGGTGATTTTAAATAAAGGACCTGTGTTTATATCTCTGTTATTGATTTTTATGCTTCACGTAAATAATAATCCCTAGTTTTCTATCAATATTTATTCCTTATTTCGTAAGTTAATATTTGCTACCTTTTTATTAAAATTACATGCTACCCTACTCTTTGGCACCGAATAGAAAGGGGTATGATAAGGAGGGGGGTTTAACGTTTTTGCTAAATATGGATAAATTGGGGGGGGGCGGTTGCTAATAGACGGGGGTTAATGTTCAATTGACAGCATGGGGACCCAAAATTTTCAAAATTATTGCAATTAGTTGCTAAAATTAAGTAAGTATAAAGCTTATAGTCTGTTTTGATTTCCTTAGTTGTTAATATTGTTTTGCGTTCAAAAAGCTAATGTATTTTATTTACTCATCTTTTTTAAAATTTTGAAATCTTCGAGCCTCGGCCAAAGAATAGCTTGTCTTGTGGCGAGTCTCAAAATACAATTTTAATTCCGAAGTTCTGCACCAGTGAAGAGTTCTTTGGAATTTTGTCTCGATTGTGACTATGAAATGACGTCATTGATCACGTGAAATTTGGACGTTTCCAAAAAAGTCACCTGGAAGATTTTGAAAGCTTAAGCCTTCCTCTACAAGAATCCGTTGAGAAAACATAAATTAGACGGAATTTTAGACTGTTAGGCTAAGCGTCCTGTCTAAATGCACCCTTGCTTAAAAACGATTGTTGAGCATGGGAACGATTGTTGAAAAACTTTAACATGTTTATTGAAACAGAAAACGGCTTCTTATACTCACCTGTCCCATTTATTCGTTTCTTATGAGGTGTTTTGATGATTGTGAACACAATTCCAGTTGTCTGAAGCAATTTTCAGACATGGGAACACATTGTTGAAATAATTCAACATTTTCAAATTTCAAAATTTTCGTTTCAGAAATTGACGTGTGATCCCATCCTGTGATGTCAGAACACAGTCCTGAGCCCACTGTCCAAGTTTTATAGAAATAGAATGAGTATATGACATGGGACGACAATCTTGAAGATCTTTAACAGTGAGGCAATCATTTTTTGGCTGTAACCCACCATTGTCCTACACGGGACTTGTAAGAAATCACTTTTCTGATTTGGCCCGTCACTGTGCATGACTTAAGAAATAAGAGACCACTGGGACTCAATTGTTGATTATTGACTTGCCAGAGCCCGGACTATCCGCTTTTCAACGATTCTTTTGTCGAATCTTTGGTAGAATCCTTTGTTTACTAATGAAAGAATTCTGTACATGCGTATGCTCGACAACACTCGACACCACTGAGCTTGAACATACCTCACTCGACAAAAAATAGCCCTCTCGGCTTCACTCAACATGCATTTCGAGCGTTGTATGTGTTTCTAGTATACCAAGCACTGGTAGAAAGCCACTTTAGATATGGAAACCTGATATGGGGTCATCTGCGTGAAAAGAAACTTGGCGCATTGTAAAAGATACAGAACAGGGCATTTCACCTTATTGAATCAGCACCTATTAAGGATCAGATACCAACCTTACGATTAAGTGTTGAGAAGGTTACACTTATGACCAGGCCACAATGATACAGAAAATTCTCAAGAAAATGTACCCAGAAATACTATAGAGGAAAATCATAAGGAGAACTCAGATCTCAAAATACGAAACTCGCAGAATAAACGACCTCGAAATACTTGAACTACAGCTGGAACTCTCAAAAAAACAGTTTTTCTTACGTCTGTGCAAAGGTCTGAAGTGAAAAGTCTAGGGCGTCTGGCCGAGTCTTTAGATTAGTAAAATGGGAGGTTGGATTTTCTTCAAAATTGCTTAGTTAGGGGGGTGTTAAATGAAATCGGCGGAGCTGGGTGGTGAAATTCTCAAAAATCTGCAATCGAAGCCTCCCTACTGTTCAGTGCCACAGAGTATATTTCTACTAAGTATTACGTATGCTAAAACTAATTGTAACGTTCTGGATTGTCTCTTCAAATATTTTGAAAATGAAATGAGAATGTTACCTTCGAAAAGTAGTTGACAGCAAAACTTATAGAATACATAGTCAAAGGATGTCCCCTGATGAAATATCCACCGAAAAAGATTCTTTTTAATCCATGAAGTTGTGCGTACAATGAAGATATCTATAAAATTAAACCCAAAAAATCACAAAAGGCCTTATGAATTTAACAAAATAGTGTATAAATTGTTGGTAAACACATGGCGAATGGATAGAAGGTAAAAACGATGACTTTTATATGCAGAAGTACAATGTAAATCTATAACAAGATTCGCACAGGTTTTGTGGCAAAAATTTTCAATCCCTGATTTGCTGTACAGCTTGTACAGTTTTCCCTGATCAATAGGATGAATATATGTACATTTCCCCCTGATTTATTCTAAAATGCTATGTTTTCTCCCTGACTAAGCATCCATAAGATTTCATATCTACGAAATCTTTTTTATACTTAGTCAGGGATAATTTTTCTAAGCATGTTCAAATTAAAATTACTCTAATGGACATTAATTTTCATCCTATTTACGTACTATTTAAGTAAAATAATAGCAAAAACGGCGAGCAGCCGTGGCCTAGCGGTAATGCACTCGACTCAGACCAACATGGTCCTGGGTTCGAGGCCCATCGCAGGCCATTGGTGATGTCAGGAAGGGCATCCGGTCCTAAGTGCTCGAGCCAGAACTACAGTCCTCTCAGAGGCACCCCCAAGCCCCAAGGAATTGGGGGAGACGGAGGCAAAATGGAGAGAGAATAGCAAAAGCTGGCATATATCATGTACAGTCATTAGTTGGGGCTACATAAATATTCAAGAGAAATGAAAAAATCCCTGATTTTGTCAGGAAAACATAGATTGTCCCAGACTATAGTAAAAGCTTCCTCATTCCCCAGAATCTCTCTGATTTCCCCTGAATCTCTCTGATTTCCCCCGAATCTATCTGATTTTCCCCGAATCTATAGAAAAAAGCTTCTTGATTCCCCTGAACCTCTCTGATTTCCCCTGACTGTCCTTACAACCTTAAATTTCCCCCTAATTTTGGGAGAACCTGTTAAAAGCATCACACTAAGACCACCTACATCTTCCTAATTCTAGATTTGTTGCAGTGGCATTAGGGACTGAAAAAAATACTTGGGAGTTCTATATTTCGTAATGCGTTAAGGTTTTTGCTTTCTATATGTAAGCTCCCTAAACCAAATTACTGGTATGTGCGCACTGAGAGTGGCGGCAGACACTGTGCTATTTGAAAAGGAGGAAGGCAATTTCTCAAGCCTAGGATGCTGGAGGTCAGTGCCTAATAACCCTTCCAAGTGAACAGCACTTGGAGGCATCAACTGGAAAGCACAGCTTTAATATAAATGTAAGAATGAAAGCCATGACGAGAAGCATTGTAGGTAAATCAGAAGATATAGCCAGTTTTCAATTGTGTTTTCCCATCGACACATCTATTATATTAACAATGACACACCAGTTACCTTGACATATCAGTGAATTATCGAGAAATCCTATAGATCTGTAGAGAACATTTAGGAATAGCTTATCCCATCTTCTGCTAATAAATATGGACAAATAGGGAATTTTGTAGATAAGAACTGAATTTAAGAAAGAAATCTAAAAATTACCTGGCCTATGTCATTACATATCATATGAAGAAGGCTCTTGACGATGTCGCTCGATTCAAACAAACTACCTAGAAACAATAAGATAATTTGAAAATATTTCGTAAGTAACATATCGTAAAATCATGAAAACAAGCCCCCCAATATACGCCCCCTAAACCAAATATCCTTCCGAATATGAGTCCCTTTAAAATAAGCCTAGGGGTACATTTGGGATTCTGTGGGTATAGTTAGGACAACGAATAAATATGTTCTTTTTGTGAAATTTTATGTATTAAATGTCGTTATTACTCTTTCTGTGTCAACACCAAATGGTGAACTTTTTGCATACAAAAGTCACCTGCCAATCCAAAAGTCCCTCCGAATATAAGCTCCCCCCGAAAATAAGCCCCCTTGAATACAAGGACACCAAAAATGCTTACGAATCTCTATAAGCTCAGGGCGTCTATTCGGGATTCTATGGTATTAAACAAAGAATATATTATATAAGTAATACACCATATAAGGAACACACCATATAAGGAATAAACCATATAAGGAATACACCATATAAGTAAGACACTACATAAGCAATAGACCATATAAGAAATGCACCAACATAAGGAATACACCATATAAGGAATACACCATAAAAGGAATGCAATATATAAGTAATACACCATATAAGGAATACACCATATAAGGAATACAATACATAGAAGGAATACACCATATAAGGAGTACAATACATAGAAGGAATACACCATACAAGGACTACACCATGTAAGGAATACACTATATAAGGAATACAATACATATAAGGAATACACTATATAAAGAATGAGGATATGCTGAATAAGGGTATTATCCCACTAAGAAAAATAATTCCCATGTAAAATAGACTATCACCAGTAAGTACTGTTTATATTATTACCTGTCTGCGAGATTTGTACTTGCAGATTTTAATAATATATTGATGAAATGTATTCAATAAAATCCTTTGTTTCACAAACAAACAACATGAATAAACCTTTTTTGTCTTCACGGGAAGTCCTTGCTGCTTTTCCAAAACTGCTCGCTGGAACGTCTCCAGGGAGGCCCATAATTGCATAATCACCACCATAAATATCCTTAACCTTTGATTAACAAACAAAGAGATTAGAGTTTGCCATGGCTTTAGAGTAGTTGAAGTTCAACTGGTTTAACAGAGACAGCTAATTTGGGGCTTGGGTAATATTGTAAAAGTGAAGTTAAACAAGCCAAAAAATATTATTCTGGCAGTCAGGTGTTGTTCAAACATCAAAAGGTCGTTTCTCACTAGATAAATAAACAAAATTATATAAATATATATATATATATAT
>WIPJ01000747.1:0-17815 GCA_018155075.1 Cassiopea andromeda
TGCAAATATACGAAGGAACGTAACCAATACCTCATCAGATGTGGTGGTACCGCGCTCAAATGAATGCCGAAATTATACATCACAGGCGCAACAGTCCGCGAGAGGCGCTATGCAGTCTCTTACCTCTGCCACAAGTGTGCGTAATGAAGTTATAACAAAGCAAGTAGAAATTGATAACATTATCAACAGTTTTCAAGTGCTGTCACGATTAAATGCGACATCATTACGGCAGCTGCAACAAGCCTTACAAAGCAATAGACAACGTTTCAATTCGTCGAATGTAAAGACGATGGTTGCCTCGTTACGTAGTGATTATGCCAGTCAACAGGTTGTGCTGCAAAGTTTTAGAGCTACCATAGCAAGGCTTCGTTTAGAAGTTGCTAGCACAAAGAGAACAGTGGATAGTCTCTCAACCTTGCAAGGGTGTGGTTAATTGAAGAATGGAAGAGTGCTGTTGCGAAGTTTTGATCATATGTCAAAAGCCAGCGTGGAGACCAAATAAATAGGCCAGCGCAATAATTTTCATACCTTCGTTGTTTTTTGAGGTACTAAAGTGGAAGTTCCTTTTAACAAACTCTCTGTAGATAATGTACAATTTTTAATATTTTTGAAAAAAAATTCCTTGGCCTGCAAACGAGAAAAACAGTAGCCGTATACATTAATTCAAAGAAAGCTGATGTTTAATTGTGAAATTAGAAAACACTTACAGGTTAGAGTGAAATGGCTTAAGGGAAGAATGCGGATTATTTAGTGTTGCCTCGATTTCTCTTGCATATTGTTTTGTGTAGCCTCTCATCAGGTGAAATTTGAAATAACAATTCCACCCGAATACGGTAAATTTAGGTTATGTTTAATGCCATTCCAAAAGCTTTCTCAAAGCAAAGTCATTGCTATGTGTGAATAAGTTTAAAAGGTTTGCATTGCCGATCAGTTTGACGATTTTCCTTCTTTACAAGCCTTTCACTTCAGATGCATCGTGAAATTTGTCTTCATTATAACTTTAGACGCAGTTCCCTTGTTCTTCTTAATCATGGAATCAAACGTAGGCATGTATCACCCAGGTCTGTCCATCATTGGCCATTTCTTGCATGAACGTTCATAAATAATGAAAACGTATTTCGTATATGACCATACATTTTGTAAATTTTCTGTATTGATTTGATACCTAATTGCTGAAATCGCATCATAGTAAATCGTGTATTTTGTGATTGTAGTTGTATATGACGTAGAAATAGATGAATTGAAATGCTTTTCATAGATAGAAAATGCTAAGATAATTGTGGATACATTTGTTCAGTTGCTGTACTTGGTCTGATTCAACATTTTACAGACTTTATTTCATAAATACTTGCTTCTTAAAGTGCTTATGCATCGAAAATTTCGAATATACTTTTTAGCTAAAATCGAAACTTCGGTCTTTCCTATGCATGAATATCATATTATTTTTGTTCTTACTGGCGAGAAAGGTGTAGAAATTAGCGGTTGTTAAGAGGCACTAGGTGCGAATTTTGATAGCCATTGCGTGATGTCATAACGAGGATCAAACCGAGTGCATTCTTTAGGCCTATATCAGTTGATAAACAAAGCGTTAAAAAGCTTCTCGTCTTGGCGTGCTACGGCTCACTAAAATCGCAAACAGTGACAGTGAATCGTCATTTTACGATGAAGCTACTGATTATCAATTAGAAGATGATGGCAATGATGACCGTGTGCTTGCACAGCCAAGCCTGCTACTACTTGTAATCGTGTGGGGTAATAGATGCATGCCACGGAGAGCCACTAGCTGACGATTCGGATGCACAAGATAAAGAAAATGTCGAGGCCAATGACCCCCATGGACTGCTACCACAAACTCTTTCGGCTTGATTTGAGAGGTAAATCCAAGTTCAGGAATGGTGAGTACCAGTATCTATTACGTATTGCAGCTCATAGCTTGTCAAATTTTGTAAACAGTCACTTATAAGCAAAACGTTAAAGCTGTACAATGTGTAGGGTAATGGCTCCTGCGTTCGATGAAGTAGAGTTTGCATTGATTAGAGTCTTCTAATTTACGCTTTGATCTTCTAAGCCAACTGATCTTTTTCTGATAGAATGCAATTTCCTTTTCCAAAACTGGACATCCGGTACAAACAGTATTAGGGCTTGCGAACATTTCTTCCTCCTCCATTGTGTCATCCATTTTTGAATACATATCACGGATAGTCCATGAAAGGTATTGAAATACATTGCTATGGCATTATAATTTTCCTTTACTACTAGGCCATTTCCAATCTACCAACTCAACATAACTCCCTGCCCTGTTTTCCTCAACGTTGTTAATTGGTACTACTTGACTAAGGTCTAAAAAACAAACACATAGATAAGTCTCAACTGTCTTTTAGCTCTATCTGTCAGTGACTGATCAATGGTATCTGCTGTGTCTGCCAACAACAAATCAATCAAAAGCATCTGATTCTTCGCAAAGCAGTTCTCATCGAAATGGTCAGAGTAATGAAAAGGCGAGTTAGTGCTGCTCCACTTTGGCCTATGTCTTCGCACAAACCTGACCCAAGCTTGGTGTCTTTTCCAGTCTTTTTCCTTGAATGGAAACGTATGAACGGATTTCCCCTCTGTATGCTGACCATTTGTGCAGCTTATACCGTTCGGGAGACCAGCCACACAGTACCGTCCTCCACGACGTTTGCAGGACTTGCTAGTGGAATCCATGCTAACAAGCGATCAAAATTATTTTGCGTACTCGTTATGACATCATGCGCAGTGGCTAGAATTCGCACTTGAAATGCCAAAATAGCGAAGTTTGAGGGCTCATACCTTTTTTTCCATATGAGCTCTGATACTTTAGTTTGTAGCATGATGATCACAGCACAAAGTTGCATTAGAAAATGCAAAAAGTTAAAGTTCGAAATTTTGGATGCATAAGCACTTTAAAAGGAAGGATATGTTTCACATGCAAACTCGTTCCCATGAGGAGGCCTAGTGCCCATGTGGACTCATGGAAATGGTCAGCGGCCTTTGTCTAGAAAAGGGCGCCATTTTGTTTTTGATTTGCAAGTTCGCCTGGAAGAGTGGACGGTATTATTTAAGTTCCAGTGAAGAACCATTTTTGGTTAGCCTTGCAAGTGTTGTAGTGAAAATGGAGACACAGGCAAAGATCCCTAAGTTGGACGTAAAACCAGACCCAAATTTAGAAGATGGAAAGAGTCCAGTTGACAACATCCAAGAGGCACAAGATATAATTGAAGATATTGATCGGGTGCAAAACGAGATTGATGCGTTAAATGAGGAAGCATCAGAAGAAATCCTCAAAGTAGAGCAGAAGTACAATAATCTTCGACAGCCACACTTCAATAGAAGAGCCGAACTCATAAAGAAAATACCAAATTTTTGGGTCACTGTGGTATCCTTTTTCATTTTGCTGTATTTTGTAATCAAATAGCTTCTTATTCAAGTTACCTAAATCATCATGTCATTTGTGTCACTACCTGTACTTTCAGGCTTGTGAATATAATAAAGCGTCCAGGAGTAAAATAATAATCCAATCACAGTGTGATGAACTGGGACAAGTTATATCATGAAGTAAATTGAAGGCCATTTGTTCAAAATTTCAAGTTTGCAGTAGACATTATGATAGTTTCCCATATAGTATCCTATGGCAAAGTAAAGTCATATTTGTGCTTTTGATAAGCATTGTATCAGTGTCAAGGCTTCTTGTCTGTATTTAGTGCAATATTTAGCATGTATACATCTCCAAGGCAAATTCTATGTAAAGCTCATATCACAGATTTATTTAGTGACTTTTTCTTCATGCTGCAAGAACACAAATAGAAAGCATTAGATGAAAAGACCTATACCCAGTGCAATTTTATGAAAGGGAGATGTGACAGGCTATTTTTGTATGCTGCCATTGCAGGCCCTATACCCAATGTAACTTTGTGAAGATAGAACAGTTGTAGGGATGCACTTGCTGCAGAATGCTAGCTAGGGACACAGGTGATGCTGGAAGCAACAAGGGCCAGGAGGCATGCCTCCAAACATGTTTATAATGTGATGCCTCTTAGAATGTCATAAAATGCCTTTTTGCACATATTTATTTCTCAGGGACACTGGAGAGGGGGGTAAAGGGGGGCAAAAGTGCCCTTTTTGAAATGCAATAGCTTGCTATTTAATGTTACTATGGCATGAAGGAGATCAAAAGAACCATTTAAATTAGTAGTATTTGACTGGAAAAGTGAACTGTTTATACTTATATAAATGGTTCACTTTTCCAGTGAAACCAGTCGATGACCTGAGACATGCAATCACATGTACGCTTGTCCACAAACATGCAGAATCCCCAGCTTGAGTAAAAAATTTCCTGTGCCAACATCTCTGTCAACAATGCAATTGTATATGCCAAATAGGAATGTTGTTGTCACAACTGCAACACTAGTGACTGTCACCCTTGCTTTCAGAACTCTGCTTTAGCCTGTTTCATCCTAAGTGATACATTTGAAATACTTGAGCAACAAGAAAATCTGTATTTCAGAAACACAATTCTTGGATTGCACATGCAATTCCAATTAATTAAGAGCAATTATTTGTGAAGACAAGGTTGTATGTGCAAATTGATGAACTTGTACCAATTTCTTCTGCGCATGGACTGTAAAATACATGTAATTGGAATAGCCTCTGCTATGGGATGGAATGAGAATGTTCAAAAGAGGTGCCTTGGGAGGCCTAAGGTTCTTGCTTTGCTTTCCTACCCTACAATAGTCATTGCCTCCATTTCCTCCTGGTGGCCCCTCTTTCCCCACAATCATTCCAGCCCCCCTGGATTCCTTGAAGAAAGTACCACAATTTCATTGATTTTCACCTGTGGCAATTTTTGCATGAGTGACTGCTTTGAATTGTTTGGAGCTGCATGTGTGATTGACTATCAAAAATGTAAACATGATGAAAAACAAAACTTCCTGCATGGTTAATCATTTGCTATTGCTGGAGATTTTGCATATATGTGAATACACACATACGATTGCACTTATCTCTGGGTATGGACTGCAATATCTGGTATGGGATAAGAGTGACCTAATGGTTATTAAAATACAGGAAGGAGTCCATTGTAACCATTGCAAGGCTCAGGAAGTACTGTTACAAGTTGTGTTGAGCTTAAATAGACTGAGCGGATGCAAGACTGAATTTGACTAATAATCTTTTTATCTACTGTTCAGTTTACATCAACTTAAATCAGATGAAGAAAACTAAATGCAAATGTGTCAAATGTTGTAATCTGTAGCACACAGCAGCTTTCCTTAATCACAACACAGTTTGTTAATCACCCTCAAATTTCTGCTTTGCTTGATGAAGAAGATGAAGAGGCCTTGCACTATCTATCATCTTTAGAAGTTGAAGAATTTGAAGATATTAAGTCTGGTTACAGGATAAAGTTTGTAAGTTGTGTTCTTTAACACTGCATACTCCATGTCTACCATTTTATTTACCATGCCATGCTGTGCTTGTGTGTGCATGTCAGTTTGTGTATTTGAGAAGCTGAGATGGGCAGTAGCCATCAAGCACAATCCTTCGGAAGAGCAGCTTTTTACTTTGAGTTTTTGTCTTTGCTGCTATACAATCTTTCTCTGTGTTTCTTAGTATGTTTCTCTCCTTAAGTGTTGATGTATGTGCATCTATATGTGTAAACATAGGATTTCTAATGTAAATAACTAGCTAGCCATCTTATTTACATTTTTTCACTTCTACGCAAGACAGTTATGCAGCCATGGGATTCTTATTAGTAGCTTTTGCTGTCACCCTGGAGAACTTTTTTCAGCACGTGCAGCTATTTGGCAGTTGTAGTGATCTGGTCATTTATGGCTTATATGGTTTGCACTTAAATGCACTATTTGCCTCATGTGGCATTTTAATTGTGCTCAAACAGCACCTGTATTGTATTTATTTACATAATGTTATTTCAGACTGGCATGCAAAAGTAAGTAATTCTTTAGGAAAGATTTTTTAGTTTGCCAGAGTATTTGAAAGATTATTTTTATATTTGAAGGAGTATGTGATGCCTTCCAAGTATGGCTTGCAGTTTTCATTGCCTGATTAATTGTGATATTGATGAATGGATGAGCAAAACTTGTTTCTTTTAGCATTTTGCAGAGAACCCGTATTTCAATAATACAACATTGTGCAAAGAATTCATGTTGAGTGATAGTGGAGAGCAGTCATGTAAAGCTACAGGTATTGAATGGAAGCCAAAGATGGTTAGTTTGTTTGTACTTCTTGCTTTCATACTCAAGAACTTTCACTAGTGAGAGATGATTTAACATTGATGGGAATATTTTTAGTATGTCTACCAATTCAGGAAAGGCATTTAGTGATATTTCTAATACTCTGATTATGCCCTCTGTTACCAGATTTAGGGACATTGGTCAGCTTTTGATTTTAGTAGTGTAATGTAAAATATTTTTGAATAGGGGTCATCCATGAAAGATGTCCGCATATTTTTGCCAATTTTCAACCCCTCTCCCTGCCCCTGTCCATACCTGTCCACTTTTTGCTTAACAGTCCCCTCCCTGTCCATGTGGACAATGAGCTTGAAGACAAATAAAGAACTGCAAAAACTATGGAAAAATAACAACTGTTTGAAAAGGCATGCATGCTGTACTTCTTGTTTGCTTCTTTATAATTCATTCTTTAACAAGGGAAGATGATGATAGAATTGCATTTAAAGCCCTCTTCTCTCTTAGAGAGACCGCACTAAAAATGATACCTCCTTTAAGTTCAACCCCCTCCCTCCCCAAGGCACTGACATCCTTTATGGATGCCCCTATAGTGGAAATATAGTTGTTAGATTTCTATTGAAGACATCATGATGATTGTGATTGCATTTGATGTTAATGTTTGAGATGAGCTATGGTGTCTGGCTCTTTGCTTCTTTTTCTATTAACTTTGCAAGCATTTTTGGTGCTAATACAGTCCTTAGACCCTCTTGCATTATGAAGTATGCACTGGATATTCTGGATCAAATGAAAGTAGGGGTTGAAACAGTGCAAGGAACAGCTTTTTACTAATCAAACTGAGACATTGCCTATGATTTTCAGTATTATCTTCATAATACTTTTGTTAATTGTTATAGACTGAGTTGAAACAAGGTAAGTTTATATTTAGTAGTTCCCACAAAACAAATGCCAGTTGATGAAATAGTTATGAAAAAATCCTCTAGAGTAGTACTTTCTGTCTCCTATGTCTCAGAAGAAGGTTTTCTCTTCATAATTTTCTACTATTTTGACAATTTTAAGCATTCTGGAAGTCAAAATTTGATAGAAAATCTGAATAGAGTGGAGTCACCTCTCCAAAAATCGAGAATAAGCAGTATATTGTAGTACATAGAAATTTGGGAGTATGGACATGATCTGGATTATATAAAAAGCCAGATTATTTGATGCCAGATTATCCAGAGTATACTGTATTTATACAATTCTTCATTTAAGGACCTCACTAATAAAGGGAACAAATTAGGTGCAGAAGCAGGGCAAAAGAGGCATTTGGAAGATCCAGAGAGCTTTTTTGCCTGGTTTAATGATCACCTAGAGGGGCAAGCTGATGAGGTTGGAGAACTGATTAAGGATGACATATGGCCAAATCCATTACAGTACTACCTGGTAGGTTTATTAGAATTTATATCATTTGCCCATTAATGTAGGTCTGCTGATAGGATGACTGCTATGTTGCTAATATAATTCCGACTCATTGTATGAGTGTGTAGGTTTGTTTGGTTGTTTGTTTAAAAACATACTTCATAGCTACTCTATCATGTCACTCCCGATAGGCCAGTGCTTCTTAACCAGGGTTCAATTGAACCTCAGGGGCTCGGAGAGTCAGTCTAAGTGTTTTGGTAGTTTGGTTCACCCCACTTGTATGATTCATGATGTCCCTCTCTACTTGGCCAGTTTATGCACTAATACAGTATACATATGCTTTGAATTTGAAGAAAAAAACATCATTTAATTCTCCAACTATGAAGGGCTCTTTGAATGCATGTATGGGGCTTGTGGGTGTTCAGTGCCTCTAGAAATGTTTAGAACCACTGCCATAGGTGCTGCCTTTTAAAAGTGCACTAACTTTCATGATACATAGACAGTTTTACTTATGTCATTTCGTTTTTAGAAGAGGATTAATTTTAATTTTTGCAGAAATACCCTATTTAATTGCTATCCACTTCTGTTTAATTTTTGGTTTTTGTCTGAGACAAAAGGTGACAATATATGTTTACTTGTTCAAATATTTTATTGTTGTTTCAATACAGTATTAGTTTTTATTGGATGTATTTCTGTTTTAGAATGCAGGCGGGGACCAGGATGATTGTGGTGTAAGTTTATAGTGAAAATCTTTGGAGTATTTTCTAGTTTTCTATATTTTCTATCTACATTAAGAGATTTCAAATGTACTTCAACGCCTGTCGTTAGGGCTACCCTCAATATTACCAGGTGGAAATTTAGTTCATTTAAATCATAGTATTATTTTGGAGCAATAACCTTGTTTATAGGAGGAGAACATTGTTGTAGTGGAAGATGATAACCTTGGAGATGAGGGTGATGAAGAATATGACATAGAAGGCGAAGAAGGTGAAGAGTACGAAGAAGAGGTTTGTATATAATCGTTTCTTCTATTTTTCGCCGTTTGTTTTGATTTGGGACATAGCTGAAATACAGATGAACCTGGTATTAGATCAAATTATAGATGCGGCAGATTCAATTTTTTTTCCATGTGCAAATATTCAAAAGTATACATAACAATACCATAGGACTATAAGAACACAAAAGCGCTTTACCAAACTACAAGGACAATACCATGGAGTGCAAGATGTCATGACAACTCCGCAGCCATTGACATTTAGGATACGTAATTACACGACAATTAAATATACAACTACGATAAAAATACAAGCACTAATTACTAAAAATTACTTTAAAAAAGAAATAATTATTAGGTTTGCTTTATTTTGATCGTGGGGCTAACTTTGAGCAGTCAAAATCGATATACATCAATAGCTAAGTAAGTTTATCGACAAATTGGATGAAATTTTGCCCAGTGTGCCTAAAGATTCAAATTGAAGGAGACTGTTTTGTATTGTCTTAGCAATGGCTATCCTCTTTCTCACTCTTGTGTTGAAATTGTGTAGTCGAGGCGAGGTACTTTAAACAATAGATTATTTCCAGTCCATGCCGGGATGAGATTGGGGCAAGAGTGTCAATTCGCACTTGCATCCTTGTCTGCACGAACGATTCCTGTTACCTATTTGGAGTTGTACGTATGATCCAAAGTTTTGTGTATCCATAATATAAAGTTTGTTTCTGTTGAAATATGTCAAATGTCTCATTTAAAAAAAAACAGAATAAAGCAGAGTTAGAAAAGCAAAAGGTAACAGTTACCACTGTTGCAGTTGCGACAACGAAGCTTCTATTTGCCATGTGCAGTTGCACGGTTAAGAGTGATGCTGGCACGGGCGATTTTTCGCTCGTGATGGAGATTTAGCACGTGTATGGACTCGCGCGCGTGCCATCGCAGATGTCGCCGGGCATGGACTGGCTTTTAGCGAAATCTAGATTAAAAAGAAACACACACTTACCTTGTTAACTTTAAATGCATCGTTCTTTACCATCCATTTAAAGCTGCAACTGATGTCAGTGAATGATAGTTGTGGTGACTGAGATTTGATCGAAATTTAAATTAAGTATTTAGGTGATCAGATTCATGTTTCTTTGTTCTTTGGATACACGTATGATGGAGAAACCATGGAGTCCTATTTTGATTAAACTGTGCCTTTGATACTTTGAAAATTTACAGCTGGAAAGATTATAGCTTTCATCAAGTGGAACCAATTTGTCCTGTCCCTTGAGTTTGCTTTAACAAATCTATCTTATTTTTGTTGAAAATGGAATCCTCGATAAGTGGAAGTTTCAATAAGTGGAGCCATTTTTTGGTCCAATAAGCAATGTTTACTCCATGAGTGGTACTTTTCCAAAAAACCATCTTAAGAACGCTCGAGTCATTTTGATTAAAGCAATTTTTGATGGGAATAATCTTACAAAACATTCAATTGCTATCAAGTAATGAATACATAAGAACTGTATCAGTGGTCAAATTTTTAAAATGGCAGAGGTGCAGTCTTCTAAAAAAGGCTTGCTTGCTTGCTTGATTGGTTGTTTGCTTGCTTGCTTGCTTAACTCTTGTAATCAAATACAAGGCTTTAAAAGAAATTGATGCAGACCAAAGCTGCATAGCTACAGCAATTAGATGTGTTGTTGCTAAAAGCACAGGCTCGCACTGTTAAAAAAAGGAAGCTGAAATAGTTGAAGCAGTTGATCAACTCTCTCTAAGTGGAACTGAAAGAACTTGATCGCTTGTAAACACTTATAATTCTAATTATTGAGGCGATATTAGTAGTCCCCTTTGTTTCGGAGCTCCTCCGCATTCAGATATGGCAATTTTCTATAAAGGGGACACCTCGTTAGAGCGGACACTTCCTTATAGTCCCGACGGTGTCCGCTTTAGAGAGAGTTCACTGTATAGCAATATTTTAGCAACATATAATTATTATTGCACTTTTTCTCTTCAAAAATGTGATTTCGTTGCAAGAAATTATTATTATTATTACTCTACTCCGTTCTCCGGAAAATTCAGATGAATGAAAAGTTCTTCAAGTGGAGCTTTTTTCGGTCCCATGGAGATTCCACTTATTGAGCTTATACTGAACTATGGTTACTAAAAGCGGGTGAGCCCTTGAAACTTTAAAACGGTTGGCTATTGTAATCAATACGATCCAAGTCGATGGCAAGCTCAGTGATGTCAGTATCTGTTAGATAGGCAGCGCAATTGGCCTGTAGCTTGTGGATATTTTAGAAAGACTGGTTGTCACAAGTATTTTGAAGAGTAATCATCCTTGTTGGCGGTTCTTTTTTGTCATGCCATATTTAAATCATATGATATAGAAATTATAAATACTCTTTGAAGTTCATTCTTCTCTGGACTTAATCCAATGTGTTGCATAATATGATTTATTTCTCTGTTGCCTACCTGTGGTGTTTTCTAATGCAGGCCCGTCGTCAAGGAATCAATGGGCAATGTATCAGCACTGTTGTTTGTTTGTAGGAACGGACGCTTCCCAACTCTCAGTGGCCTAGGCTATTTTCATGATCAGCATTTCTTTTCTCTTGTCATTGTTATTTTCACGAAGCTAATTTCTTCCAAGCCCTTTCATATAATTCTCCCTAGCAGGAGTAGGGGAGTACAACTGTCAAATTTGCTTCTAAGTATATAGCAATGCGGTAGTAAGGGTTATATTCTTTATTCATCCACTCTCTCCATTTTCCATTCTCTAATGTTACCAGCCTGCCATAGTAGCTTGAAGGTGCTGAAGAATCCATTATCGATCATAGGGAATTATGTAAACGTGGTGTGTAGGACTTTTTTGACCTTCAAAGGATTATGTGATCATTAGCCAAATAATGTCTCCTGATTTTGCTCATGGAAATATTTTGATTATCAGCACATTATATTTGATGAAACTTGTTTTCAAAATCAACTTAATCACCTTAATCAACTTAATGCACCCTTCACCTAAATTGCAACTGTCTTCCCCAGTTAATGTCTTCTTTCGTTTTGCAACTCTCGAATTGTAATTCCCCACCAGAGCCTGCTGGTTATTTTTGTAGGCCCTTGATACAAGCTCTTATTATTTTTATGTCTGCAAAATGCATTGCTGGTAGAAGGAATAAATTCAGCTTTTGCCGTTCTTGGATTTTCGACGACATTTCGAAAGTTATCTTTATTGTACCAAAGGCTTATCTTTTAACGATCTTTTGGGTAATTTGCTTTTGAATCAAATTGAAGACGATTCCAGCTCTTTCCTTTCGTAATCCTTGAAACCGCAAGATCTGGCTTTCTTTCCTAGCTGATCGGGGTTTCCTTGTGTTATGTAAGTTGTGTTGTAAGATGATGAGCTTTCTGTCGTTTTGTGTGCGACTAAATTTGCTTGTCGGTGTTCTCGTTGAATTATGCAAGACTCTGATATATCACCTTCGAGGCTCCTGGTTATATTTTCTGTGCAGGAGAGCGAGGTGGTCAAAATACCCAGTTGCTCTAGGCAAAACATACAATCGTTGAGGTTTCATTTAGTTTGAAATCCTGATACCCAATCTTGCTCTGAAAAGAGTTCTTATGCAACTAAAAACAATATGGTTTATGATATAAAGGAGAAGTTGTATTTCTAGAGTGAAGTAGGTTAGCTATATAAAATGATGAATTTTGAGGCTTCAGTTGGTTGGTGTGCAAGAGGCAAAATACAATCCTTGTTTTGTAAGAATATCCAGTTTTTCACTGAGCCTCAATGTTCTTAAATTGTTCTGGTTTTGTGCTTAAGATAATTCTTAAATTATTCCTGAGTGTAAAAGGCGTAGCTTCGTCTGAAAATTAAATGAATACAATCAAATCTTTGTTGATGCCTTACTTTATCACAAAGCAAATCAAAAGAGGAACATAATAATAAATATTGTATCAACATGGCAAAAGTTAAGTTACAAACAGTAGACTACTATATCTAAAATAAGCAAAATTCTGAATATTTTTTTTGTTGAGCCTTGCATTGTTCTTTAATTATTCCTAAATTCAGTGACTCTGAGCTTTGATATTGTTTATACACTTTATTATTATATGAAAAAGCAAGGGGTTATACGTTGTGGACTCGAAAAGCAATGGTACAAAGATAGCTTTGTTCAAAATGTTACTTTCTGGGTTCGAGTGTTTTGTTCACCTGTAGACACGAAATAGTAGACGAATGCTTCTATACAAGTTCTTCAAGATCTTCTGTGGTAGAAATTGTTTTGAGTGCTTCAATAGTCCTAAGGCACGGAAGACCTTCCTCAAACTTGTATCTACGTCCTTTTTCCAAGCTAGATTCCTATCAATCTGAAGACCAAGATATTTTCTAAGATCCAGGTCTGGATATCAAGATTAAGATCCGAAGACCAAGATTTAATAAAGCACCAGCAGAGAGTTGAATATATTCCTTTGATTTTCAGATGAAGATACCGTTGGTACATGAAAATAATTTTAGTATAATTCTAGGCTCAAAACCAGAATAATTTAAGAATAGTGAGGCTCAGCGAAAAGCTAAGGTACTCTTATAAAGATAATTCTGTATTCTCATAAAAGTGTGTATAGATGTTTTTATTTTCAGGGCCAAATTTTTATTGTCTTGTTGGGTTTTAGAGTTTAGTTTTGATTACATTTATAAACGGCTTTCTTTTAAGTTGAATTTTTGCGCTGAGACACTTCCTCTTGGCCACCATCTTTATCTCGTGCTTTTTGACTGCATCGATTCCCTGTTGGATGATCTGAGAGAAAGGCTTCTTTATATTGCGGTTTTTGATTTTGCAACGACAGAATTCAATTGGAATCCGCGGCCTTTGCCAGCACACACACAAATAACCAGAATTTCCGACCACTAGCTCTTCTGGGATGGAGCTTAAGTCTTTATTTTGATTCACCATACAATGCTGTGGTTTGTGTGGAAACCCACAAAAGTCGTTGAGGTCAGGCATGTGGCAGTGTGTCTTTCCTTCAACTCACTGGTCATTAATGAATCTCTCTCATATGTCTGTTCGGTTAACGTCGAATTTTCCGCTGTTTTCGTTCCTTGTTTCGATTTCACATCTTATATCGTTGGCCTTATCGCCTGCAATACTGTCACAGCGAAGTCCAGCCGAAGAGCATTTTGTGGAAAAGCCGTCACCCATTGTGAATAAGCATTTTTGTCATGATGGTTGAAAGCGCGTTGTTAACAACAGTCGTGAAAGACTACGAGGAGCAAACGAGAAAACACTGTTCAATTGTTCAATAATTATAGTCAATGACCATTTGTTTGCAAGTAAATTCATATCATCATCGTGAATAGTTGAATGAAATGCGACCATATAACACTGACAGAATATGAGGTTCAAGTAGAAGAAAGTCGCAATTGAAGCATCACCGCAGGTATTTGACGTTACTTGGACAAATTCAAACCAAATTGTTATCATATAGTCTTCCGAGACCAACCAACTACAGTTCCTGAAGTGACCTCAAGCCATTTAATGAACAGCACCTAGTTCCTCAAGAAGAAGAAGAAATTTTACGTAATCATCGATCAATTGATTTTGATTCCTAGCTCAACCCCATTACTTATGGGTATATATTTTTTTTGGCAACATGAATAGCGGAGTAAGAGTTAAAGTAGAGCCATACGACCACGAAGAACCACACTGTGCGTTGTTGAAAGAGACTCTACATCATAAGCGAAATCACAATGCACAAGGCACAGCATCGTTAAGAAAGGATGGTTTTGGACAAGCCAACCAACAGCAACCACCTCAAGCATGCGCAGACAAATACCCGATCAGAGATTGTGACGTCATGCCGAAGTTAATACCTATTCAAAATTCGCGGAGTTTTGTGCAAACTACCAGCCAGAAAGAAAGTCAACGAACTGCTTCAGACAGCGACACTGGCTTGCTGTGTAGCGTGTCTTCACATCCCGAAGTTTTCACTCCAGCAGGCGACTTGGCCTCCGTTGTTGAGATAAATCGAAAGTTGTCAACAGTGATTGCGAATCAAAACAAAATTATATCACAGAATGAGATGATACTCAGCAAGCTTAACTCTAGTATTGGAGGCTCAAAATCTCAACGCATTGAGCACTTGGATAGCATCTTGCAAGGTAAGCACAGGAATCTAGGCCAACGAGTGAGAAATGAAATGATAGAGGAAAGAATCGACAAAAGAAAGGATTTGACAAGCAATATCAAGAACGGACGAAGCTCTTCTAGCTCTTTGTTAAGCTCAGAAGGAGGCTCTTCCTTTATTCAAAGCGAGACTGATGTAGGCCAACCACCTGGGTGTAAATTACGGAGAACGTCAGATAGCATGTGTTCAGTTGGCTCAGCTAGAAGCAAATCGGTATCACCAGCACGTGATGCGCACTTGGCACCGTCCAGGACGCAAATCAGCAATTCCTTTACATCCGCAAGTGCTCCATCATTTTCTTCAGGCAGTTCAATTCCAGTCCAGCGAAGTGTTGCCACTAACCCCTACAACATGGCTGTTTATGTCCTCAGGGCAGATGAGCCGCCCCCAATGCTCCCTGTCCTCCCAATTCAGTACAGTAAAATGAAATCTGTGTCGCAACAAACTGATGCTGGCAGTTCCATGTTATCTTCCCATCCTGCTTTAATCTACAACCCTGAAACACGTCATTACGAGGCTTCTTACGTCACTGGTATCGCACATTCAACCGTCAATACTCATGTTGAGAATACTGATGTTATGCAAGGGCATCGTGATGCATCACGTGATGCGTCACGTGCAGCTTCTTCTAGTGCAACTGAGAAGAGTGTTAACTATGTTGGCAGAGAAAAGCTTCATCAAATGCAGCCTAGCATCACAAATGTTGTGAGTCTCAGAAGAGATTCTTTGGAGACACAAAACGCTGTGATAAGTACCTCGACCGAGGTTACGAGTGAAGGTCGTGGTTCAACGTTCTCATCTGTGGCCCAGCATGATGGATTCTCCAACCCGACCTCTCCTATAGTTATTGAAGAGGATGTTAAACCCAGCAATTTGCAGTCGCAAGAAGAATTGTTGCATATTCAATTAAGAAGCTTTTCAATGCGCAATTATGCTGTTCAGCTGATGCGGGCCTTGTTTAGGCCGCACGAAATCATGCACAGAAGCGTGTATGAAAATGGCGAAAGGAAAGGACTTGACCGTAAAAGATTGCAGCAAATTAAAGACTACGTTTTCCAAATTTATCCAACTCCTAACAAAGAAAAAAGCCTCGTTTGGATTGACTGTGTAGCTGCCATGAACGAGGCAATAAGATCAATGAAGTAACCTGTTTAGTAGACAATATACATTTGACATTGAATTGAGGTCTTTTAAACTTTTTGTTCTTCAAATTCGACGAATTCGTCAATAATAGTTTAGTTTTTTAAGATTTTTTAACCTGTCTTCATTTTCCTGTTACAGTTTTTTTATTATGTTCCAGCATTGAACAATTATAGTGATTTTGTCTTCAGTTTTGTAATTTCATTCGTAATTTGCAATATGATATTTGTCGTTATAATCTGCCACAACTTTCAATCAGTGGCAGCTATTTTCGTCATCATTAAGGCTTTATTAGCCATGGATGTCACTAGTGACAATCGCTTTCAAGGGGAAGTGAAGCTTTATTGCAGAACGTAGAACCAAAACGAAGAGAAAGAAAACCATAATTTCTAGACAATATTCACTCGATTAGACGTTTCAGAGCCGTACTGAAATCCATCAGTAGGTAAATAAAGCGAACTTTTGTAGACTTTATGGAAATATACAACATTGATATTGAGGCTGAAGAGAGCGACAGTGTGTATTCAAAGAAGACTTTTGGGGAGTGAATGTAGGTTGGTGGTTAGTGGTGAATAAAACCTCATGTATCCATGATGTTGCGGGTATAACTACTGATGTGAAGATAATCAAAGGGAAAAGGGTGACCAGCCAATTTGTCATTTTATCTTCCCAAGGCCTATTGCCCACGCTATTTGTTCACCTTAGAAGGAAATAGAACATACCCATAGGTCTATCAATACCTTTGTGTATCAATGCCTGTGTGTATCAATGCCTTTATTACCAGTTGTGATTGGTCAAGCTGTTGCCATAGCAGCAATTTGTTTGTTTTAGTAGAATAAATAGTTTGTTTGTAAAATCGTGAAATAAAGATGAACCTGCATTCAGTGTATCTTTCGTAATTGTTGTGGATTTAATTATTTATTAATACCTTTCAAATTGGGAATTTCTGACTTC
Organism: Cassiopea andromeda; assembly: GCA_018155075.1. Lineage (NCBI taxonomy): Eukaryota > Metazoa > Cnidaria > Scyphozoa > Rhizostomeae > Cassiopeidae > Cassiopea > Cassiopea andromeda. Next base: position 16,858 of record WIPJ01000747.1, read on the forward strand.
TGTTCATTTGTTTCATTTCTTTACCTATTCATTCAAACGTGATGCTAATTATTGAGGTTATGAAATGGGAATATAGTTTCAGAATTAATTGATAGTAAGTCTCAATAGTGTTTTTCTCTTCATGTCAGCTTGGTTACCATATCACGTTGAGGGACGGGAATGATGCGCCTCAGTCATGCTGCGGTGGCGCGATCACGTTGAGGGACGGGAATGATGTGCCTCAGTTATGCTGCGGTGGCGCGATGCATGACCATGATTTTCCGTGAAAGTTCCCTATCTGCGATGATATTAAGGTAGAGGGTGACGCAAAGAGAAGAAACTAGCAGAAGTAGATGGCACGAATGAGAGAAAAGTATATGTTAAGCAAAATACAGTATACTCTGGATATTCCGCATCGATTGGGAGTAAGGGAAATTTCGGATTAAGCGGAAATCTGGATAAACAGGAGGGCAAATTTTTGAAACATACAATGAAGTGAGGGCTGAAATAATGCAATTATAGCTTGAAAGTAATCAAACTGTATGACTTACCAGGTAAAGATTTACTACGTAAAATGTTGTAAGTATTTGAAAAAGTCTGGATTATCCAAAAATCGGAATTATCCGATGCCGAATTATCCGAAGTATGATGTACTACATTTAGTTTGGGCTGGTTGCTTCAAGCATTTGAGCACACGCTATGTGTATTGGATTGATGATGTTACTTAGGCGATTGCAGTGATGGGAACTGTTTTTTTGGTTATGTCGTCGATGTCCCTGTCAAGAAAGGTAAAATTAAGATGAGCTCAACATGTGAGAATGCTCCCGGTGTATCGTCGTTGTATGTATGTATGTATGTATGTATGTATGTATGTATGTATGTATGTATGTATGTATGTATGTATTCAATTATTTATACACGAAGAGTAACCCTTCAGCAACTCAAAGTTTATATAAATATAAATATATATATATATATA
>WIPJ01000747.1:29400-67608 GCA_018155075.1 Cassiopea andromeda
CTACAGTTATTAATAAGCCCCCCTCGAAAACGCTTCCACCCAAGCATGTGGTAGGAAAGAAAAGGCAGTCATTAATCAACGAAAATTTGCCTGTCCTTTAAACAACATCCTATTCCTTGTATATGTAGCATCGAGGAAATAGTTTATTAGTAGCAAAGTTTTAACTGGAATATGACCAACTACGAAGAAGATTTTGAAACCCGCCCCTCGAATAAGCCTCCATGCAAAAAATGAATAAGCGCCCAGGGGGCTAATCCGAGAAATTATGGTATAGCTTTGTCTTTTTTTCCTTCCCTTTTAAACTTTTTAAATTAGCTATTTCTAGTCTAATGTTGAAATGTAGAGCCTTACGGAACATCTGTTACTACCCAGAGCTGTAGAGCCAAGTGTAGAAGGGGGATTCAGTGGAAGGACCAGCTGTTATGAAGAGGAAGTAGATAATGAAAAGGGTTGGGGAGGGGGCTTTCTCCTTGGAAACATTCGTAGAACCACGTTCATTAAATCTTAGGGAAGGGCCCTTTTTAAATATAAAGAAAGGCCCTTTCTAGGTAGAGCACGATAGACTAGGACCTAGGCCAATGATGTTACTTTCCTAAAAGATCCAACTGATTTAAGACGATTAAATTATGCAAAATTTAACTACGTTTACAAACTTTGACACTCTCTTTTTACAGGAGAAAGAACCTTCAGTTTATATTTTGATTACTGAGCTCTCACTATGCATGACGACAAAAAGATCACTAACTTGAAAAACTACAATAACATGATTTCAATGATGCTTGAAATGTTTGTCATCAATTACTTAATCAGTTGCACGTTTTTTATATGAAAGATGTCTATTAGAAACATGAGGCTGAAATTAGGTAAAAATTACGAAACATTAAGGAGACACAGGCGGGCTGAGTTTCAAATTATAACTAGCAAAAACTGTACTTACAAGAAAATATTTTGGATCAAAATGGAAAGAAAATTGAAACATTCATTTTATGTCTCAAAACACGAACATCATTTTCTTGCATTACAGTTGCCTAATCGGGATGTTGTTGTCATTGGAAGTCTTAAGAATTTAAGAAACATTTTAGATTCGATTTGAGGAAATAAGCGAGAGAGGTTGTTTCTTTTTGAAAACGTTTATTTGCAAAATCAGTAGATCAGTATAACTATCACATCATTCAGCAAACCAACCACTTAATCTTAAAATATGCATTCGTACAAGTGGCTTGATTTTAGATAAGATGACCAGAAGTTGATGTAGAGGAGAAAGAAAGCAAAGTTGTCACACTTTCTTCAAAACTGTATCATACAATCATTCATTGATCGATCACATTATCATACAATCATCATCTAGCAAGCAATCATCACCAATTTCATTGATAAAACAAATGCTTAAGTTCCCAGAGGTTCACACGTGTGCCTCTTCCACTCTATCTGGTATAATATTTAAGGTAATGAGATCTTTGATGATTTAACAGAGTCCTCATTTGCTTTTGCTAGATACTTGTTGTTGAGCATCTTGGGCTTGAAAGAAACAGCATTAATAACAGAAATGAATTTGCTTCGAAAATGGGCATCCAATGTTAAACAGCAGTTTTTTATTTCTCACACAATAAGCATTATACTCCAATGCTATTCATTATAAGCTATATTCAATATAAAATATATTCATTATAAGATATATTCATTATAAGATATATTCATTATAAGATGTATTCATTATAAGATATTTTCATTATAAAATATATTCATTATAAGTTATAGTCATGATAAGATATATTCACTATGAGACATACTCACTATATGATATTTTCATTGTAAGATATGTTCATTGTTAGGTATACTCATATGGAGATCAGAGCAGGAAAGCAACTGTCAATTCCAAATACCTTTGAAGTTGTTTCTATTCCGCAATATTAGGTTGAAATTTAGGAGTATGTAAATTGATATTGAATTGTTTTAGTTCTTTTAAATCGTTCGTAGGTGCATACCGAACTATCCAATGAAAGACGACTTTGATAATTGTTGCACGGGTCCATCTAGATCAGCAGCTATTGCTTTTGCAGATTTCAAGCACTTAGGTAAAACATAACTGTTTTGAAATTTCAAAATTTTCCATCTAAAATGCCATTTTCTGTGAGAAAAATCGATAAAAGTACATTGGAATAAGGAAAAAATTAAGATTCGATTGACGACATTGCATAGGAGGAGGAAGAGAGCAATATTTCTAAAGTTGTTTTCGTTCCTCTATCGATGAAACCTCGTCTGGGATTCTTAATATTGTACCAAACAACCAATATGGTGGGCGCCTGTGGTGAATTGGAGTGATAAGGTTGATCATTAGCATCACCTTTTATCACGATTCCCTGGCCTTTCAATTGAGTTGGCCAATGTGCAAAAGACTGTCGCAGACAGAAGTCGATATTAGCAATTGCTATGGGTAGATTGTATCATTGCTGGAGATAACAGGTGGTTCTCCTTGAAACATTTCATGCGCATTTTCATTAATAGAACGAGAGAGCCATCAGTTGAATATATTTGTTGTGAATACTCCACTACACGTGAAATGAAAGTCGAGAGGCCTCATACGTGGTTTTCTCATTTGCAGTAGTAGGCCTCATGTTGCATTGCAAACATGTACGTGGTTGGCGGTGTGTGTGGTATATGGCCTGTGTTTTTGCGTGTGGTTTAGTGTAATTTGATATGATATGTTGTTATTGGTGGTGGTGGTGTGTAAACGTGGGTGTGTTTGCTTGTATTTGCGTACGTGTGTTTGCCTTTGTATGTGTGGTTATAGTTGTATGTATGTTTGTGTTTGCACGTGTGATTATGTTTATATTTGTAGCTGTGTTTGTATCTGTGTTTGTGTTTGTATGTGTGGTTGTGTTTGTATGTGTTTGTGCTTGCACGCTTAAAAATGATTAGTAATAAAAAACATTTACTTTGTGAACGCAAGTCAATATTAACTACTAAGTAAATCTAAACAAACTATATATCTTATGCTTAATACAATGCTAACAACTAATTGCAATAATTTTGAAATGTTTGGGTCCCATGCTGTCTATTGAACATTGACCCCCCAGCTATTAGCAACCCCCAAAATTATGCATTTTTAGCAAAAATACTAACTCCCTTATTATAGCCCTCCCTTCTATTCGATGCCAAAAAGTAAACATGTTTGTGTGTGTCTATGTGTTTGTCCTTACATCTTTGTGTGTGTCTGTTTGTGCGTTTTGCGTTTGTTTGTGTGATTGTATTTTGTGCGTACCTTTGTTTGTGTGTGTACCTGTTTGTCTGTATGTTTGTGTTTTCCTCTCTATCTGTGTCTATGTGTATGTCCCTGCGTATATTTGTATTCCTACTCATTCAATTGAATTTAAAATCTATATTAGTCCAAACATAGTAAATCTATTCAACGATTTCTCTTGTTGAAGACCATTCAACCCTCTGTTCTGGTCAATGTAAAGCTATTTTAACTGTTTTAGGGTGGCATGTGGCACTTTTTATTGAAAGAAGCCTATACTGGAAAACCAGAAAAGTTGAGCAAGTCGTTCCCAAATTTTTTACATTGTTACATGGCGGTCCCCGTCTGCATGATTTTTTAAATCAGGGTCTCCTTTAGGGACAAATATGGGTCTGATCAACTTATTTTCCTTGAAAATGAATATCAACAATGATGCAGGCTAACAAAACAATACATCAATTACTATTCCATTAGAGAAAGCACTCTAGCGGTCCCTGTGGATCCCAGTTTTGGAACCACCGTTCTACGTCCTTGCAATTAGAGTTGGTTTCTTATAGCTAAATGGAATATATTATCTTCAAATAGAAACATAGTAATTTCCTTTGTGCATTAACACTGAAAAGTGTCTGACACTTTTTTATGAAGCTACAAATATGTCAGTATTTGCTTGCGACAAATGACTTAAGCAAGAGATAGTAAGGATTTTAGGACTAATTTTAAGCACTAAGAGTATTTTTGTATCTTCTTACCTTACCAACAAGTTGCTATGCTTCGGTGCAAAAGCATGAGCCAAGATACTAGGGGATTTCATATCAAAATAAAGAAAGGGTGTCATGTTTGAAACATTTTCATCCTTGTCTTTCTCGTTTCAAGCATCTCCTCTAACCTCATTAGAGAGTTCCTGACAGATCGTTTTGCAGCATACAAGGACTAGCATGTCATGACCTGATAAATCTTTTTCAGACAGGATAGAAGTATTTTGTTAGCCAGTTTAATTTGTTCATTCTCAAATTGATGATGTTTGTTATATAATTTTTGCTCGTTTTTCTTGAGACTGCAAAGTAAAATAGCCAAATGCTTCTGATATAATGAAGAAGGTCCTTTTCAAAATATTGCCCAACAAACATATTGGTGGAAAGCACAAGAGTGTAGTTTTACTTTTTGGGACATCATATTTTGCTTTCAAAAACTGATTAATGTTAATGATAAATAGTTAAAAGAGTTCTTCAGACTTTCATGAATTAATAAGATTTTCTCATTGCCACCTGGTTGATTCCTACATCTGAGCTACAAAGTCACAATATCCCAAAGTAATTCTAGCAGATAATGGATTCTTGGAAACTTAATCCAAACATGGATTTATCGAAGTGATAGATTATCAAGCATTCATGGCTTCACCTGGTTTTTCTACCTAAGCACTTCCATTTTCCAACTTCAATTATTCGCTCTTACATTAGCATGGAGAGTCATAGAATCTGCTGTCTCCCATACGTGGGTTAATCTCGAGATATATAGGGTTGCCACGCCTTTTTGGCAACGACAACGGTTGATATGTGGCTTCTTTTACCACGCTCAGCCGCCGCCAAATCGTTTTAAAATTATCATATCACTAGAATCTAAATTAAGAACTCAAGGTATGCTTTATCGCAACCGACATTTTTGATCAGATTGTAAGATAGCAGGCCTTACCGTACATACACAAAATAATTAACCATAACGATATGGCATGCAATCATACCCACCGAGAACCTTTGAGGAGACTGTGGCAAATCAAACGGATTGGGTCCCACTGATGACATACCTATGAAATTGTAGGCTAAAAATTCCCTTATTTGGTTCTTAGTAGTTAGCCATTGGCTATAAAACATGAATTATAATGAAAGTGAGAATAGTCACACCACAGTAGAAAGAAATTTCGTAACTTTTTGGTGCTCAGGGCATTTGTTTGCAAGACCAGCAATTTGTATGAAAGTGGTGTTCCACTCCTCAAAACGCTAAGAAAGTTCAATGGTTGATTCTTGAGGCCTAGGAATATTAACAGATCATATACATTTGAAGGTTCAATCATGTTTTTATGATATGTTGTATATAATGTGTTAGTGTATCTATAGCGGCTTTATTTTGTCTTATCGATCAATTGCTGTCACCTTTTTACGTTTAGCTGTACAGTATTTACACTGCCCAGTAATGTGAATACGCAAAACATCAGATCTCAAAAGTTTCTACCAAGAAAAACTTTAGAAAGTTTTGGCGCTGAGTTTATGAAAAAGCTAAGAATTTTATAATACTTTGTATGGAAAAAGCTTTTTATATTTTAAATAACGTGCATCTTCTACTTAATGAAACAAGTACATCTCGTGCTCGAGAGTCTAGCTCATATTACTTGGAACAGAGGCTAGAGGCTTAGCAGTGGGGCATACGACACCGCTCTATCAATGTTGCAAATAAGGCTAAGAAAGTTGGGCCTGATGACATCAGGGTATGAAATTTTGAGCTTGCCCTCCATTCGGTAATGCATTGGGAATAAACCTCAAATGGAACACACTGTAACTTGCTGTGTTAATAGAAGTTAACCATCTGACTGTGTACAAAAACAAAGAGTTTTGAAGCCAATAATTGATTTTGAACCATAAAAATAACACAGTTCGTGAAGTTCATAATGAATTAGATAAATCAAAAGCACCGAATGATGCTATTAAATAACTTGAAGTACGCAAGGAAATATTAGTAATTCTTATAAACAGAAATATAATTATGAAGCTGTTGACCATGATTGTTCATTTTTAAGCCTTTGATACTATTGCTAATTAGTACTAATTGCAGAAGATATGAATAAAGATGAAGTGGTTTTTGTTGTTGAATACATCATTTGTTTAACGTCTGACATCTTTATGTAGCTTCGCAATCTCTTTAAAGCTTATAGTGACCATGAGTTATGAACTAGCTTCAGGACACATGTGTAGTTTGCGCCTGTAGACCTCTCACACTAAACACACACAAAATTCCGATTGTCTTGAAGAGTAATTTCATTTCAATCATTGAAGAAAGCGTCTCATTAAAGAAAGCAGTTTATGGAAAGAGGTGGTTGATTGAAGGTGTTTCACTGAAAAATGTATTTTCGTTAAAAAAGGCAACTTGCTGAAGAAGGTGTATCAATGAAGAAGGTGATTCATTGAAGAAAGTACTTTATTTGAAAAAGACATTGAAGAAAACATGCTGCAAAATTCATTATTGAAGTCAGAATGCAGTTAGTGAAATAGCTGTATATATGCCTAATACCTATTGATGTATATATTTTTGATGCTTTTTCTTGAAAAGGCTTGAAGCAGAGGGCAAGCGAAGAACCTCAGTTACATTCAATGTGCAGATCAGAAGAGAAATGCACGTTGTCTCTCAATGGGTACATCTGAGTTATCGAACAAGCCTTCGTTGCATATCATTTTGGAATTGGCATGCCTGTGCGAAGACGCTCAGTAATGTTTTGTTCAACGAGTCAGCATCACTGGTTAGCATAGATCTAGTTATTCGAAATTTGCATTACCCCTTTGTTGCCATCACAACTAGAATGAAATAATCGTAAACAATAACAAAGGTCGATTAAGTTCCTCAATAGAAAAGCCACAAGCAGTAACGTAATGGTACAGTTTAAGTCATTACTACACGCTCTAAAAACCTTTGTGTTCTATCATTTTGGACGGTGTGTTGCTATGTTGTCTTGTGGTCACTTACTCCAGGGTCTGTACGGGTTTTGGAGAGCTTTGGGAAGTTATGGAAATTGAAAATGCCATTTTCCAGGACATAGAAAGTTTTGGAAAAGAGAGGATTTTCAAAATAGCCATGGAAAAGTTTTCGATTTTGTTTGGAAAAATTCTAAAAATATCCTAAATGGATGTAGCTTAGTGTCGTATTAAGCATCTTATATGTCATGTTTGTTCATTTTACTATTTATAATACAAAACAAAATCCATCAAAAAATTATAAAATACATCATCCAAAATAGTGTTCTTCTATTATTATGGGGTTTCAAAATGCAAATGAAAATGAGTTTCATGGTTTTGGAAATTTGGTTATTTGGCTTTGGAAAAGTTTTGGAAATTTTTGTAAAGGGATTTGTACGAACCATGTTACTCACCTGAGACACTTGGATGACTGCAAGTTAATTTCTTTCTTGTTTTGAAACATTGGATTCAAGTCAAAAATTAGCTGGTAGTATAGTAGAAATAGGGCCATTTATAAAAAAGTCAACTATGTACGCAAAAGGAAAACTGTTGCATTGGAGATAGCTTGTTGAAGACCCCATTATCTTGGACCAAAACATCCTTCAGTGCGTTGGTCAATTCTTTCCCTCGCTGCCTCTTAAATTTTGTCAGTAGGGTTTTAAATTCTGCTGAGTGGACAGCGAACGTCGATCACCACTAGTGTTGCGGCTCCTGCGCACAGCAAACGAGGGTTGCACAAACAGATATGGATGTGTTGGAGTAGGGCATTGGGAGGGGTGCAATATCCCAACATTTTTAAAAGATCTGTTGATAATTTTATTTTCTGGCGGTAGCATCACAATTCTTTAGCAAATCTGAAACACCTGCTATTCTTATAAGCCTGTAACAGCAACAATGTGGCATGACTGAACCTAACGCTCATTTTTCTATTTTAAAAACGTCCCCCCCACTTCATGTCTTTCTGTATGCCCCCTGCACACACACCATAATTTGCAGCCACTTTTCCCACACTCGAAACAAGTTTTTCCGCTCAAACAATATCGAGATTTGGGATAAAGCTAAAGGAAGGTGTTAGTGGGACGCAATCCCAATTTGGCGACAAAAAGACTTTCCTTGAGTTTTATCAGTTATACAACGTGTACTAGTACTATTGATTTAATGCAAACCTGTCGAAAAGCTGAATGTTGGGGGTGCCGCAACCCTGCACCTCCCTATGGCAATGCCGCTGATCATGATAAGATTTCTTCTCATTGAATGCAAAACATTTTAGATGCAGGGTACGTCCAGAGAAGGGTTTCATTCTACTCATTATTTGCGAACAGGGGTACCGCACCCCCCAGCATTTTGCAGATTGATAACATCTGCCGGCAAATCCACTTTGTACAACTAATGAAACTAAAAGGACGTCTTCTCTGTCACTTTTGCCCATGTTTGCGAGCTACAAGCAGAAAAGGCCGGTTGCTGCCACCTGCGTAAATTTCTCACAGGTATTGCCATTAGGTTCTCATTAATATAAGACACTTCCGCAGCTCTTTGTAGTAAATCATCTCTTGGATCAGATTTGTGTGAAGGAGGACTACGGTCACAGTCCAATGTAAACACACCTCATTTCTTCCCAGCGGCTACTATTGTAAACAGATCACCAGCAAAGCTATCTGGATATCCTTTAAAGTCATCGAGTAGAGAGATGTCTCCAGGAACAAAGCGTGGTTTACTAGAATTAAACAGACAACTTTAAACAAATGACATTGTTCCCACAACAACATTTGCATCGTCGTCATTGTCGTCGTCGTCTTATTCGTCGTTGTTGTCGTCGTCGTGTAATCCTCAACATTGCGTGCCGAAGGATTTTCGAGTGGAGGGTTTCAGTTAGGGATCTACCGACAAAACATCTCATCTAGCAATGATTGTTACGGTAGTTTTGCCAAGGAACCACCAACAGCTCAAGCCAAGTGAGGGTGTGACATCTCACACCCCCTTTTTCGGCACGCTCCTGATCCTCAACTTCACTTCCCAAATCAAAACCACCCAGGGACGTAGGAAGCATTAAAAAGTGGGGGGAGGCACATGCCATCAGGGGTACCCTCATAAGCAAAAAGGGCACTTTGGGAGCTGAAACGGTTACTCTCTGTACAAATTTATGAAAAGTGGGGGGCCCGTGCCCTGTGTCTCCCCGGTGCTTGCGTCCGTGCAACCAACTCTATCATCATAATCATCATATAAACCATGACAAGAATCACCACAATTAATATTTCAGGGGAATTAATTGCATTTTATAATAGCGATTTGATTAAACATGTTAACTTTCATATGGTTTATTACATAAACAGTTGTCTGCCATTTATCTAACCCTCATCTAGCCCCTTGGTTATAGCTCTCCTTCACAGCAGCTTCCGGAAGGGAGACTTAATTTGTCCTATCATTATATAAATTTCTAGGAAGCAGCATAACCCCCTGTGTATTCTGAATGATAAATACTTGTCATATTGGCAAGCACAAAGCAGCAGGGGTGTAATGCCAAACCTTGAGGTTCGTATATAGTGTGGTAGTTGACGTAGGGTCTTCCGCTTTGAACAATATCATGTATCGCAGGTTTTACAATTCACTGAAACTAATTCAAAGAAAATCGTAAATAGAAAGTTGACCACAAACAAACCGTCGTTAGATCCGTGCAGTTCTCCGTACGAGCAGTCACATGTCGTTTGTCGTATGAAGGTTTGTCTTCGAGCGACATGTTATTTCCAACGTTTGTCTGTTGGATTTTGTTTACTGGTATTGTTTGCCAAGACCTCAAACGTGGTGGAACAAGAGCGAAAGCTGAGACAGAAGGTATGATTATTATTACCAAGCTCTTTTAAATTGAATTTTTCGAATATTTTATTTGCCGTCTAAACAGAATGATCTGTTCTGATAAGAAATAAGTCATTGATAACATCAGGCCCATTCGAATGCATCGGATTTTTTCTCATATTTTCTGCTTCCTTTGACGATAGCTCATTTTACCCCACTTTCTAGCAACATTTGACTAACCTTTTATTAGGTTTCCTTACTACTCCTTGTTTCTTTCTTTACATAGATGAATAGTCGAAATTGATGCTTCCCGTGCATCAAAACCATGTCTGTTTCCAGCAGAGCTCCAACAAAGGGTAGACTCAAGGAGAGTCCTCTCTATTGATAGTTTCCATCAACGCTTTCGAATTTTTTGCGATCCATTTTGCAATCACAAATTCTCTAGTTGTTTGTTCTGTTACAATAGTTTACTTTCCTATCAAAGAGGACCATGCTTAGCAACAAGGCGACTTATAATATTTCTGGTTATGGTAGTATTGCTGTCAAAAGCTTCTTGTTTGCTATGAGAGTTAGCTTCAGAACTGATACTGAACTTAGTTGATACCGTGGTCTATGTAATGCCAGTCAATATCGTATTTCTTTACTCATATACCTTCATGCACGAGTTTTAATCTTAGAATCACCGTAGTAGACCGATGTTGTATGCACTGTCATTTCATGCAACTACCCCATAAATAGTATGCTTACTAGATAGTGGAGATTGATAGACTTATGATACCAATCCATTTAAGACGAACACATTCTCAACTGGCAGGGCATTATTCGTCATCTATAAACACCGTCTCAATTTACTCTAGGTTTAAACATTGGTCAATTCATTGTATTGAGATAAATTTGGAGTTAAACTTACTCGACTTAAAGTATTTTCTCTAGATCTTTATTAATTCTATTGATTGTTTTCGGGTTGCTTGCAAGAGCACCTCCCCTTTGAAACACATTTCCGACCGACAATGAAGGGTAGCATTTCAAGTTAGGTGTTGTGGAGTAAAGCTGCAGGAATTTTTTTCATATAGGAAGAAATGGCTGATGGCTCGTTGTGCTTGGGGCAAGATTTTTTTTGATTTGGATATTTCAAGGGATCATTTGCCTGTGGACCGCACGTAGAAGTGTTAATTGCTTCAGTTAACGATAGCTGCTTCTTTTGATAACCGCAAGGCTCGGAGAAGTGCTGTATCGTGTATTTTATTAGTTTATTGAGAACCATCATTTTACGCTACTACCCTTTTCCCTTAAACTGAGTACCAGCACTGGATTGGGACAGCCTTCAAAGGAAGGGTGGTTCTCTATCATTATTTCATGTAGAGAGTCACCTTTTTGTAATTTTATTTGAAGCTTGTCACTAACTAGCAGTGTAATTAGTTTGGCAAATTTCATATTCGCTTTTACATTCCATTTTTCAGTTTTATATTTTGGTATGCCACTTCGTCTATTTATTTGTATAATGATTTTGGCAATGAGGAGAACATTTAGTCATTGAAATGGCATGAATTTGATTACGGCTTTGCGACTAAAAGTGCACGGAAGTGATTTAGTGATTGAGCTTGTAAAGGAACTTATAAAAGAGATAAAAAGCAAGAAAATATGATGAATAAAACTCATCAAATCTTATGTGCTTGTTAAATAAAAGTCGAGCGTTTTCAATCAGCTGGATGTTTACAGATCACCGCCTGTCTTTCCAGGCGAATGGTTTTCACCATTATGCAATTACGCAATTCTGTCCCCATCGCTTGTCCTCCTTTTCCCCAGTATTGCCCCTCTGTCCCCTCCTCTTATGAAACTCTCTCCCCACTTTTATCGGTTCCTCAAGTCACTCATCTCATGGTTTGTTCTTTGTACCTGAGAGAGAGTGCTCTATCCTGTTCATTGTAACATGAAAGTTCTCTTCTTCTTCTAAACTTTACTTCATATCCCTTATCACTTTTTAATCACATTCTCTTTTTAATGATGTTTTCATTCAGTTCATTTATCTTTCCCTGTCATCGGTCCTGTCTTCGTAAAAATGACTCACGCCATATTTTCTTATGGATCAGACTGCCTGGGGCACATTCTCAGAAAGGAAAGTTTTATCACTCTCTTGAAAGGTTTACCTGTGTATTCTTTACACAAGCTGACCAATGCCTTACGTTTTTTCTCACCATCATGCACGTTTCTTTTATTTTTAAGAAACTTGGCTCATTACCTAGTATTTAAAATTTCTTAATTTTTGCGTTAAAATTTTTAACTTATAGTATTAGATTTTCCTAGTTCGTCCCATATTTTCGGGACCAAACGTTGCTTCATTGTATGGATGTTGAGGTTTTCTGAATAAAATTGATTAACGTTCATCATCACGAAAAAGATGAAGCGAATCAGATCAAAAGCTAGGATCTTTTCCAAGCAAAAATTTGGCTAATTAAGACTTATAAAAGCTGTTTACAAAAGGAAAGAACTGAAGAGTTCCCCATCAAATATTTCCAAACTTCTCTGGAGTATACTTATTCCCAACAGTGTTCGAGTTTCTTATATAACAGTTTCTTATAAAATAGAAATACGTGAATAGATATGTAATTTGGTGAAAGTAAATGCCCCATGCAATACTCTCATTTCGCAACTTAAAGCCGCTAACCAGGCAACATGCGCGGAAATTTGACATTTGCTTATGACCCTGAAAGACAGACAACCGCACCTTTTTGTGTTTGAAATTTTGAGAAAATCCCAGCTAATGAAGAATCGACTTATCATGAACTTGTTTTGAAAATAGTTTAACTCCAGTAACGTTAGTATTCGTACGCTGATCTTGTTTGATGGTCGAAAACACCTTTGCACTGTGCTGTATCAGAGTATTTTAAAATTTATCTGGATTTTAATTTCCGTCTTCTGCATTAGAGAAATCACAAAGCTTCCATAATGTAATTGGCTTGGCATATTTTAGTTAATTCCATTGTTGTTTAGAAGTGGATAAAATGCTTTGTTTACAGGAGAGAGAGAGAGTGTGTGTGTCTGTGAGTGAGAGAGGGGGATGGAGAGAGAGATGGGAAAGGACAGGGAAGGGAGAGGATAGGTCTGTTTCTTTGAACTAGCGATTTTTCGTGATGAAGATCTTGAACATCCCCAATCAATTGTAGCTAAATCCAGTTCTCCCTACTTTTTGAATTACGTCATAGCTTGGAACTACATCACTCCTAACGTCATATTCTCGTTTCATGTCTTTTCTTTACATGAATTCCCGTACACCAGGCTAGGAAGGAGCACTTTATTTTACAATGTTCCGTGTTAAGAGCAGTAGTGATTTCTTTAAGTTGTTAAAATTGATGATCTAGGTTCAACATGACACATGACGACCCAATATCTTATCGCCAGGGGAGGTTTCTTTTTTTCAGACCAACGATTTCTTCTCCCGGTAATTTTTTGCAAAAAATGTTTGTCAACTGACTCATATTTAAATGGGTGGCAAATAAATTTTTTCGGCGAAGCAGTTTTCTCCTTAATATAATATTACAAGTAACTGTTCTTGCTTTTTGAGCAAGAAATGTCCTTAATGACTTCTGATACCACTCGGTAGCTTGCGTTTACTTTGTGACTTGAAAGAGCACATGTGGTTTTGTAACCCGATCCATTGAATCAAGGATGCAACTATGACAGCCAAATTTAATCAAGCAAATTCGTGTAGTCAGACATTGAAACAGTATCAGAAATCATCGCGAAATGCAAATTTTTGATCATATCAAACTCTAAAGATAAATTACTTTTTGAAAGAACAAACAGATTGATCATTAAAATCAAAGGCAACTTCAAGAAACTGGCCCCATGAGCAGTTTCCACTAACTGAAACATAATTGTCATAAAAATTGTTCAACCAGCCGTCTTGATAACGTTGTATGCCCATCCTTTGTAGCACCCAATGATGTTTACTTGAACATTTTCTTAGAAATCACTAATTTTTCATTGGGCTTGAAAAATATTGATAGTGGAAAATTGGAAGATTGCAAGCAACCATATTTCTTCTGCCATTTTCAGTTTTAAATAGACATCATGGTCACTGTTTAGCCTAAGAGTATGGAAGGTGAAATAAATGGATCACCATTATACCACCATAAGCGTAGGAGGCAGGGAGGTAGGGGGCTGCAGCCCCCCAAGCTGGACAGAAATTTGTTTCACTCGGGCAAATTTTCTGAAAGAACAATAGGAAATTCGGGCAGAGAATTTACAGAACGTTTACAGCCCCCCAAAAAATTGATATATCCAAAAAATACCACTGATACTAGAAATGACTCATTTTACCTTTTAGCAATAGAATGAGAGATTTTATTATCCTCAGTATCATTTTAAAAAGTAAGAATATTGTCCGAATTTAAACTGTTTGCCTTTCCCATTAGAAAACTGATATTTATGATATGCAGGTTTTATGTTTTGAAGGTCATTGATATTCGGTGTATTATTATATAGTTTTTCAGGAGTAATGGATTTAGCAAAGGTGGCTCTTACATAGGGCCTAGATATGAAGGGAGGATAGGACCCATTCTAGAAAGTTAGTTTATGGAATATAGGACCTGCATTTTGCAGACAAAATGGGCGTGGCTACCTACTAGCATGTAACAGGTATAGAATGGGCCTATCAATTTGAGTACGCTAGAGTACCAAATAATCGCCCCGCCCGTTTGTTAATTTTTCGAATTTTTCCCAACCCCTCCCCGTCGCTATTCCAACCCCCCTTATTAAAATGAGAGTACCTGAGATCAGCTCCCAGAGAATCAGTTCACTGGAAAGCACAGAAAATAGAAACTGCGTGCAGAAGTACAAGGAACAGTTTTAAAAAGCGAATTACATATGAATGAATATATGTGTTTATTTGAGATATCTACTTCAATAATCTGTGTTTTCTGTTTTCAATCCCATCCACATTTCCACCTGTTATTCCAGCCCCTCTTAAATTAGTTTTCCAAAAATATTCAACCCCCTCGATTATTCCCACCCCCTCAGATTATTCGGTGCTCTAGAGTAGTGAAAGATGCACGCAGATATATCTCTTAATGAGATTTGAGGACTTACTTGTTATTATGATTCTGCAACATACTTTATACATAGTGAAAATACGTAATTGATTGACATAATGAAAATACAATATAATAGAAACAACGCATTTACAAATACATTTGGTCCTACTACGTAATTTAAAAGTAAAGGTAGTCCCGTATAGGAGGCATGCTCTCTAACCACTATGCTACCTCGCTCATTACACTACGTAATGTACAACATGTATAAAGAGAGTGGGTCATATTTTTCGAGAATTTTTGCGCGCATGCTGTATGAATGGTCCCAAATAGAAATCTGTTTTTGAGGATCCTGAGAAGTCAGATAATATGCTGTCGAATAATTCTGTGGCTTTGCAAGTATTTTTGGCATGGGGTGATGTGTTTACCAGGTGATGTACAAAGAGTAGACCATTGTGGTGATTACGTATAAGTTATTCAGGGTTTTTGCAATCCACCAGATGTGTTCAATCGTTGTTTTATAGATATATGTTTATGCGAGGAAACGAAGGGTTAGCCATTAATCGGACAGATGAAACTTTGCTCTTTTAAAACGAATCATACAGCAGCTTTAATGTTGTGGTCCGGCTTGGATTTTCTTGCTTTCAACGTCATCTCTTGCTACCCAAAGAAGTAAGCCAAACATTCTGGATATTCAGAGTATCTTTATATCGCCAGACATAAGAGGATACAAATTATGATCTTCAAAATTAACCTGGAAATTATGGTGTTATCGTGTTATATTGCTTAGATTCATTAAATAACCCCCTTAAAAATACAATAAATCATTGATTTTTCAGTCCATTGCTTACTCAAAACGGGGGTTGCAAAATGCTACGTGAAGCATTCCTTTCCCTTTGATAGCTTAGTTCTGTAGCTAAACCTTTAATCCTTGAGCGATCTTTTTTAATTTATAAGGCATTCTTACCTTTATGAAGTTCTTCTGAATTTTAAAATACCCTGTAAACAAGTCACTAGTCTACAGTTTTCTTTCATAGTTGTTGGGAATACGCATGCTCGGTATGAAGCATGTAAAATAGTTAATAGCCTCAATAGTTGTTCACCAAACAGCTAGACCTAGCAAAAACTTTGTAGGTGTGTATGTTTCAACAGCACAGTGCCGCCATTACTATGTACAATGTGTTTTGGTATGCTCACTATTGAATTGAATGTTGCACTATGATTTTAATGATAATTGTTACAATCGCGCAGCCGTGTGCGTTTTTATGATTATCGTTAAAATGAGCCTTGAATGTGTGTTGGTTTTGTGGAACTAGAACTGGGGGATTTTCACAATTATGTTCCAGTTACAGCAAGGATAACGAGAGACAATTCAAGGTGATCTTTAAGAAATATTGCCAACAAAAGGGTATTTACTAATGGGGAAGCAGGGGGCGTGGTAAGAACTTTCTCCGCTAATTTGTATGTTAAGAGATTCCCTGCCACAAATTGCTGCTATACGGCCAGAATCGCCCCGCTTTAATGGGAAAGATTATGTAACGTCATGCATTTGAAAGCACCGATTGCGGGGGGGGAAGGGAGGAAGGGGGGAAGTTTCAATGACGAATGGAAGGTGCTATCGTTATCAGAGTAATGTAGAATCCATTGCTCTTCTCCTAGTCTGCAGTATTAAGTATTTATCCACAGCGTTTATTGCATATTCCAGTAGTAGCAGCATATTCCACTAATAGAACTAGAAGTAGTCATAGCAGCATTGTAAACTTTCCCTATTGTGATCGTCAAATAGCCTTAACGGAGATATTTTAATTCGTGTGGTATTACACGTTTTTCTTCGGTCCCAGTACTGAAACTTTTTTATTCTTTTCACGAATCTAGTATCAAAGCATTCTCAGCGAGTTTATTGAGCAGAAATTCGTTAGTTCAATGATTGCGCACATGCAAATTATTGGAATGTGAAAAAGCTCCATATGCACTTGAACTGATGAGAAATCTTAGTTAGTAACAGAATTTTTAACTGTTGGAAAGCAGCCAGCTTAACATGGATAAAATTTTATACACATACTATTACAACAATTCTCAATACATATACTTTATAAGCTTTCCTATGTCTCAAAAATCTAGCACTGAACTTTGCCAACTTTTGTGCAGAAGGGCGAGGCAATGCTAGGGCGATGCTCACATCGGCCAATTTTTAATAGAAGGGGGTGCGAATAGAAGGAGGATGTTCATGTCGGCTGGTTTTCAATAAAAATAGGGTGCTAATGGAAGGGGGTATGCATGTCGGCAGCTTTTCAATAGAAAAGGAGTGCTACGAGAAGGTAGTTCATGCTAGCAAATTGTTTTATTAAAAGGTGATGTAATCTTCTGCATGTTCTGATCATAATCGATTTGTAAAATTTAATAGAAGGGGGGTAAAATTTAATAGAACAGATAAGCCTCGCGTTTCCACGGGACTGCTTGGAACGGTTCCATTTGGGATTACGAATCTGTTCCTATCGGGTCTGCTTTCGAATTAGGTCCCAATTGGAATCATACTCGTGGAAACGGGTGAAATGGTTCTAAATGGGTCCGGATAGGAAGTGAAAGAAGTTCGAAGCAAAGTGATTGGTGCACTTCCTCTGCTCTTCTATTGTTTTCTTGCACAGCTGTTAGGGAGATGTCTCCTGCACAGATTTCGAGCATCAGTCCAAGTGGAAACGGTCTCTTGGAAACGCAAGGCGTATCCGTACCAAATTGTTACGGTTTCAAACGGAATCGTCGAGTGGAAACGGGAACTAGGATGCGATCTAGAGATAATCAGTTATGTAATGAAAGAGAGGCTAGTGTTGGAAGTGATAGCATTTTGCTTTAGGATACCTTTTAAAGGAAATGCAAGGAGTGAGTATACCGTGTGTCCAAAGATGCAGCTGATTAAATTTTTAATGTTTTTGCTTTCCTTGTTGTTTGAGAATGGAAATTGAAACAAAAGAACAAGGAATTCGTAGGAGAAGAACGATGGCAGTTCAAGATTTCTTATGAACAGGATAAACGTCATAGCACTTTTAAACAAACCACTCTTCTTACATTTTGACAGATTGATTTGAATGAAGTCATTTATGGGAATTATTAATTGTGGTTTGGCATCTCTCTGACATTATTTAATTACATTTAATTTACTTAGTATTATCAGTCAATCAGGAAATTAGGGTTTCTCGTGTATTTTACATCAGAATAGAAGGGGGGCCTCACTAAGCACCATAGAATTTAAGAAGGGTATCCCTCTAGGGTTGCTCTTTTGAGAAAAACGTCACCATATTTGGTATATTCATAAGTTATGCCCTTTCAGGGTTTAGTGCTTCCCAGGGGATCTCCACTATTTCTGGTGTACTGCGTTTCTTGACTGAAAAACTGATTGCTGAGGTTTTTCCAACGGAAGAGATAAGAATCATTTAATGCTAGAGATATATAATTGGAGGAATTATGAGAGCTAATAATTGATACGAATGATTGCTGTTATATTAAGAAATCACTTATTTCTATGATAGTGGACATGACCCAGTTGATGGAGTGTAAAGGTGCTTTAACCACACAACCTCAACTGCAAATAACGTGTCCAACCAATGTGAATCAATTACAAACAAGGCACAGTTGTAGTAGTAAACTGCGGTTTCAGTTTCAATCACATTGACAAACATTCTTTTTGAAAAGCTTTGTTGTTTTGATTCAGTGCTTTGCTCCAAAATCTGAGAGAGATTCTTCGAGAGATATTTGTTTGTACTTTCAGCTATGTCAATTTGCTACAATCTCTATGACTAATTGTACACATTGCAGATGCCGTTGATGTAACTTAATTGGATTACTAACCATTTAAGAGCAATGAAACCATAGAGAATGAAGTTACACTCAATGAATAGATACCATCTATGAATAGCAACACCAGATTATGTTGAAACCACCTTCAAAATTTCTTAGTCAGTATATGAACGCCTGCTAATAGGACAAAAGATTGTCTCAGATTCAAACATTCTCATTTCTACTGCATACATACATAGACGTTGCTACTGGGGGTGGGGGTGGGAATGTGACTCCCCCAAGAGTTCTAAACAGTGAGTACATTCGGACAAGTTTCTGAAATATCTTTAGTTTGAATTCGAGGGAGTTGCTGAAAATGTTGATATATCAGAATGTGCCAGTTTGTGGATAAATAAAATAGCCACATGCAATTACTTTTGAGCGAGTTATTCTTGAAGAGAGAAGTTGTTTGTATTTGTTGGATTTCCGTCGCGACTTCTCGTGTATTAGGCTTTTTAGAATTCTACGAAAAATGGGAAAACTAGGGCAAAAATGTTTTACACTCCTAAAACTATCACCCAGGGGTGAATGTTTTGGGTGAAATGCGAGGGAGCACGTTTCTATTACCGCCTCGTTTTCGTCTAGCCTTCTCCCGCAAAAATTTCGAGAAAGGGAAGAATTGCCAGCAGTTCAAACAGCTACATTTTAATTGTGTGATTGTTGATATAAGAAGTTGCGTCTAGTAAATGTTGTGGAAGATGGGGTTGCATTCCTTGTCAATTCCAGAAGACTTTCTGTTGTCCAACTAGGTTATAACATCGCTAGTTTATGAGGCCTTGCTACGAGAGAAGCCAGATCTAATAAAGTTAGGCATTATTCAGTGCGTCTTTTTCACAATCTTGATTTCCTGGCGATTTTGGTGATGAGTGCAATCTGGTATGCGATCAACCACTACATTTCCTAGGATAGCCCTTCTATACTGAAAGGTTATAATTACTTTTCTGCATTCAAAGGCCTTGTATCTTAGAAGATAGGCAGAAATTTTTGATGTACCAGATTGACTGATTTTCCAGGACAGGCAGTGCAGACACCCGCCCGGTGAAACAGCTAAAGGTTATTATGTGCGCAGAGATAAGGCAGAACTTGTTATAGTTTTCTTTTAATTCCATAGGAATGGCTGTTGTTTTATGTTTCTTGCTCTTAGTTTCCACACAGAGATTTTTTTCATCAATTCGTAGTATGCCAGTGAAATGTTTATTTCATGTATTGGTGCACTAATAATAACAGAAAATATTCGTAATCCCCGTTGTCACATCCATGGAAATTCAGAGAATTCAGTGCTAAATTCTCGCCTTATAAAATGGCGCCCAACTTATTAAAGTTAAATTGACAAGATTTCTGTTTCAATATTTGCCTTTATTGCTGTTAAAAAATCCAACCAAAAAGACATATTAGGAATGAAATCCAATGTCAATAGCTCAAACAGACAAATACTTTAAATCCTTGATTCATTCTACCATGGGAAATTTCTTCTGCGTTCCACAAGAGCTTGGAATGTCAATATTACAGCGCATTTCTCATTCAAAGTCTTACAATTTTGTAGAATTTGTAACACTTTTGACCTGGACTGTTACGAAATTCCGTTCTACTTTTTCCCAAATTCTTATTTCTTTGACTAGCTTCTTGCTCATGATGGATGGATTTTGAATTAGTATTGGACAGATTATTATTTTAGTTAAGATCATTATCGAGTGCAATCTGTAGATAGTAAACCATATTTTTCAAACTTTGTATTAACCCTGTTATTGTAGAATAAGATAAAACTGATAAGTCGTACACGAAGCAAAGCGAAAGATAAACTCATCACGATTTTTAAGCGACATTCAATAACAATGTGAGAAGATAGTTTTCTTTTACCAGAACATGGAAGTGATTTGATATATGGAACCTTGTTTTGTTCTCACATGTGCTTAGGCCTTCTTGGGGGATATTATTTTCATATGTTCACGGTTTCGCAGTCGGAGATTAGCTACACTAATTCCCAAAATTCTTGAAAAAGCTCTACCGTCCGACAAGTTGGGGTCTGAAGTTTCTGAAATATGTACATTCGAGAGCATTGAGATCAAGATATTGTGGCAAATCCAGTAAAAATCTAACACTTTCATCAGTCCATATTAACTGACTTGTCATTGATATTCTACTGAAATACGTTTAAAATCCGAAGAGAGTATGGCCGAGAATTTAGCGGCCGAGATATAATCGCCGCATAGTTTTGACTGTTAGTTTCTCTAGTTTGCCAAAGGATATACATTCCATTATTGATGTAGCATTAAGCGTTTTTCTATGTAAGAAACGTAGCTCAAGTACTAAAAGCTTCCAAATTCTTGGCCACATTTAAGTTCTAAAAGCGTCTTAAATGTTTCTTAATTTAGCGAACTAATTTGCTGTGAAAGCGTACGTAGAACGGTGAATGTAGCCAACTATTTGTCCTTTTGCAAACAAAATGTATTAGTACGAGTTAAATTCTAAAGCAATGTCATATTCACATTGTTTTGACACAGCTTCCCATTGAAACAGGTAACAACTTCAATGTTATATTTATCTAGAGTTTTCTTAGCCCTTTCCTTGTAGTTCTAGAAGTTTTTTAAATTTGGGCTGTCTAGTACTAGGTTGCTTATAAAGTGGTTTCTTATAAAAAAACGTGTGCTCAGACCAGACTTGCTTTCTGCTAAAGGACCGTGTTCCTAGATTTTTTAAATATTTCAAGCCAGTTGCGTGCGGGGGCGAGTCGAATTAGGGGTCTGTTGGAATGTTAAAAATTACGTCTTGTCTTCTTTGTCGATGACTTCGTAGTTTTGTGCCTTTGTCAGAGGTTAAAGCATATTAAATGACGATTGAAAATTATGATCATTAACTTAACTCTTTTCCAGACACCAAAGTTCAATCAATCCATTATTCTCAAATATTGGTTGACAGCTTTCAGTACTAGGTAGCGATTTGAAAATGGGAGGAACGTGTTAATGAACGATTTACATAAAAGCATGCTTGATCAATTTGGAACTTTTCTTTGCATTGAGACCATTTTTGTCGTTATTCCAGATTCCTATCTGTTTCAAATCCCTTTAATTTTTATCCTAGTGATGTTTACTTTTATCTCTGTGCGCAGAAGTAAGTTTTTAATTTAGCATTAAGCAGCTCAAAGGATATTTTCAGTCAAGCTAATCTGTAGTATTTCTTGAAGTTTGCCAATAGAACATTTTTAGGTTTGGTTTTCAAGGAGCTTTGCTCGGTTTAGGTCATCAAAGAGAAGGTGATATGAATCTAAATCAGCTTTTCAATTTCATCATAGAGGCATTCTTGATGCATAGTTTTGGCCTTCGTTGAATTTATTCCAGAAATTTGACTCCACTTCAACATAGAATTTTTGTGCTTGCTTTGGCCTTTGTCGGCTTAGATTAGCTTCAATATTTTTTATTGCAGCACAGGTGTGTTAGCGCCAACGTCAAATATATTGATTATTATAATATTATTATATTATCATATTATACTAAATTATCTGGTCTTATTTTTATACACCTCTTTTGAAGTTAACAGCACCTAATGAAGTACAAGTCCACGAGAATTTTGACATTTTGGAACACAAGTCTTTAAAAAGAGGGGAACGAGATTGAGAATGAGGTTGGGGGCAAAATCGGTTGTAAGACAAGAATTTCAATAGGAGCAAGGGGGAACCGAAGACTATAGGTGAACTAAAGGGCTAAGGGCTGTCAACTCACTGATTATGGGGGTTTTCATTTCTTTAAGATGAGTTGTTTCCAAGCAATTATGCAAGTGATTGTTTTCCATATCACAAATGGTTTATCCTTAACATTATGTGGTTTCAGTTGCATCCTTCAAATTACTGTTGATTATAAACTATTTGTTGAAATGGATCTGAGGAGAGACTACTGAACGAAATTTTACTCGCTGCTGGAGTGCTGCTGGAGTGAAGATAAGATGGGTCTTTGCTATACAGTGTAAACGAGATGGGCATTTACCAAAGATTATGAACTGTTATGAGAAATGCTGAAAATGCTGGAGC
The DNA here is from genome assembly GCA_018155075.1 of Cassiopea andromeda. Lineage (NCBI taxonomy): Eukaryota > Metazoa > Cnidaria > Scyphozoa > Rhizostomeae > Cassiopeidae > Cassiopea > Cassiopea andromeda. The sequence goes on from WIPJ01000747.1 coordinate 52,030, forward strand.
AAATTTTATGAGTATGACTCTGAATGATGAGAAGGGTACTGCACGGGGACCATCCATAAAGGATACCCACATCTTGGGGGAGGAAGAGGCTAGTGCAGAAGGAGGAGGTGTTTTTACGGATGGTACCTCATTTTGAATGAGTTTTTAGGAGCTTTTTAAGTTTCTTTTGAATTGAGAAATCAGAGTTTGTCTTGATCAATCATCTTGTTAGTAGCTTGATGTATCCATCTTTATTCGTCTAAATAGGACTTATGCCAGTTTTTGGCAAGGAAACCTCATCATCAAATTGAAAGGATTCTTAGAAAGATTCAACTCAAATAAAATTTTATGCTTTTTACGGTGGCTATGACTCCAGCCTTTATGTCGTAATATTCCAGACATTAATAGGACTAAGATGTCTGTACTAGTTCTTAAGCTAACTCTGGATGACGTGATGGTTAGCTTATGGTTGCTCTTTACCCGCCGACTTTTGCTATGGTATAACCCATCAAATTACCAAGCTGCCTTTCTTAGCTTAGGTAAATTTTTGGCGCATACAAGGGTATTGGCTTGGATAAGACTTCAATTTACGATTGATGGAAGATGTGCCAAAAATGGCTTACTCGAGGGCAGAAAACTGCTCTGAAGTAGTGCCAGAGAGGAGCTAAGGGCTGTATTTTGACAGTTAGTGCTTTCATGGCTCTGTTGCTCCCCAGAATCAACTGATTCTGTCGCGTTATGAAAAAGTATCGAAATCGTGTTTTCATGTTTGGCTACGAAAATGGAATTTAGTGTAGAAGTTGGTTAGTAGCATGTAGTTAACGATTTTAATTGTTTGATGTGTGGGTTCACTTTGAAAGTGTAAAGGTTTCATTGGGTATTGGAGTGTATTGGGAAAGCTGACAGTATGGGGTGTACGATCAGGAATGGTCCGTATTATGGGGTTGACATGTGGTAGGACTTGGGGTGACATTATGGGGATTATGGTGATTATGGTAATTATCGTGATTATGGTGATTATCGTGATTATGATGATTGTCGTGATTATGATGATTGTCGTGATTATGATGATTGTCGTGATTATGGTGATTATTGTGATTATGGTGATCAGGCGCACAACTGGGAATTTTTGAGGGCAAAGGTCGAATCCACGAAAAAGGGTACGCTAAAACTTTTTTAAAATAGATACGGCTTTTGAATACTGTTGTAAAAATTCATAAACAGAAGAAGTAGTCTGGGAAGTCTACTGCTTTGGTTATTTCTAAAGTCCAATGATCCTCATTGCAATCTCTTTTCATAGGAATGACGGAAAATGGGGCTAGGGGGCGAAGGCCACAGAAAATTTATGGAAACAAGCCTTTTCAATCTAATGAAAACGCCCTTTATGATATAAAGAGGGCACTGCAAAAAGGGCACTCTCGTTCTTTTGCTGAAAAAGGCAGAGGTCCAAACCCGCAGGATCCTCCCTAGTTGCGCGCCTGGTGATTATGGTGATTGCTATAGTTTTGAATTGCAGGATATATTTTTACTGGATTTTCAATCATTTTATTTGTTGCTATTTAGATGGTCAATAATTTTCTCAGAATTTTCATCGTTATTAAATGTTTCCAATTGTTGTGATTTAGGTGCACTGTTTTGGGTATTGAAATAGTCGCGTCACCTTTGCTTTTATGAGTTTGTAAATATTCCTTGTGTTGTCATTGCAGATGAATCTTCAAGGCTTGTTACGTCAAATCCAGATGAGTTTGAAGTGTTTTTGAGAGGCCTAGCAGAGAAGCAGGGTAAGGAATGCGAAACGAATTCCTTGAAAGCAGTCTTGAAGGCCTTGGCAACTGGCAAGCCTCGTTCATATGTTTTCATATTCACCAATGGCCCTGCCAAAGACTATTATTTGGTGTCCAAGGTTCTCCAGAAAGTCGCCGAGAAAAGAAGTCAGGTGGTGTTTGTTCTTGGTGAGTTGTGCGCAGCTCCAAGTCACGTGGGCTACAAGGTGTATGAACGTATTGCTCTGCATTCATTGGGACAAGTACTTCATGTAAGCGATAAAGATATAGACCTGGCTCTACGTTTTGTGAATACAGCAATACAAGTGAATAAGGTGCAGCTATTGTCTATCAATGCCAAGGGACCCAGCACCCGGAGATTTTCTTTTCTTGTTGACAGTCATTTGAACAATATCATTATGTCCACCGTTGGGAAACGTGATGTTCAAGTAGAAGTGAAATACCCAGACGAGTTAAAGGCAAGTAGAGTGGAAAAAGTGATTAAATCCCGTAAAGTTGTCGTAACCAAGATTGACAAACCTCAAGAAGGAATATGGAGCATAAGTGTTAAAAGTGCTGGCAATTATTCAATCAAAGTAACAAGTGAAAGTCCATTCTTCATCGATTATGGCTTCTCAACCAAAAAATTTATCAGCAAAGGCATAGATTTCAAGTTACAGCCGCAGCCAGTTTTAGGTAAGTCTGAAGGTGTAGCTACATTGCGCTTGGTCATTTGTGTCATTTTTTATGTTAATTCAATCAATTTTGCTGTGTGGCGTTTTCTGTCGATTCCTGATCGCTCAGAGAAGTACATGGATAAGCATGATGCCTTCATTGGTTCCTGGTTGTAATTATTACCCTGATTACATTATAGTGTTGATTGCATTTCAGTGCTGATTGCATTTTCATATTGATTACAACGTAGTGCTGTCTACATCATGGTGTTAATTACATTTGGTGTTGATTTCATTGTTACGTTGATTACTGATTACATTATAGTGCTGATTACATTGTAGTGTTGATTACATTGTAGTGTTGATTTGATTTCATTGTAATGCTGATTTGATTACATTACAATGCTGATTTGATTACATTGTGGTCCTTGTTATATTGTTGTGTTGATTACATTGTCATGATCTTTACATAGTTACATTGGCCTAGTGTCATACTGATTACTTGTTGAAATTAAACTCATTTAAATTTTACTTGGATTTTGATATTTTTGTTCCATTGTTTTTCCGATTTTAACGCAATATTAGTTGCTTTATGATGTGGATTCTATTGCATACAATTAAATTTTGTTGAAAATATCTTTTATTATATCTAAATAGGAAGTAAGTGTCGCATTGAAAGGCGGTATCACTTCTGTAATTCGCCACGTACAAAAATACCAATTTCATTTAGTACCTTTGTTTATCATTAGTAGTAAAGCAAGTTTTCTACGCAGCTTCCCCAGTGGCTGAGAAGGAGCGTTATACCAAATGAATTATAGGCCTAGAGCAGGGTTAATTCATGAATATGCTGCCAATATTCCGCTTTAATTAAGTTGTTAATTGTAGTTAGTTGATATATGAATGCAGTTGTAATAACAGTGAATGAGTTTTGTGGTTGATAGGATGGCCTACGTGTAAAGCCAAAGATTACCACTTGGCCATTCGGTTGATAATATACAAAGCCCATTGTATTTCTTCACTGCATACTCTGCACTTAGCTATTGTATCTCCTTGCAGTTTCAAGTCTTTACGAAAGGACATCGTTTTTAGCCTAATATACCATTGAAAGTGCAATGAAGGTGAAGGAATGAAGTGCTCAACAAATGCAATTAGATTTTCACTTACCCTTGAATGCCAAACGTCCCAAATCCTAAATTAACTTTGCCCTCATTAGAAGGGGAAGATCAAGGGGTGTATCCAGCGGCTAAAAGAAAAGGTACAGAATGATCTCATTTATTTCGAAAATCAGCAGATTTCTCCTAAAAGAAGTTCTGCCTTTTAGTGGAAGATCTTCATGTTGTTAACACTAGAAGTCAGTTATTGAGTTTTTCGGATCAACAGCGAACAAAGCTCTCTTTATTTGTTCTTAACTCAAAATGAAAATCCAGGAATGACTTTCTGGCATCCTACTCAGACATTGTTTGTCTTCAAGTTAGCTATGCAAACACTGAAAGCCAGCACTCACCTGATTCCTAAATAGGAGAAAAGTATATGTGATTAGCAGTGAAAAATGTGTTTGCTGTTTTCTTAAAAAACGTTCAACATTAAATATTAATTGATTTCACTTGAATAGGCGCTTGCAAGACATTGCCGCCTTTCCACTATCATGGAGTTATCCCATTGACAAAAACCGAGCAGACATTATTTGTAGTAGATATGCCTGCATTTATTTTCTGACTTGAGTTTTTACTTGTCTCCGTTTTATGCTTTATTTATTTATCCTATTGTTATCCCATGTACAAATTTGGTAATCTATTAGGTTCCCACTTTTTGTGAGCCTATTGTCTGATACTTCCTAAGCCATGTTTCACATTGGGGAAAGAAAAAATTGTAAGAAAAAGAATGCGGGAATTGGTTTTTGTATCGAATGCTTGTTAGAAATTTCACAGAGAAAAATTGTCTGTTACTTCATTTGATCTTGAAACTTGATCAAATTAGTGGCTCTTCAAGTAGAAAATATCATACGTTTATCTAGGTTACCATTTTTCAATCAGATTATCAGCGAAGCATATGTTAAGAGTAACATCTTTATTTCAAAACAAGTTGTTTTTGTATGATAGTTTGTTCAATGGCCGATTTGGCGATTTTTTTGCCGTAGCTCATTGTAGATCAGTCCTATATCATAAGGTGACACATGGTTTACTGCTATGGGCGTTGGCAGGAAATCCACAAAGCAATTGGGTGTTTTGTGCAAATTTGCATTGGCATGTAGTGCAAGCTTGAAACAGGGTTTTTTAACGAGCAATGCTACACAAAATATGCAGTTCTAAAAAATAATTATGCAGTTCTGATGAAAACTGTGCAATTCAACAGCTTATTTTGCAGTTACCCAAAGGTGTATGGATGTAAATAGCAGTAAAAATTGTAGATTTAGGTATGAAATAATAGACGAAACGCAACCAGAAATGGAATTGTTAGAGGTAGTAACATTATTCTACCCCTTTTCGTTAAAAGCAGGCGGTTCAATCCCTCTGCCACCAGAATTTAATTCTTCAACACAGCATCGCTGTATTTTATGGGCAGTTCTAAGTTTATGTTAGAAAAAACCCAGGCTGGAACCGTGTATATTCCATAGCTTTAGATGCTCTACATTCATAAACTATTGATATACATTAATTTGTTGTGCATAAGAAGTTTCAGCGAATGTCACTCTAGCTGTTTATCGCGCAACTGTATGCTTACTCCTTCTTCCTTTAGACGCAACAAATTATCTCTACGTGACGTTCAAGTCGAAGACGAAAACTGGCCACATTGGAATACTCAAACAAGTTGATATCCTTCAGTTAAATGGAAAGATTATCAAAACAATTCGTACATCACCTGGTTCATTACTAGAAGATAGTTTTATTATTAAATTTGTACCCCCAAGGGATCCATTTTTACTCCGTTTTATTGGAGTTGATAATCGCGGTGACTTCGCAAGAGTTTCACCAAATGTCGCTGATCCCGTCCTACCAGGTGCCTTGGCTTACTGTTTACCTCTCTTTAATGGTTTCTCTGCCTGGTTTCTAGCAATTACATGTTTCCTGCTTTTCTTGGTTCTTAGGTTTTCCGGTGTCAAAAGTTAAAATTGATAGGCTTACCAGTTCGTACAAGCGACTGGATCGTTGACAGCACCTCTATCCAGAATTGATTTTTAATGACTATTTTTTAAGACTATTTTCATCGATTAGCATTCTATAGGATTTTTTATATGATAATACCTCTCTTGTTTATTTTAACTTTAAACATCTTCGCTTTCAAGAACTTTCTTTCTCTTTTGAACCTCGATATGAATTGCACCAGAATTTTGAAATTTTAAGGAATATCCAGACACGAACTAAGAAGATTTTATTTTTAATGTTTTCTGATACGTTTCATTGCTTCTGTCATCGACTCGTGTAATTGTATTTTAAATTGTTATTGGTTAATTTATCAATAATCTTCAAAATCCTGAACATCTTAGATCTCCCAAGAATTACAATGAAACCTCGTTATCAAGCTTTCACCGGCCAAGAGTTGCTGTTGTTGTTTTGCTATGTCGACAGCATTGTACCCTTTACTGTTACGTGGAGCAGCGGCGATACCCCATTGGACAAGCCAACGAAATACATAAAGTCAGTGAACAGCAGCCTGTGGATCCCACTGAGTGCATTCAATTCTAATGATAATTTCACATGCTCAGCTAGAAACATTGCTGGCGTCACAAGTAAAACCACTATCGTCAGCATAGCTGGTAAGTCTCATCCTTATTCTGAACATCTATGTATAGCATTGTTTGTAGTCGACTGCAAAGGTGCTTCTTTATAACTGCATAGCATTGTATGTGGTCGATATCACGGATGCTTCATAAAAATGTGCATAACACATTCTGTTGTCGATTTCAAGGATAGTTCTTAAAAGTTGTGCACAGCATTGTATATTACTTCCTTTTGTAGATAGGGTGAAATTTAATCCATTCTACGTGTGACAGATATTCTTAAAATTTTCTGAACTCTCTTACAGACAACCATATCCATATCTTGATGTGATTGTAGGTATTTAGAACTTAGTTTGGCCACAGCTAATTGCCAATCATGTCCTTATGGTAAAACATTTCATTATTCAAAGATGATTCAGAGTAGCAGCTTAAAATAGTCTCATTGTATCTATCTACAATTCATTGTCATACTTGCTCTGAGATTTACACTTGCGCTTTGAGAAAACACTTGCCCCTTTACATTGCATCCAATCATATGCGTTTGTAAATACCTATACCTTCCTCTAAACGATTAGGCTTTACATGACAGCATAGTTTTCTGCGTTTTAGTTTATGGTCTACATCAGGCGTTTCAAACTCAAATTCACAGTGAGCCAAAATTAAGCAGTGAAGTAGAGTCAAGGGCCAGATCCAATATTTATTGCAAATTAACTGCAACTGATATGCAATGCATAACCTTTTCACATGGAAACAAACTTTAATTTTGTTTAAACACAGAATCTGAAACAACCAAATTTTGATATTACAAACACATGAGAAATTAAGTTTGAAATAAAAGATATAGTAGAAACCGCGGGCCAGCTCTAATGCACATTTGATATCACCTCTCGGGCCAGTCATTATTACATTTCGGACCAAACTTGGCCCGCGGGTCTGGATTTGGCAAATGTGATCTACATGCACATGATAACTCTAAAAACGCAGCGTTTTCAAAACGATCCAACGAGAGAAAAGGGCACCGTGGCTGTGCCCTGCTGCTTTACAATCTGCACAATTTTCTGCACATTTTTTTAATTTACAGTTGGCGCTACATAGCTCTATATACATAGATACAGTGCATAAAATCCTAAAGCATGTAGATGGAAAGGTCATTATATACGAACAATTGTTGTTCATTTTGGTTCATACGAAATCGCATCGTTTCATAACGTTTGTGTAACCGCCGTATAAACTCTTTGACAATTAATGATCTTTGATATTTAGCAATTTATGATGAAACATCAGAGAATCTTTTATCAACCGTAACACAACTTTCTTTGCAATCTAGGCCACAATTTAGTTGTTGTTGTTGTTCTCCTCATAGTTGCACCACCAGTTATAGAAAACACTGGAAATAAGACTGCACTCCTTGGAGAAAATGTCTTCTTACAATGTCCTGCTTTCAGCACAGAGCCAATAAAAATTACTTGGTATAGGAACGACAAACAAATTACTTCAAAGGGGAGGTTTGTTATCACTACTGATCTGCAAGTGGCAATTTCGAACGCCTTGGTTTTAGACAGTGGGTGGTACTTTTGCACTGCAGAAAATTCTGGTGGAAAGTCGGTCACATCATTTTATTTCCAAGTATACGGTGAGATAACTAACGTTTGTTCGTCATTTCTTTTTATATATTTTGGGAGGGGTATTATTAGTCAGGTAGCTGAAAGAACTAGAGCACTCAGTGGATTCTACATTGAATATCCCCAGAACGATATAGCTTAAATTCTTGTTTCTTGAGTTAAAGTCATTTGTCATGATATTGTAGCTTCACCTGAACGCTGCTCAATTCAGCTTTACATGTTCCATCAAATTCTTCAGTTCCACAATTGATTATAAGTTACAAGCGTGAAAATTATACTTCTTTTGGGAGAAATTCTAAGGAATGTAGTGTTGTATTACCTGAAAGAGTGAATATAAAACTAGCATGCCTCCTGGTGCATAAAACCATAAATGACGATATTTGTGTTGCCTGGCAATGTCGCTTTAAAAATCAGGCACACAACAAGACTACAACAAACAGCAATAACTCAGTGAGTTTGCCAAAAATCTGCACGGAACATGCTCTTCAACGATTTTTTACATGGCAGCTATGTTATATAATGATTTGCCGACAAGTGTCAGAGCTGCCGAAAATAGAAAGAACTTTATTGAAAAACTGGATTTCTTTTTGAAAACGAAATAACTTGGAGTTTAAATGTATTTTATTTTACATTCAGTTCCATTTTACCGATATTTATTTTAGTTTTGAAACTGTAAATTAGGACTTTTATTCCTTCCTTTTTTTACGCAGGACAGGCAATGAAAACAGAGCAATACTTTTTGTTGAAGCTTCCATCCTGTTAAAATATTCATATTATTGTTATATTATTATAGAGGATCCTCTCATATCGGTCTTTCCACAAATCGAAGTTTTCAAAGCCGGAGATTCATTCAATTTCGTTTGCGATGTAGTGGGTCAATTTTCGCCAAAGATTACCTGGCTTAAAGATGATAAGAAAATCTCGAAAAACGCGCGAATTCAGACAGGTCTTCAGAATGAATTGTTTATAGCAGATGCGAAAGTAGAGGATGATGGGAAGTACACGTGTGTTGCAAACTATTCACAGTTACGACCTGGTGTTATTTTACGTTCTTCATCCTTTGCTGAGTTCAGAAGTAAGTTTTCCACCATTTTTTATATTTAATATGGTGTTTCACTGCCCTCATTCTGTGTCAAATTATTTTAGGTAATTTTCTATGGAACATTTCTAAGTGCATGTCAGCAATGTCTGGGATATACTCATTAGGTCATATGCAAAATGTACGATGGATTCTATTCTCTATTTGAGAGCCAAAATGCTCTCAAAATGTAGAAGTTTCAGGCTGATAATCGGCTCTTTGATGTTTAAGCCCCATCGTCTCGCGTGCCTAGGTCATCCACTTATAGCTCCCAGCACCCCTATCCGGATAAAAGCTTCGTGACGCCTATTTGTGGCCTGGGCTTTCATGTATTACTTTTTATTTTCGTAGTGAAGAGGCAGTTTTCATAAAGAGACGTAAAGTAGTCGTTGAAATTCATCATGAGCGATACTTTTACAAGGTGTGCTCTGACTCAACAACAGTCAAGTCATCAGTCACCTCCAGCCCCTTACTTTTTGTTCTCTCGTTGTTCTATTGCTTAGGTTTTGTACTTCTGTGTGCTCCAATTTTCTGAAAGTGTTGCAAGAAAGGATTACTTCTTCTGCCTACTGTAGTTGCTCTTAGTATCATTGAATATAAAACATTCCACATAACTCAAATCCCAGCTAATTAGGAACAGCGGACAAATATTGAAACCAAGGCCAAAAGGGGAAAACCTTAGAGAAGACACAAAAGCAATTGGTGGCACTTTCAAGATAAGATAGCTTTTTTGTGAGTTGATGTTTCCAACACTCACCTTTCCAGCCCAATTTGTTAGTTGAACTACTTCACCAATATTAGACGTCACTCTTTGCAGTAGAAATGCATCTCATGATATGAAAGCATGGTATAGTTTTCCTGTGAATTCATTTAAACCAGCTTGTTGTGCTGTACCAGATATACTTCTGTACTGCAGTGGAGGTACCTTTAAGCAGGCGTTTCATGGAGGGAGGCTTAGGTGGGCTCCGCTTCCCTTCTTAAAATTATGAAATCTGTTGGGGGACTCAGCCCCCCTTTGTTGAGCATATGTTAGGCTGGATAAGCTCTTAGCTATGCATTTTCAGAAGGAGGAGAGAGGACAAATACGTTCCCATCAATAGAAGGTGAATGCTAAAACCATCAGTCTCCTTTTCTAATACTTTCACATGCACAGCAGCGACAAATAAGTAATTGCCATCCATTGAACAATGGATGTAATCAAGGGCCTAGTTCATGTATTTCCTACATCACAGCCCCCCTTGTTGCAATTCTAGGACGGCACCACTGCCTTTAAGTTTTCTGTAAGTACTCTACCATGACGGCTTGTACGGAAATACTGTTACCATTATCTGGCTGTACATTAACTGTATAAATAGGCTTTTGTAGCAGTAAGCCCCAGGCAAAAACCTCCTTTGAGTCATCATTGCCGATGAGACGGTTAGTCATTTTGAGATAAGGCTGATATAATATCTTATACTGTTATTTCCATCACCTTTTGATAGAATGCACATGTGGTAATAGGTAATTTTCTCAAAAATGCCATGGATTATTGGCATAGAAATAAGAGCGTTATTACCTTGCATGTGGGTATTATCATGGATCTCCTGTTTCAGTTGGCATTCAATGCCTGTTATCATTTTTCCTGAATGATCTAGTAAGCAATTGCGCTATGAGTAACACTCAGGATTTTAGAAAGTTTCAGTGCAGTACTTCAGTATTCTCTGCTATAGTGTTCAGTATTCTATCCTGGCATGTGTGGTTCTGTAGGCCAAATTTATGGCCATGTTCTTACTGTATTGCACTTCCTTTTCTCTCACGTGTCGTACATGGTAGAGTTCATGTTATCTTTAACTAGTCAAGTATCATCTGTTTCCAAATTCCAAGGATGGACTCCTGTGTCGATAACGAAAGAGCTTAAAGAAATCTCTTATCCATAATAGAGAAGTTCGGAACGTTTATATTCACAAGAGCCAGAAATGTGACCTATGCATCTTCTAAACGCTTTTGCAACGGAGTTTTAAACATTGATTGTTACTTAGTTCACCCCTTGATTGCTTTTGCTGACCTTCTTTTAAATCACATTAACTTAATCTTTTCTTCATGTTTAAAGGGCTCAATCTTCTTCTTTTGGCTAATGCAATTTTGCAGCCCACCTGTATTGAATTCCATATTTTGAATTTGAACGTCGCCTCTTAACTTTTCGTTTATCACTGCCTTGTAGCTTCTCTTATCATGATAAGTGAAAACCAGGCTCCTAAATTTACAATGAAATAATTGGAAAATGTCCAGAAGCTTTCTATTGAAGTGCAATATTAGCCATAGAGTCACCTAGTCAAGCATAACTGAGTACCATTGGTAAAAGCGATGGATTCCACAACCAGGGGGCTGAAGGCTGCACCCCATTGACTTTTTCCAGCAATTCTACTTCATCTCATGAACCATAGTCAATGAGCAAGGATAGAGACCTCACCTTTACTAGAGACCCGCACCAAAACTGTTGCTCCGCCGACTCTGGAAGAAACCCATTGTAAAAGCCCATTGTAGTAAATTATAGTTTCTCACCTTCGTTTAGCTTATGTGTATGCCTTCAACTATCATAGTACAGTACATAAGCCATTAATCTCCTTGACACAAAACACCAGTCGAATCTTATAGAAAGTGGAGACTCTAAACATACCAGATAATAGCTTAATTAATTATGTACAAATAACGAATACAATTTTCTTGAATTCTTTCTTTCCGTGGCTTTGACATATCTGAATTTTTCGAAATGTTGACAATAGCTAATTTAAATGAAAATGTGACGTTGTAGTTCATTCTGATTCATTGAATAAGTAATTATTTCATTTATTTCTATTTGTTGATTTATCTTTTTTATCTGTAGAGATTTTTATTTAGCGAAAAGTAAGATTGAAATAGAAACTGAAGTACGTGCCCTCATAGCGAAAGTTTCTGAAATAAATTATCTATTTACTTCTTATCGAGGCCTACAGTTGTATGAATTTTTATTACTTTTGCATGAATTTCCTTGAACGTTGTTAGTCCTTGTCACTTTTTGCATCATTCTAATTCTATGATTTGCACCTTTTTTGTTCATATGGTTATCACTAAACAAAGTTTTGAAGCATTGCTTTACATGAGATTATGCCAACTTATCAAGCCCCTTGAACTACTTAAAAAAGAGCTTTAGAGAAATTTTTAGGGTTTCTGATCCTCGAAATATTGACAGTAACTAATTTAAATGAAAATTTGCTGTTTTGAAAAAGAGCTCAGGCTGTATTGAATTTGTTAATTGCTCCTTTCACTTCTACTTTATAGCACCACCCAAAGCAAAGATATCTTCGGAGCAAGTGTCTGTTCTTGCGGGAAATCCCGTAACACTAAAATGTGTTGCAACTGGTAAACCAGAGCCAGACATCACGTGGCACAGGAATGGACAACCGGTTATTTTTGATAAACGGATTGTGATGTCTGACAGATCATTGTTTATCTTGGAAGCGAGGCTAGAAGACACTGGTAGTTATTCTTGCATTGCCCAAAATTCAGAAGGCCTTGATTTTGCAAGCGTGCACATGCTTGTTGGAAGTGAGTTCCTCATTTATATGCTACATTTGATAATCTGAATGTTACATTTTATAATCTGAATGTTACATTTGATAATCTTAATGTTACTTTTGATAATCTGAATGTTGCTATTGATAATCTGAATGTTACATATGATAGTCTGAATGTTACATTTGATAATCTGAATGTTGCCTTTGATTATTTGAATGTTGCCTTTGCTTATCTGAATGTTGCCTTTGTTTTCAGAACCTTTCACCTTTTTCCGAGTTCAGATTTTATTTCAATATTATATGCAATTTTTAGTTAAGCATCTGTAACTTGCACACCAGTCATGTATTTTATATGTAATTTTTTTCTTCCAAGAAATTTGTCTTTTATTGCACCTTAAGAATGAGTGGACAATGCTGCATTCCACTATAAATTTTGCTCATGCAGCTTTCTACGCAACATTTAAATGTTGCACGCAATAGGTTGTTCAGTGTTTGCATTAGACATATTTGTAGCTAGGGACTTTCTCTTATTTTTAACCCTTATCTCACTTTAGTTCACCCCAGAAACATTCTTCTTTCTCTCTGTAATCCTTTCCTTCCTTACGTCTTCTCTTCCTCCCTCTTTTCCAAATCTGTTTTACCGATTTTCAACGTATTCATAGATGTCAGATGTATCTATGCTTAAGAATTTTCTTGGATTTTGGTATATTCTCCCAGTTCAGCATCCATCTGGGACGATTTGACGCAAGCATGTCATCTAGGCACTCTAGATGACTTCTCCATAATCTGTAGAACTGACATCCTTTTTGATCTCCTTGTTCACGAAACCCCTTCAGTCAAAGAAATAGGCCTAACCTCATTTCCCAACAATCCTCTATCTCCATGGTGTCATTCTAATGCTGTTTTTCTTCTGTTCTCTTGTGTTTTTCTTGTTGTTTATTTTTGCTTTATTTATCCACCACGCTGTCAAATACTTTACTCTTCATGTACGTCATAGTATAGTGTCCCCCTCTTAGGGGTACTTTATTTACCACATGGTTTCTCATCCTACCCTTTTTGTTTATACTCTTCCAATTTATGTTCACTCATACTGAAGACGACTCAAGTTTGAGTCAAAACGTCTAGTATCTAATCACCGGACTAACATCTCTCTGTTCTTCTTTCGCTTAATTATTGCTAAAATCAACTTAATGGCCATACAAATTGACTTTATTTGCTCTTGTTTTCGTTTTAAATTCTCAAAATCTTGTCACTGCTCTACTCTGCCCAAACATTGTTGATGTAACTTAGTTACTTTTTTCATTCAATGGGCATTGAGCATGCTCAAGAAGTTGCTTTTTATTATAACGAGTTTTAACTGTAGTGCTTGCAGATGTTAGGAAATGGTTTGCATTAGCAGTTTTTTGTTCTAAGTTTTGAATTAATTGAAAGTTGATTCTTTTGCTCTTTATAGCAAAGCCAACGATAAATGAAGAAAAAGTGCGCAAAATTGAAGTGGAAAAAGATAAAAATGTAACGCTAGAATGTAGTGCTGAAGGTACTCCCATCCCTTTTGTTTACTGGATTGGAACCAATGGAAAGGAAATAGAGAAAAGCAACGGTGTTGTAAGATTGCCTTCTGGAAAACTCTTTATTAAAAGCATGAGCAGAAAGCACACTGGAAAGTATTTATGTAAAGCTGAGAACCAGTTTGGCTCTGAAATGGCTCAAATTGATGTCGAAATTATTGGTTTAGGTACTATGAGATACTATTTTATGACTCACATCTAGAATTTCACTGGGGTGCTGAGGGCTGCGTTTCGTTGTATTTTCTTCATTTGTCCTACTTATCCCCTTGAGATAGTCTCATCACGTTTCTCTTCCTATTTTTCAATGACGTAATATTTTCATTTCAGCTTGTACTTTGTGAGTTATTTGATGTGGAAGAAGTATTTGTTTCTATGTCACTCGTCCCCAGACTTTTCATGCTCTTCTATATCGCAGTTTGTGTAGCTTAATTGTTTTATTCAAAGTCATCTCTAGGTTATGATAAATGTACGTCCAAGGAAAGCAAGTATCAGCAATGATAAAGAATTTTAAAAAACTACGAGTCAGCTACAACTGCATACTCTAAAATCATTCACGACCCTTTTAGGGACCACGAACTCCAGTTTAGTAACCACTGTTTATGTCATTGTTACTCGCATTTCAAGATTGTCGTGCACTGTTGGCCATACAGTATAATTTGCTATCAATCTACCAAAACTTTCTTTCTATGTTCATTAATGATGGTGTTTGGTATTGAAAACGAAAAGCCATCAGAGATTATCAAGAAACGCCACTGCTTTTGTTGCTCTTGTTGTTGTTGTTGCTGCTGCTGCTGCTGTTGTAGTAGTGTTTTAAGGTTAATGTATGCGATTGGAGGTAGCAAGAAGACTAAAAGTGAAAAGAGAATAGGACGGAGGCAAAGCATGGGGTGACACCAGCAATTGTTCGACGAGGGGCCTAAATCTTCCAACGAGGGGGGCTACAACATGGTTTTCAGGGTACTATAAATGCCATAAATCTCCGCTGGAATATTGTTTCACCCCTCCGACGGGAGGAATTTTAGCCCCCTATCCCTCCACTGAGGCCACCCATACGGCAGAGAGTCGGATCATGACCATACTTGGATTTTGGTATTTTAGAACCATGATAAGATTTGAAAATAATTCTTTATTGATCGTGATTTGGATTCAGATTTAGATCTGAATTCGGATTTGGATTTGGGATCGGTTGTAAATTGAATGTGATAATAGGACTTCAAAGAAGATCTACTCGTTGATGGGAAGTGTCACGTCAGTGGATTATTCTTTTGATACAAACTTATTTATGATTTGCATTTAATCAGTCATAACGAGATGTACATAATTATACGATTATTTGACTATAGTTTTTAACATTAAGCACAAATGATGTACTGGCTTGCTTATTATCATGATGAGTTAGGGTTGGGGTAAAGGGTTAGAGCTGGATTAATGCTAGGAAATAACTATATACAGAGTTTTATGTTCACTATAGTAGTTGTAAGAATTAAGACTAAGAAGACTTTTTATTTCGTTTAGAATTGTATTCTATCTAAAGCTGATGTTTTGTTTTAGAAAAACCAAAAATTGCAAGCCTCGAAAATACGTTGATATATGCAAACAAAGGCGATGAAGTTATATTGCCTTGTGATGTAATCGGCAGGCCGA
>WIPJ01000747.1:76591-86908 GCA_018155075.1 Cassiopea andromeda
TGTGTGTGTGTGTGTGTATAATTGAATCGAATCCGGGTGTAGTCCTTCTTCAAAAGATTAGGCAAACAGAGTATGACGTAAGCAACTGAAGATTGCATATATTTTTAAGCTGCCTTGAGGTGTGTATGATTTTTGTATTTGCCTTGCGTTAAAAGAGTATTAAATAGATCGTATTGCATTCTTTGGTACCTAGTTGAAAATGGGTTGGAATTGTTTGGCGGTTGGAAAGCACTTTTTAAGCAACAAAATGCGAGTATAGCAGCATTTAGGTTTTTGACAAGGTTTACCAACTTTATTTACAAATGCATTTGTCACCATCGGATTTTGAATGTTGCATGAGAAATCTGATTTTTAATTCCTGTCTAAATGTTGCAGATAAAGTATAACGATGTTCAAATCTTGAGTACTACATGTGTGGTTTCTGCAATTCCTGGGAGCAAGTCATTAATGATGGAAACTACGGTAACAGGTGACGTTCAACATTTCCCTCGCAACGGCTTTACACCTCAGAATTACAATGAACTGTGAGTAGCCTTTCAAGTTGCATGGTTTATCAATACATAGGGCGATATGACATACTGAATTTCGAGGTCCGTGCACTGAATCCTATTTATAGCCTCCATAGTCGTCGGTAATTTTATCGTGGTTTGGATGGCAAAATATCTGATCACACGCATCGATATGATTAGTGCTATCTACTGTCATAGGAAGCGGATACGTATACTACTAGCTACTAGAACCTCATGTCTAAGCTTAATGTAAATTGTTGCAACATTAGGAAAATTTTTGAATGAAGTCGTGATTGTAGATGAGCATAACCTTGACATTAAAAATTTTAGTTGACATTGCGATGAAAATAGAGAAGACTTGGAAGCTAATAGATTAGAATTCTTGTCAGAGTCGTACATGTTTACTAAATTCTGTCATATATCACAGAGATGGGTTAGGTTTTTCATGTATGGCTTTCATCGTCAATATTTCATGTTTACTTTTAGACCATGTAAGTTTTTTGTTTCAGACTTGATTGATTCTTTGCCTAGATATGCTCTGTATGAATTTTAGGGAAGTTCTTTCAGCCAAATAAATAAACTTAATCCTTTAATTAATTACTATACTATCGCTTAGGATGCAAGTTGAAACAATAAGCATCATACGAATTTTTAAAAGCTTCCACTACATAGTAGGGGCCTTTTTATTCTATAATAAATAAATAGTTATTTTATTCGCTAACATGTTTTTTGTTTTCTTTCGTTTGTGAGAAGTTTTGCTTTTTCGATGCATCTTTATTCAGATGCCTTTTATTCGATGCAGAATCGCTTCATTTCTGCCTTGAATTTTAGTCCGTAGCATACCATAAAATTGCAACTAATGAAATCTTGTCAATTCTCGTCAGTATTTTGTTCACTTATCTTCTTTTCCTTTAATTTTTAATCTTAGGTTCTTACAAACTTCTTCCATGTCGGTGCATGGAAATTCCGAAAGGTACATACTGATTGGAAAGTCTTCTACAAAGTATTATCTAGAACATTCAATAATATACTCTTCAGATCGCACTCTCGACTTCCCCGCACAGATTTATAACGTACAGCCTGAGAAAATGGAAGTCAATGAAGAAGAGATGTCAATTAGACATACCATTAAGGCATCATATGTTGAAGGTAACGTAGCCTTGTCCTTAGTCTTAGTAACTGAGTTTCTTCAAATTGAGGTTGCATTTAAGTTGCTTAGTGTTGCATGTAAGTTGCTTTGTATTGTATTTAGATTGCATTAGGTTGCATTTATGTTGTACTAGAATGCATTTAGTTAGTATATAGGTAGCATTTAGATTGCACTAGGCTATATCAGAGTACATTTAGATTGTAGTAGTTTGCATTTAGGTCAATTCTTATGAAATGATTTCATTCGTAAAGCCGGGTTTTTCTCCGTTGTCAGTTAATTGATTACGTTGATAGCTCTTCTGAGTCATTCTTTTATCCAACGTAAAGAACAAGTCCCTCAGCTTTTCTACTTCAGGTGGTTTACATTCTATGAAATTTTTATAGTAAAGATCCATCTTCAAGGAAAAAATTGATCTATTTATTCATATCCATGGCTTCTTCTCAGAATAAAGTTATCCACAGAAGCCAATGTAGGTTATTCTCACATAACTTCTTACTGTTCTCCAGGCCCCTGCCCTGCACTGCAATGTTGCAGAATGTATACATCTGTAGAGTTTTCTTTTTTCTGATGAAATGTCAACTGATTATTTCTAGTGCGTCGTATTTATCCGAGCATTCCATACTGTGGAGCCATAATTATTTTTACATGAAGTGTTTTCGCTTTTAGGAAAGAATGAGTGTCCAGCGGGCTTCCAGAAACAAGACAGATTCTGTGTTGGTGAGTATTGCATACCATTTTATGGAATATTTGTAATGATAATGAACCGATTCTGCCTTCGTCATTCGACTCAATTACAAAGTAGTAACTGAGAATATCCACTTGATGAGCACAGATTTCTTTTCAATACAGTTAAACGATATTAGTATGATTCTAATAATGGTTTTAGATGTAAATGAGTGTCAAGATTCAACCCGTTGTGAACAGCTCTGCATAAATACAAACGGCAGTTTCCATTGCAGTTGTAATAAAGGGTTCTTTCTTTCAAGGGATGGCGTTAGCTGTCAAGGTATGACCACCTCAAACTTTATTCAATGCTTTTGTCAATGTAATGATTTTATCTAAGCCTATTTATTTACGTACTTTTTGTTTTATTCATAGATTAATATTGTCTTTCTAGAACGTATTACTATTACTACCAGTTAATATCAAGAACCATTTGAGAACGGCGATTATTTAGACATCTTATTGAATGAATCTTTTATTTTATCAAATTTATCTTTTTCCTTTAGATATTAATGAATGCAGGCAGAGTTTCCATAACTGCCAAGACTATGAAGTGTGTATAAACACAAGAGGGGGGTACCAATGCAAAGAGAAAGACTGTTCGGCCGGATATGAGAAAGACCCAATATCACGACGTTGTAGAGGTTTGTTACTAATCAAGGTTGCTAGTATGGCTTTTTAAAAGCCAAATTTGGAACTTTTGGCTTTCTTTCAAACACTTTGGCTTAAGAATTGTTGGTTTGGCTTTTCTCAAAATTTCGCTTATTTTTGCTTTTTTGAAAGATGTGTTTTTTCTTGTGAATCATGTTGTAGCCTAGACTAGAAAGTTTGTTTTCTATATGGATAATGTCATTTTTTAGAGCTCATGTTGGGGGCCTGAGGTGATTTCCTGAAATATAATTTCAACCAACTCAGAAAACTATTCCAATTGACTGTAAATTCTAATCAAACTTCTGTGTATTTTGCGTTGGTTTTTTCCTTTGAAAAATGTTGAGGACACCACTAACATGTTTGTCTCAATTACAGATGTGAATGAATGTTTGAAAAAAGACGCCTGTCCTGATGAGCAATCTTGTATAAATACTGATGGTTCTTTTGAGTGTATGTGGAACCCGTGTCCTGAGCCTGGGTTTGTTCGAGCTACCAATGGAACATGCTTAGGTATGCTTACTCCTTCACAGCATCAGTAAGAATTTTGTTCTACATCTTATTTGTGCATCATTGTTGTATGCTGGCGGTATCGGTAGTTGTTACGAGAGAGCTGACCGTTTCATCAGCTGTTTACAAAAGCTCTCTATCAGTGCAAGTCCTTTGGATATTCCGTGGAATACCGCCCATACAAACCCCATTTCGTACAAATACCCCTCTAGTACGACTAAAAAACCTTGGATTTTAACATCTGGTTGCTGTGTTTGCAACAAACCCTCAAATTAGTAAAATTTCGTTGATGCCAGCCAAAATTTAGACCTTTTGCTACACAAACCCTTGATTCAGCGAACTGCTTGTACTCACTTGAGGAAAAGGAGAATTTTGTTGTAATTCAGCAGATTTTATTGTTCAATATGCGTATATAGATGATAATTCCTGCGTGATGCTTCTTCCATCTGTAGTAGTATGACACCAAAGAAAGGAAATACTATGTGGTCCTGTTCACACTATTTTGTCAAACAGTGATGTCTGCAATCACTGTTTTATTAATTAATGTATCTACTATATCCCCCAAGATAAACAAAACATTGAACTTACTAATCATTTTGTTTGACGAAGGCTCACCAAGGTAGAAAGCTTTATTACATTATTTTAACAATAAATTTACCAAATAGATAATGATGCAAAGGAGGAAGCTTTAGCTATTTAAGAGGTGAGCAGAGGGAATTGGTAAAATTACTTGAAACGAAGTTATACCGTATACTGAGAAATCATTTCTAAAGTAAATTATTCTGAACAGATATCGATGAGTGCTCTGATAGCATTGACATTTGCAAAGAACATGAGGTTTGTAGAAATACCTACGGAAGTTACGTATGCATGGGAGAGGCGTGCAAAACTGGATTTAGGAGGAATGCAGATACATTGAAATGTGAAGGTATTACTGATTGAAGAATGATTTCAATTTTACCTTATTCACAAAACCCATTGATTGATTATAGTTCACTGGCATTTTTATATATTTGAGGTGGTTCAGAGGTAGTTCGAATACTTTTATAGATATAAATGAATGTTTGAAAGATGTTTGCAAGCCAACAGAAATGTGTTTGAATACAAAAGGGTCATACGAGTGCTTTGGACAAGTCTGTGATGTTGGGTTTGAAAATGTTAATGGACGTTGTGTTGGTAAGTTTCTTTTTGTCGACAGCTTTAACTTTTCTAGCCATACTACAAGAAACCCCTCGAAAGTTGTATTTTTGTTAGAAATTTAATTCAATTATTGTTATTTAGTTTCTTTATTTCATTTGTCAATTATTTTCAGATATTGATGAGTGTTTGAAGAAAGATTCTTGCAATGTAGACCAAAAATGCATAAATTCTGAGGGTAGTTTCCTTTGCTTGGACGTAATGTGTGATTCAGGTTATAAGAGAGTGGATGGGAAATGCCAAGGTGTGGTTACATTAAAGTAGTTTTTTTGCTAATCTGTTATCACTTTAAACATCAACTGAAATTAAGATTATGTTGAAAACAAATCGTAGAAATAATGTTGGATTGTATAATGAATATTAATTAGTATAGTTAATATTTTTATGATTAACCATTATATTTAGGTGTTGGCTATTATTTATTAAAATAATATGCTCATTCTCTTTATTACGTTAATCTATAATTACCTCATCACAAATATTTCATCCACAGATATTGATGAATGTGCTAATACGCCAAGCCCCTGTCCTGATGGTTCACTGTGTGTCAACCGTATACCCTTATTCACGTGTATGCCTATAACTTGTAAACGAGGTTATAAATATGACAGCGATAAACGTATATGCGACGGTGCGTATTGCGTAAACATGGAGTCATTTCAAAGCAACCCTTAGTCATAACTAGCTAGTTCTTTTATAACTGACTCTTGCTTTGCCTTTCCTTACTTTAAAACAAGCCGTGGTTGTTTGCTTTTCGATTATACTGCTAGCAACTCGAAAGTCGTATTGCAAATGGAGAGTTTACACTGTGCGTCAAATACACTAACTAACTTTTATGTTGAAACGAAGATTCCTCAACGGCAGTGAATTATAATTTTTGATTTTTAATACAAGCAGCAAATTGATGTTCTAAGACAATAGCCTGCAAAGTTTTGCAGGTAACTCTTTTTTCTTTTGTAACCCTACTAACCCCACTATATTTGTCACAGGGTAAGTATGCTGGACACTCAGCATTGAATTTTGACAGTCTATTACAAATTTGTCTTACACAAGATCATTCTGGGATGGTGGTGAAAATTGTGTTACCCTAGATGATATTATTCTGTTCATAGTGTTAAAACACTTTTGATTGGGTGCCTATAACTTTTGTTACTGTGCATAAGAAATTTTCTCTAAATATATTTCCATTTATCTTAGAGCTCATATTGTTAATGATTACATCATCTAATCTAATCCGATCTAATCCAACCTAGTCTAATCCAATCATCTAATCATTCTAACACGCCATCTGATATGAGTTATCACACTTAAGCAACACAGTCATGTTGATACTAATACTCACATTTGATAATCAATGTTTTTTTTAACGATATAGCATTATAACTTTAGTCACTGCACTAACTATAGCTAGAAATACATATTTTAATATGGGTTTTTGGGGGCTGTTCATTATTTACAAAGGGGTGGGAACTGAAGAGAAATGATTTTTTATTACCCCACCCCACCCCACTTACCCCACCTTGATATTATATTACAATGTATTCAGGGAACTGTCATTTTTACTGCTGGGTACAGAGGTGGAAGAGTTTTTGAAGAGGTGTAAAACATTTGTGCCTTGTTTTATTACGTTACCAAATGTTTATGAGAATGCATGATAGGGTAGCAAAATTTTGAATGAATTTCTACCATAAGTATAATTTACATAGAAAGTGGAAAATGTTTAGTTTTCGTAGAGAAATATGTATAAAAGTACTTGTTTTTTTCTAAATAAGTGTTTGCGGGCAAAAAGTTATTTGAAATCGTCAGTGAGTGTTCTTTGTTTCTTTAATTCCCTTTTCCTTATCTACTCTCCTTCCCTTCACATGCAAACTGCGTTTTTAGCACACTCAAGCTTTAGATCATAAATGGCAATGTAATTGGTACACGAAATTTTTCCAGCTTTCAAAATGGGGCTTCAAATGTTATTCAATGTAGCGAATTGGTTAAGTAGACTTTTCCTTTTGTCTCAAAAATTCTTCAACCCCTATACTCAGCATTAAAGTAACAGCTCCCTTACACAACGTTATTCTGTCAGAAAAATTGCTTTCCTCAGTTAATTTCTCCTCGGTACCAACCCTTAGATAATGAAAGTCTCTTGGTATCCTTTGTACACCTCAAAGTCCCAACTCTTCATGGTTCGGCTCGCTAACTAGAAATACTCTTTAACTAGTGAACTTAGTTAACATTTGCTCTCATTTTGAGAGAACAAAAGGGTTGCTTTGCTTTTACTCCTGTCTCGTGTATTTTGTCAATTTCAAAAATAGTTTATTTGATCAAAATTAATGACTTATGTTTCCGTGTATTTCCCTAATATTTTTTAAAACAAATTAACCTCGCATCATTACTGCATTTTTGCTTCTTACAGCTCAAAATTTTTGTTTCTTCTATCTCCTGTTGCCAGCCTTTTCACTCTGTTCAATGCGTCGTCTCATATCATTGCCAGTATCTTCTTCGAATCGAACTATGAAAAACTAAAGGAACTTGTTTTGGTGCAGTTATTAGTTGCTTGATAACTATTCTCAAATCCTTTCCATCAATCATTCTCACTCAATTTGTTTCGCTATAGAGAGGCTGGAGCAACTAAGACTTCATAATGAGCCCTATTCTCCTTCTTTCATTCTTTTTGATGGAATATATTCAATTGTAGTCAATATATTTGCTGTATATTGATTTTATCAGACTATCTCCATAGAACGAAAGCCTCTTCAATATAAAAGTCTTCAAGCTATAAGATTATGCTTTAAGTATATACGATAGATACGTCCAGTCAGCCTCATCAATGGATTTTGACTCTTGGCCATATTCATGCTTGGCATCACTTGTAGTTGACATAAATTGCTAGTTACTTAATTTCCTTTATAAGTTAAGTTTTAACGTTTGAACCACAGAAGGTATTAATCATTGAAGTGCAAGTGATCCAAAGTGACTTTTTGGTTAAATAGAGGATTTTTCAATTGCTATAACATGATGATACTTTTTTGAGGTACACCACTGTGCTTGGGGTCTTTTATGGCGAGTGAAATCCAAAATAGATGGAATTTTATGGGTAGATTGAATCAGACACAGCATAGATCTGGTTGTAATTTTGGGCGTTATCTACTTGGGCCTTAATCTATTTGCATGTTTATTTACTTGGGCGTTTCTTACTTGTTTCATTTCAGATATTGATGAATGTAGAGAAGGGTCAAGCAACTGCCATCAATTTGAGTCTTGTCAAAACACCGTTGGCAGCTTCTTTTGCACAAGAAGAACTTGCCCATCCGGCTTCAGAATTGAAAAAGAGAGTGGAGATTGCATTGGTAAGCATAGAGGTCAAATCTTGATTGGCCAACAAAGGAATCACCATCTAAGGAATCCTCTTCGTTATTAGCCAATGATGTTGCGAGAATTGTTGGCCCATCAAGATTTGACGTGTATGCTGCACATGTATCTATTTAACTAGACATCATTTTGCTCTACAACAGGGGTGTCCAAAGTTTTCTTCAGTTTGGGCAAAATGTAGAAAAGTAGGCTAAGGATAGGACCACATACTAATAGTACGTGAACGTGAAGCATATTTATACGTTGTACATGCTATCAATAGCATTACCCTCAATGGGAACAGTGATGCTTTGCTTTGGATTTATTACTATTACTGAAAATTTCTGCAAAAAAGTTTAAAGTATGTATACGCATATAGCGTATATATGTATACAACTATGCGTTCAGAATCCGATGCGGGCCAATAAAAACTGGACGCCAGGCCACACTTGGCCCGCGGGACGTAGTTTGGACATTCCTGCTCTAAAATGTGTGTTACGTATTTGCTGTTAGTTTTCACTAATTAGGAAGTTAGAGAATACGTCGCCAATCGCCATTGCGGATTAGCATGAACTGTGAATCAATCACTTTTTTTACACAAAATGGAATCATTTGTCCCCGTACTGCTTGACTGTTTTGTTTCTTTGCCAACCAATACTTTCTCTGCTAACCATTGCCCTCACTTTCATCCAATACCCTCACTGTCAACCATTGTCCTTGCTGGTAGCAATGTTTTCTGACAGTAAAAAGGTTACATTTATGCTTAGATATTTGTGTAATAGAAACAGTAATTTAATGATTTGCATTTATAGATATCGATGAATGCTCACAGAAGATTGACAATTGCAAGCAGGATGAAACATGTATTAATGAGATTGGAACATTTGCTTGTAAAAAATTATCTACAGTAGCACCTACAGAAATTTCAACTACTAGAGAGCCCATGGACAGTTCCGTTCCTATTTTCACAGGTGCTAATGTATCTACACATATGCTAGTATCAGGTACACCTGTACCAACTGGCATTGACGAACAGAACATTATAAGTGTACCAGCGGTAACAGAGGAACCTATAATCACTTATTCACCAAGTGTTACTGATACTACAATGACCATAAGCAAACCTGTTGGTACTGATGACAAAAAACTTGTATCTGAAAGTACAAACGCAGCGCCTTTAGAAGGAAGGACAGGTTTTCTGTCAACAACTTCAAAAACAGTTGCCACAAAGGAATCAGTTTCGCCGAACAAAAAGGAAGTAGAGTTGCCGAAAGTAGAAACAGAACTCCCAACCGAACCAGGCTTGGAATTGCCCAATCTCATCATAAAAAGTCTCGTGAATGGTGGAAACTCAAAGAAGGAATCGACAACGATTTCACCAACGTTAGAAGAGGATATGAGTTCTACACATGCACTTCCAAAAGCAACAAAGGATAATTCTGTTAAAAATGGCAAAAATATTTTGACTAATGTCCCCAGCGAAGGAAACCTTACAAATTCAGTTGGGATGGAAAAGACCCTGGTTCCATTTGAGCCTGAAACAGAAAACATTAATGGAAAGCAGATTGCTGTTGGAAGAAAGGAGACGGTGCAGAAACCAGATCAGAACAACGTAGAACCATCAAAGTCGCCAAGCAAATCTTCGAAACCTAGTGCCACAGTACCAAATGCTGTTCCTTTAGTTACTGATGATTCAGGGTTTGACAATTTTTGGTGGTTTTTTAATAAAATGAGAACGCCAACAAAAAGTCCAACCGACAAACTTGAAGCAACAGGGACCCCAGAGACGACAGTTTTTAGGAAGGAATTGTTTTTGACAAAATCAAAAGAATTAGTAAGTAAAGGCCAGTCGTCTTTGCTGAATACACAACCATCTACTGCCCAGCGGATTTCACCAAATTTGTCGGTACAATCAAGCACGGATGGTAAAATTACTTCTAATCCGCTTCCAGTCACCAAAATAGAGAGTATGTCCGAAGCCCCAACTGTCACTGACAAACCAGTTTTCAAAGATGAAGTTACCACAGAAGATTCCTCTATTGCCACAAATGCACCTACCACAACTGAATCTCCAACTACGACAGATGCACCTACCATAACTGAACCTCCAACTACCACAGATGCTACTATCACAACTGAACCTCCAACTACCACAGATGCTACTACTACAACTAAACCTCCAACTACAACAGTTGCACCTACCACAACTGAACCTCCAACTACCACAGATGCTACTACTAC
>WIPJ01000747.1:93411-108007 GCA_018155075.1 Cassiopea andromeda
TATATTTATTTATATATATATACATATATATACATATATGCAAAGAATAGCATGAGGTTCGTAGTGTAAAAACTCTCTGCATAAAATAGTAAGTTTAATTTTTTGACGGTTTGAAAATTTCAATACAAAGGGCTGCTTAGCGAGAAATGAGCATCGTGCATCTATCTGACTTCGTAAGCAAATTATTATACAAACTGGTATGATCGTTATAGAGAAATCTCAGAGCACGGTCTTGTAACTTTTGAATGTTCTGAAGACATTTGGAAGGTGAAAATTGCCAGGCCAGATGACAGCACTCAAAATTTGAATCGGTAGAAATTGATGGTACACAATGAATAGTTCAAATCAACTCAAATGCCCACTAATGCAGCAGTAGTTGTAAGAATGGAAATAATTGCAAGAATTTTGTCTCATCTAAGCACCAAAGATTTTGTTTATCATATTTCCTTTGCTCAGTTTATTTGCAATCCCTACTAATGAAAAGCCAAAGTGTAGAGAATTTTTGACTGTAGTGTACTGCAAAGTATAAGATTTTCTTAATTGTGTAAGGATTTGGTTTTTCTGTATATGATGGGCCAAAAAGACCAAGAGACGTGGCCTAAGATTATTTCATAGGCTTTTAATGTGCTATGTAGTTCTTTAATTTAAGCAATTTCTTTGTATTTTTTCTCACTGTCAAAAGCCCCACCAATATCTTTCAAATATCACCTGTTAACATTATAACGGAAGTAATGAATTAACGTCACTTTGTGCAGTTCACATTGAAATGTCTTTAGTGAGTAACAGCACTGATAAAGTTTCAATGTTTATATGTTTTCTGCTTTCATCTAGCTATGAAAGTCTAGGATTTTCACAAAATGAACTGTATTTGCTGGAAATTTTGCAAGAATAATACCAATTTTATCGTGCTATTGCAGTTGTTCATATTCTGTTTTTATTTAAAAATAATGTTTTGCTTACTGTAGCGGATATTCAAACATCAAAAAAGAGCATGATGGGGCGTAGAGCGACTGTTTTGTACGCCAAGCCAATTCGTTGCTTTAATTTCATGGACTCAACTTTGTGCTTCTGCCCAGACACCTACAAATGGAATCGACATGGGATGAGGTGTGAGAAAACCGTTGTTGTTGAAAATTCAATTAAAGAAAACACATTGTCAACAAACCCATCAAGGTGCTTCATGTTCCTTGGCACTAAAATGTGCAAATGTCCAAGTGATTACAAGTGGGATATGAAACAACAGCTTTGTAAATTATCGTGTATGTTCCTTTTGCCATACTTTGCTTTTGTTCCAGTTGCATATTGCATCCTGTCTTTACCTCTGCTTTTCCAGCCAGTATTATTTTTCATGGCTATTTTTTCAAGTGTAATTTTGTAGTAAACTCAAAGAAAATTAGCTTTGGCCAGTCAAAGCAACACAAGATTCTCAAAACAACATGCCTACCAATGCAGTAAGCAAGCAAACACAATTATTGCGGGGACCTTACTCCATACAAGGGATTTCCTAATAGATGATAGTCATCAGTCCATGTTGCTATAAGCACCAATGGGACTCGACAGTATGTTTAGAAATATTTTTGAAGAGCTTAAGAGCAACTTACGTAGTAGATTTCTAAATGTTTTTTCTCTATCTTATTGGTTCATTTTTATTCAAAACACTTAATTTGATTTCTTTTGTAGTAAATGACTTGAATGAGAATCAAGTTGGTTTAAAACAGGGTGGTTTTAATGTTCGGGAAACAGATCTACTTAATGCACGTCGTAAAGGGTCAAAGCAAACGCCAGCAGCAACTACTTCAGTTACGACGACACCTGCACGCATTACAACAACTGAGAAACCGTGCCCAACATATTTTGCTCAGACTTGCTCGTACAAATGTGTAACGATGAATAATATGTATTTATGCATTTGCCCTGCTGGTTATGTTAACAAATATAATGGCCATTGCAGTGGTATGTGTAATTTGGTACATTCTTCTCAACTTGAAATATGTCTGTTAACTATAGCCTGATTGATATGAGAAGTGTCGGAAAGATGCTTTCATCTGATGATGGACCGAAAATATAGCAAACTTGCTGCAACAAAGTAGTCCTACTTTTCTAGGCTATCGTCGAATATTGTGGTGCGCAAAGTGTGTCATCTGGTTGTAAACTTTCATAGAAATATCCAAGTTTACTTTCTACTGGATCTTTAGTTTCTATCTTAACATTATATTTGTTTCCTCTTTGGCTTCTTGTCTGCTCTTCTTTCTGGCTTCTCTTTTGCTGCTTCTTTGGTTTCCTCTCTGGTTTTCTTTCTTGTGTTCTCTCTGGTTCTCTCTCTGGCTTCCTCTCTGGTTTCTTCTCTTCTGTGGCTTCCTCGTTGGCTTTCTCTTTGGTTTCTTCTCTAGATTCCGCCCTGGCTTCTTCTGTGGTGTCATGTTTTGCATAGTCTCTGGCTTCCTATTTGGCATCTTCTCTGACTTTCTCACCGACTTTGTGGCTTCTTCTCTGGTTTCCTTTCTCGCTTTCCCTCTGGCTTCCTCTCTGGTATCTTATTTGGCTTTCTCTCTGGCATCTTCTCTGACTTCCTCTCTCGCTTTCTCTCTGGCATCTTCTCTGACTTCCTCTTTCGCTTTCCCTCTGGCTCCTCTCTAGCATCTTCTCTAGGGCACGCCGGAGGGATAGTAGAGCAACTGGAGCCAACAGGAGCAAAAGAGCACCGACTTGCATGGGAGCTTCTGTGGGACACCACCTAGCATAGGCACGTCTTTGGGACATTTTCGATCCATCCTTTAGCCCGACCTATATCTCACACAGTTATACAAATAGCTCCTTCCAATCATGTTTTGGTTATTTGATATCCGTTGTATCATATCAATGTCCAAAGAAATATTCTATTGCATTTCATAGAGGGCACTTTTGTTCCCCCTGCTCCCCCAAGGGTATTTGCTTTTCTCTGCCCCTCTCTCCGGCATCCCCGTCCAGGTGTGAAGAAGTCAACCTGTCTATTATTTATTATTAATATTATCTCTCCTCTCAGCCTTTCTCCTTTACTTCGTGTATGGCTTCCTCTCTTATTTGTTTTATTTGTTCTTTCTGGTTTCTTCGATGACTCCTCTTCGATGACTCCTTTTCAAGAACCGTCTATTTGAGGCCATGCGAAATATGTACATTTATTTGAATTCATTTACTTTAAAGATTCTTCGATAATGATGCTACAATTTCATTAGATTTCACATTGGGTTTCCTCTTTTCAATCGAATTTAGACGTAAACGAATGCTTGTCTGGCCAGAATGGTTGCACGAAGGAGCAGTCATGCTTTAACACTCTCGGGTCTTACCGCTGTGTCAGTTTCCGTTGCCCGACAGGATTTCTTCATTACGGTAGAAGGTTAGTTGTAGAAAACAAGGTTGTTGTGAGCATTTCTATGTTTTAGCTATAATTTTCCTGCATGGGTATTCCGATTGATGCATGTTATTATGTTCATTACTTTCATACATTTTTCAAATAATTAATAACATGCTTCATAAATATGCATTGATTTTATATCTAACTCACAAATAAAACCAGTAAGTTGCCATTCTCATCCTTCTTATGTAGGCTTTGCCGCAAGCCGTGTTCTCGGAGACCAACTAGTCCCAATGATATTTGCACTGATAGATATGTCATCTTCCACCAATTCGCTGTACCAATTCGTACTCGAGCAAACAGTTATTTAGACACTTTAAGGTCATTATCATACTACAATTTCCTGGGCCGTTCGCAGTTCTACTTTAAAGACGGACAGTCCTACTTTAGACTTCGCAAGGTTGGATCTGCATGTTCATTGTATACAAGAAGGGATCTGATTCACCCTGGAGACTACAGTATTGAAGTGATTGGCGACGTGATAGGGAACAGAAGACAGTTACTGTCCAGGACGACTTTCAAGATTCTGGTTAACGTTGGTGAATATGCATTTTAGAATTATATCTGCCTTCGTCAGTAGCAATTAACATTCAACCACTTCATTAGCAATAGACTTGGGCCTATGAGATCTTGTGTAGAGCCATAAATTTGTAGGCAAGAATGGCAATGGACAATTTTGAGCTTGCAGTGGCTTTGTGGATATATCTTCATTGCAACATAAATAATGGCAGAGCGAGAAGAACCAATATTTTCTGGTTGATCATAATGCTTTTGAGGTAATTGAGATAGGATACAAGTCAGTAATGTGAAGTTAGTAAGGTTGGTAATGTGAAGATAGGAAGCCTATGATAATTTTAGAGGAGGTTATGTGCTAAGGTCTTTTGCCTCTGGTTTTGATCGTACCAGATTGTATTCAAGAGAGAATACCAATTTATTGTAAAGTGAAATGAAATTCATGGAAATGTGCTAGATCATAATCAAAATACCCTATTTTTTGTCCCTACTCCTTGTCACTGTTGCCTCCCCCAAATCTTTTTCCTATTTTAGCTAGTTTTACTGATCTAGCAAATACTGAACTTTGTGAAGCAAGAGGTATTGTCAGCCGTTATTCACTTGAAAATTTTTTCAAACATAGCTAGAGTTTTATATCAAAGGATCGTATGAATCTAAACTTTCTGTATTTTTTGTAGTTGTTTGTCAGTTATAAAGATATTTCTATCCTACCACCACTATTTTTATACATATGAATTTTAGAGGTAATTAGATTAAAACGATCAATTTTTTCCTAGCTTCTTCATTCTGTTTTTATTTAAGTGGGTATTATGTCGTTGTAGACGAATTTTTGAGTCTCCTATGTTAGTTTCGTTTTTCTATTTTGTGGTGCATCTCGATGAATAGGGCTGGGAATTGAAGGTGTTTACTTTGGATTGAAGAATTAAGTGAAGAATTTTTCAGAGGGATTTATTCTCAACCCTACGACATTTATTTTAAATGCTTCACGTGTAGGTATCACGAATGCAAAACTCATTGATGGGGAAATATGTTCAGAAAGAACTTTCGATCAGAAGGTATTTGAGAGGTGACTTTTAGTGGCATGCAGAAGTGCACGTCAAGCTTCCATTCTGATTCAGACACGAGAACGCCCCTCTCGGCTTATATTTTACCATGCAATTACTATTCATTTCCCTGAAGAGGCATCGTGCGCAAATGCAGTGAGCTAAGTCACCTGGGATTCGGGCATCCCTTCGTGTAATTTCACGCAAAACCAATCGAATTATTATACGAATCATGTCGCTCGCCATTTTCAAACCTTAGACGGGACAAATAGTCGTTTCCTTCGACAGAACATCAGCTGCATTACACTGGTAGGCTTGTTTACTCCTTTTCATAATAAATTGTCGAATTTGCAGTCATTGATCGTATTTTAGCACTTTTTGGTACCTGAAATGCATAGAAATATACAGAGATATTCAAAACTAGGTAACTTTTGGATTCGTGCGTGCAAAGAGTCAACGACAGTCAAATTTTTTAATTAATCAATGACCATTAGGGTATTGAATTGGCGTTGGCTGTTTCCAACTGAAAAGCCATTAACTCTCATTTATGAGTTTCAACGTCATAAGCGGAATATACATTCTGATAGAATTTTACAAGATCGTAATTAAGATGTTTGGCAATATTCAATAGTTGGAATTTTAATCATATGATCCTCAAGATATATTATCATATTCAACACCACTCTTTCTTCTTTCTCACTGATATTTTGGAATTTCTGTCATCCTTAAATTGAACCGTACTTCAAACGTTCATATTATGTTTACTTGAATACTGTATGATATATTGTTGAGTTAGTCGAATATTTCAGTTATAGTCAATAGTATCAAAATTACTGACTTTACTGGTAGCAGAGCCGAATAAGATATGCTCTTGTATCATAAGGATATCAACTAATGTACGCATGATAATAGAGCATACCAACTGAATCCTCATGCAGCTGTGAAATATGCCTTTGATTCTCTATGCTTCCTTATTGTAAAGCACGAGTTTCAAACTTGCGGCCTGCAACACAATATTTTGCTGACCCCACCTTGATGGAAAGTATGATGCTACTGTGGCCCTCAGGGGGGAGTTGACCTCCAAAGGGTCACTCAGCCAACTCTTATGCAGCCCAGCTTCACCCAAACCTTGCCCCCAGACCCCCTCAAAATCAAATAAGTTTGAAATCCCTGCTTTGAAATATTATTTTGGAATGAAATAGAATCTTTTAGTCTAGCATAAGATTTTGAGATAAATCCACGGCTGAATTTTATAAAGGACAGATCAAATATTGGTGATTAAACGCAATTATTTATCTTAATACCACAAATAGCCACTACGGTGTACCCACGGAAAAGCGAATTCTGCAAATGTGGGCACTGAGGTAGATCTTCCCAGATTCATTTATATACAATTGAATTCGCTAAGTCGAACAAATTGCTAACTCCTCTCAGCAAATACGTCCGTTTAAGTTGAACAAAATCGTTACATGCAAAGAAAATGCAATCAAAAAAGACTTGTCACCAATCTTGATCAACATTTCGTCACTTAAACGTAACATGTAATTACTAAATATCAAGTTGCTTTTTTCAAAATCGTCACCAAATCCACAACGACCTCCAAACTTTAATTGGCATGGGGCTTGCATTCCACCTCAGTAGTTCAAATTTACTCCTTGCTCTTTCACTTTAAATGTGCATTTGCTTTTTAAGGCCTCTGCATTCAGGAAATACAATGCAGTTTTTGCAAGTTTTTCATTCCTACCCTTTTTCAAATGGCCAACGGGGACGCTTGAGGGCATTTTGCAACTCCGCACAGTAGGCCGAAACAGTTCTTTGGCGAACCTCTAGGCATATCTAGGGCTAGAATGGTTCAAAGTAGGTGGTTCCAAGCTCATCTGAAGCATATTGGCAAGAGTGAGTGACAAAAAATGAGCACAGAAATAACATCTTCAAAAAACAGAGGACCTGGGATCCAAATTCCTTATGTTGTCATTCCTGAACGTGACTTATTTGATTTATGCAGTGAAGTACAACGCACTAGCACAGCATACACTCACATAATTTCTGTTTAGATTAAAATTTTAAACTCAATGATCAAAATTCAATGTTTTGAAATTTCCATGAAAATTTTTTCATTACCACCTGCATTTACGCGAGAATCCAATGAATTGAATGGACTTAGGACAACCCAAAACTAGGTTTTATATGTGAAAAGCGCAACTACAGAGTTCATAGACTATAGCGTTCTTAATTCTACTTGAATGTGGCTTTCTAAAACATTTATGGTTTACTGAGGCAAGAGTCGCACTTTTTCTGATATTTTGAGACTTGTCGATATTGAGGTGAAAATTGACTTTAATTTGGGCACTTGTCGAGCAAAAATTGTCAGAGTATTGGACAAATGCTTTTGTAATCATCCATATTGAGCGGAAAACTACTTAACAAGTACAAATTTCCAAAAACAATTTCTAAAATGCTTTCCTTTTGTTTTTTGCTGTCTAAATAGAATTAAGTTTTTCATGACGTGAAGTTTCAGATTTTCCAGTAAATGCCAACATTTCTATTCAAGCTTTTGGGTTCAATTTTTCTGTACTGTTTCATGCTATTATTCGAATCCTGTAAAAACTTAGTTTCATAGAGTTTGGGGACCTCACATTTTTGCAGATGTCCACCCCTTGGCCCACTGTGTTCCGGGGTATTTGGAGGAAAAATTCAGCCTCTAGAGATACAAACCTCGATAAGTCGAAAGCTCAATCAGTCGAAAAAATTCCTGTTTCCCCTGACAGGTTCAACTGCATTCCTAATGTAAGGTGTGCTTAGTGACTGAAGGTGTACAATATTCAAACAAGATGCAGATGTTGAGATGAATGAACCATTTCATTAAGAAATAATCAAGCAATATCGTTTGAATTATGATCACCACAAATACTTCGAAAATAATATATTCATGTATGAAAAAATATAATGTTACAGAATCTGTTTGGTAATGGCAATATGGATGCAATCAATAGACTGCAAAATGCCCCGCTAAGTGCTCGTATTAAAGCTCTGTCTATACCACATCTGGCATTTTCTTAAATTAGCATCATAAACATTAAGATCCATTATTCGTGGCGTTATGTCCAGCGTTTGCATTACGCGTTCAAACAATCCCGCTGAAAAAGATAAATATTGCAATGCAATACGTTAATCAATGAAATTTGACTGGAGAAGTTTCAAAAAAGGGCAGACCACCTAGAATTCCTGGTAAATTACGATTGTTCTAGCATTCACTTGATTTTCCCTTCACCATTTAATTTGATCATCTTTTGAAAAGCACAGGATTTTACTCAATATATGGAATGTATGGTCGTTTTATCACTAATTCCAGGCATGTAGACTTAAGTCTGCTTCAAGCGAAAAGCTTTGCAACATTTTATTCATAGCTTATTAATCATGTTCGTGGGAAGCGGTACTCTTTTATAGCAGCCTTTGAAATTTCTGGCTCCATAATGGTATTCTTCAATCAGCGTAATATAAAGCCTCACCGATTGGCTTTATCAAAAATATTTGTAATGTAAGATGTACAGCACAGCTTCGACAATACTCACTTTGAGCCTATGGAAAATTCATTGAAGATGCTTAACTATTAAAATAAGTACTCTTTGGCAACAAGTGGATGGGGGAGTGTAATAAGGAGGGAGTTAGTATCTTTGCTTTAAATGCACACATTGGGGGATTGTTAATAGCTGGGGGAGGGGTCAGTGCTCAATAGACAGTATGGGGACCCAAACATTTCAAGGTTATTGCAATTAACATTGTGCAAGTAGAAAGTAAATTGTTTTGATTTCCTTGGTTGTTATTTATTGATTTGCGTTCACAAAATCAATGTGTTTTATGTAGTGCTGTAGAGCTAGATTAATAACTGGGGGGCCTTATACATAGATTCATGTAATTCAAAACGAGGCGATATGTTGCATTACAATACAAGGCTACTTGACAATGGACATTATCATTCAAACTAGAAAGAGGCTAGCTCCCAGTTTGAAACTTACATAGAAGGTCAGAGGCGAAACATCTATACTTTCATCTAAACACTGGATATTGCCCTGCGATAGTTACATCTATACGTTGATAATAGATTGAAAAGAGTACCATTCCAACAGTAGTAAACGGTAAATAAAATGTCGTCTTTGCCAACTATGAAAAATCTCAATTGATTGATACCAAATTGTATTCATGCCAAACTTAATTCAAGGCCGAGATGAATTCACCGATTTGCCAGAAGCTCCTAGCACCACCGAAAATGGAGGCACACAAGCCTCCTATGGCATTTCACAACACAGGACTATTGTAGAAAGGGAGGGGAGAAGGGTGGTGGTCTGAGGGCTTTCCCCTAAAGACCTTTTTCAGAGGTACACCCTCTGGAACGTCAGAAAACACCCTTTTGGAACATGGTATGAAGGCAGCTATCATCAATGATATCTGTTCCCAGAGAAAAAAACTAATCCTTCAACTTGAAAACGAATACAACTTTTGCTTTTACTGTTGTATAGTCCAACGCTAGAAACAAGGTCTCACGCTAGTGCGCCGAAAGAAGGATAGCCTACGCCAGAATGTGAACTGAAATTTCGATGTGGCAAGACATTATGGCCCTGCAAAGAGGGTCAATTGCCCTGCAAATTGAGCGGTTTTATCTGTTGGAGAAGGGGGGGGGTATCGCACGATTTTCACCCCTTAAGAAGATTGAAAAGTAACTTATTTTGAAAGAAGATGGTTTAATGCTATGACAAAGTTCAGCATTAAAGGAATCCGTTGAAATAACTTCCCTTTAGAAAATTGTCGTGGTAATGTTGATTATTCTAGGAACATGAACGACTCATATAGCCGTGTCATTTGTTGCTATGAATCAGTGTTTGTTTAGAATAACTAAGGGTGCTCTAGCCTCCCCAAAATAAGAAAACAGTAACTAGGGGGGCTGAGCCCCCCAGTTCTACACCCCTGGTTTTCTGTACTTATCCTTTCTAAAACTTTGAAATCTATAGGTTGATAAAAGTGGGGTTGGACTTCTTCAAACTTGCTTAGTTGGGGGTTGCTTAATAAATGGAAATGGGTGGTAAGATTTTCACAAATCTACAATCGGGCCCCCCTACTTTTCGGTGCAAAAGAGATTGCAAATAAAAGTAATATACACGCTCTTTCGTATACAAAGGGGTTTAAATGTAAATGAGGCTGAAAGGGCCAAACTATTAAGAAAATCGCAAGGCTCAAGTCGCAAAGCTGCATAAAACCAATTTTACCTTACTTTTACATTCAAAAGGTGAAGAATAGAATCTTTCTAGTAAATTCGAGTTTGCAAGATGAGCGAAGATACGATTAGGCCTGTTCTATCAAGTTTATTCTAGTACAAGTTAAGAAAATAATCAGGAAAAAATTAAGAAAAAATTTCGGAAAAAATTTAGAAAATTGAGGCTCAATGAAAAAAGTTTGCTTATAACCAAAACATGCAGTACTGCGTAATATGTCATATACCTAAAGACGATTGAATTATATCCCTGATTAAGGAAGTTGAAGAATACAGCAGTGGAAGAGCAAAAATGTTTGTCACTGGAGAATTAAGTCCCTTTATATCAGAAAATATACACATAAACTCATCATGACAAGCTGAATATGAGAGTGACAAGAAAATTTATTAGTATATTGATGATAGAAAGTAGCTGGATCTCTTCTTAAGCCAAAAGTACCGATGAGTCATAAACATACATTGCTAATGTGCTACTCCCATCAAAGACAAGAAAATTCCTTTGTGTTTTCAGTTTCGATTTGTCACAGCAGCATTGTTTATCCTGTGATTCAGTTCAGCCACAAGTTATCAGGAAGCAAGTTTAAGCAGTTAATTATCTAATGACATAAACATCAAAAGCAACTACATACACGCTTTTCTTTTATTAGAAAACCATCATTTTGCCTGAGCCTCAGTTTTCTTAAGTTTTCCCGAAATTGAGCTTCAGATTTTCTTAAACTTCTCTTAACTTTTACTGAAATAAACTGGCTAGAATGGGTTAAACATTCGTTATTAATACTGTATTCGTGAATTTGAATTCCATCTTTAATATTTTGAGTGCAATAATGACAAAAATATCGATTTTTGGCCAATAAAAACACTAAATTTTTGAAATTAAGCCCCGTGATTTTCTTACGATTTTCTTAAGATTTTCACGATTTGAGCCTCATTTTCTGATAAACTGCTTTCTTATAAAAACACGCGTAGTCTATATGGCGTTCCATTGAGCTTGAATCACACGAGAAGAAAATCATTTCAAGACTAAAACAATGCTGTAAATCATTATAGATATTTTCAATTTAAAGTAGAAATGTTAAATTGGTAATATATCAAAATATTAAAATTTTTGGACTGTTAAATTTTCGGACAAAGCAATACAGATGGAATGTTATGATGTCTGAACCTCGTTGGATGAGCTTAAAGCCCTTGATATTCCCTTATAATCAGCTTCGATGCCCATCAGACTCTATTGCTGTGACATGCAAAACTTTGATGATTCAAGACGAGTACTTTGAAGTGAAGCTTACGCCATATTAACTTATGTTTGCTCTATCATTATGTGTTACGGTACATTTTATCTGTAGATTGTAACAGAACTTATGTTACAGTTAATTTGAAACGGAAAACTCTTAAATCCCGTGGAGGGTACTGTTGGTTGCCTTTGTGATTACATCATCAACAGCGACTTGACTCAAATGTGTACGTACTACCCGATCTAATTATTTCATTTGCTATAAACGAAGGCCCATTGGCTATAAAAGGCACATTAAACAATTTTTGAATATGAAATATTTTCGTCTTGATGTAAATAAAGTGAAATATTTAAACTGAATTCTGCAAGAGTCAACAGCACTTCCCAATAGTTGACATTAGGGAACGAAAGTGTTGAAAATCTGTTCTGTTTTCACATCAATGCTTTGCAGCATGAAATTGTTGATAATTGACATCAGTAGTTTTTGTCGCATTCAAGGATTTTCAATACATGAAAATATTATACAACAATTTAAGAGAACAATCGGCCATTTTCAATAATAAATCCGCATAAGCATATATATTTTATATATTCAACGATACTAAATCGACCGATTCCCATTAATGTTTACACACTTAGTTATGAATTATATAGCTTAAACTTTACTTCTTTCCATTGTAGATTTATCTTCTATAAATTGTATATTACAAAAGAGTTCATCTTTAATAACATGATGTTCTTTATAAAGTTTGAAAATGCAACTAGGATCGATAGTCACTCAATTCCGTTCAGTACCATTACAGCTTACATCCTCATCTTCTTCAATCCTAACTGCGCATAAGTTTAACCAGGCCTAGTTCAACTTTGGCCACTTTTTCTCATTTTCACCCCAATATTAGTACCATCATTTGAACTTGGTTGCAACAAAAAGATGCTTACTGTTTGTGACGATGTTCGTCCCAAAATGCCATGCCTCAAATTGACTTTAGTGAAGATGCTTCCTGTGTGGTTATGTTAGCCATCCAAATCAAATGCCGTGTCTCAAATGACCTTAATTAAGCCTTCTTTCAGAAGAGCAAGCTGTCTTTCTTTCTTGAAGCTCGTACATCAGCAGAACTGTTCAATTATGTCGTGAAAATCAGGATTTCTGATCTTCTCTTTCTTGCGGATATCCACTGCATTTTTTTCAGTCTTTGGGTAGGTGAGATCTTCACTTTTACCTCATGCATCCTACTTTTCCCTCGCAATTGCCAGCTCCTCTCCCGCTGCTACTACTTGCAACAGTATTCAACAGATAGAATCATTCGTTCCAAATTCTTAAATTAGCATTGTTCGAAGGACGCAAAACAGTATTACGAGCACTTGGAGATGCTTCGGCATCACAAAATTCGATGAATTGCTAGCTGAAAGTATCAAAGGTTTTGTGTGTTTGGAAGAATTGTTCTTTTTTACTACTATAGTACTTATGTTAATTAAGTCTTTTCCCAACGTACTCTTAAGCATTCTTTTAAAAGATGTAGTCAAAATTTGCGTTGTTGCAGTTGTTGTTGGCTCTGAAATGTTTACATCTCTGGTAGATGTACTGTTTTCATACTTATAGAGCTCGCCATGCATTTGTGACGTATATTCATTACCATTCGTGCTCACATTAGGCGTGCTTGTGGTATGCAAGGCAGATGTGGTCGTCGTTGAAGATGCTGTTTTGATTATTGTACATCCTTTACTTCCACCACACACCTGCTTGCAGTTTTCTGCTTCACATTTCATCTCACAAGTGCTACCTTCCTCGCACACCTGCAGGCACGTTTTAACGTTCTTGCCGCATTTCAGTTTGCATGTGCTGTTTTGTAAACACGCCTGTTGGCATTGAACTCTGGCGTCACATTGAACATTTTCACATTTTCCAACAGCGCATATTTGTGTACAGTTAAATGCGTGAGCTCCAAAGCAGTGCATTTTTTTGCAATTGGAACAGAACTGTTTGGATATTTTCAAGGTTGATATTAATCTTTTGCATCTGCCCTCTACACAGTTTTGTAATGCCGCATTGGATCCCTTCCCTGATTCACCAACGCCATCGCTAACCCTTCTTTTACCTTTTCGCTTTTCATTGCGCCTTCGCTCCTTTCTGGCTCTTCTGATTTTCTTTGGCCTTTTTGCTCTCATCACATCGCAAGATCCTCCAGTACAGTCCTGTGTTACAAATGGTGCTCGTGCAAACATAGTCAAAACATGAGGCCGAATTATGCCGTTCAAATGAACCTGTTTGAAAGTGGAAACTCTCAATTAGGAATACTGAAGACCTCAATATCTAATCTTACAGCTGGCTTTGAAATTACAAATGGGCCTAAAAGTCTAGCAAAATCAAGAAGGGCAACTGGATTTTGCCTTGTGTTTCAATCATCAAAATTGCCACGTGTCTACTTTGGAAGCTTATTGGTTGAAATCTATTATTCACATGATCAGTACCATTTTAACTGCAAATATTTCTTTATCCCAGTGAGTCTGTTGGTTGGTTCTTTTGAATTAAAAGAGGGACACTTATCAGGAAATTTTCGATATAGTTGAAAACCTCAAGGAGACAATTATTTCTTCGTAAAAGTCACTAGTTGTGTCAGAATAAGGCAAATTACTCTTTGCATTGTACTCCTCCTCTCTTAGTATCTTCCCTAAAAACCTTATCTATACCCCTTATCCAAAGCCTTGACCAATGCTATTTCTAATTCACTACATTACCAAAAGGAATGCATAAGACGTAATGGAAATAAGAAGCACCTTTTGCTTGCAGATATTTGGTGATAGACACCTCATGTTTCTGCACACATGTCCATCGCAATACTGACGGCAGTCTGGCCGATCCATGCATGTACAATTATCCACGCATGCCCATTGTTCACACCATCCATACCGTTTGAACACTGCGGGGTTGCAGTAGGCAGTTGCTGATGCTGTGATGAACTCGCAAGCTATTATAACAACGAACAACAACACAGTTGATTGTGTATCTTGCGCTTTC
Organism: Cassiopea andromeda; assembly: GCA_018155075.1. Classification (NCBI taxonomy): domain Eukaryota; kingdom Metazoa; phylum Cnidaria; class Scyphozoa; order Rhizostomeae; family Cassiopeidae; genus Cassiopea; species Cassiopea andromeda. The sequence continues at coordinate 107,872 of WIPJ01000747.1, forward strand.
ATTTGGCCAATCTGAAAAAGTAACCATATTACATTTTATACATATATTTATATGTATGTATATAAATATATATATATATGTGTATATAAATATATATATATACATATGTATATATATATATGTATTTATATATGCA
>WIPJ01000747.1:110561-122917 GCA_018155075.1 Cassiopea andromeda
TATATATATATACACACACACACATATATATATATATATAATTCAATTATAAGGACCAGTAAGTACGCCATGAAGTCAAGCAATTAATCAATTAATCAATCAACCCGGTTAATTAACTCAATGTTTCAATCTGTCGGGTTGTCAGTTTGGCTGTCTTCCTATCCTTCTACCTGACTCCATGCCCACCTCAAATTCCTTTTACTTTTCTGTTTGTCAAGTTCAAATTATCCTTCAGACTTTTCCGTGAATCAAGTCAGACTGATGTATATCAACCATTTACTTATTTTTCAGATTTTCTGCAAATCAAAAAACCAATGCCATGAAATAATCGACGATTCATTCAAGTGGCTTGACTATTCCCTTTCCTTAAATCCATTAATCTTTGCATGATTTGAGATCGCTTTCTTTCAATCTCTAAATTGTCTCTGTTTGATCATCTAATCGCGAATGAGGACTTATGCTTGTAGCAGGGAACACTCTCAATTAATGCCTTGTCTAAAATCAGTAACGATGGAGACTCGACTAAGTCTGTTTTGATAGAAAGTGTGCGATTCAAGTTGAAGAAATTTCATGCAGCTAAGATAGTGGATCAATCTTGGAAGTGTCGCCTGATTTCAAATTCAACAATCTGGCAACAGTATTTTATACTTAACAACAAATAACTTGAAAGTGCAAACAATTTTTCCCTTTGAAACGAAAAAGATAAGGGTTATAAACATCAGAATAATCTAAAATGCCACGAACATCTCTAACTTACATATTGACATTTTAATGTTATGGGAGAAAGTTGTACCGTGTGTCATTCGTATAGTAGGAAAATACTAGCATGTAAAGGTTTAATTTATGTCATTTATTAAAAGATTGTTTATATTCCCAAGAAAAAATAAGATTAAAGCATATGAAAAACAATCATGGATAAAACCTGCTTTAGAGACACTCATTCCTCATGAAAACTGATCTTGAAATGCTTGCAAGCGAAATTTGCGAGAACTACTGGCTTTCATCTTAGCTGCAAGTGATTTCGTTGAGAATTATCATCTCACTTGGTTTTCAATGGAGAGAAAACCATGCTTAGATATGGACAAACAGATAAGCTTTGTCTTCTAAAGGCGATTTCTGCCTGAATGCGGTTTGTTTTGAAAAAACTTCATTATCTCAAAGAAACAGCCGACAGAGAAATTTAAGCAATACAACGGAGGCTGATCTCATCAGAGTAACTTTCACAAAAACTAGGCCAATATTGCAACAATAACTGGCGATATTTACACCGGGTTTTCTGCAATGAGAAACAATGAAAATCAAAGAATAGTTTTGAAAGGAGTTGAAATTCATCGTAGGACAATTTGCTTTACGTTTGGTGTGTTTGCGTGAAGCAATTAACGCGCATCATCTGTTGTTGTTTTTGTGAAAGAAAATCAAAACGAATGCACGCAAAGTACTCATCAACTATCTTTCGTGATTAAAAGCTATTCTATGACGTTGGAAATTGTCTATTAAACAAAGCTGATCACAGCGATAGGACATAAAGAAATATAAAATGGATCTTAACGACGATCTTCTAACGGTTAACTGAATTTATATTACTTCAGGCGTAATTTTAATGTACGTCATTCAGCATTAACGGTTTTGGGCTGTCACATGCTGGAAAGTTGGGTTATCAAACATGAATAGCACATCATACATGAAGTACTTAACAGGATCTACGTTCCAACACCTTACTTGCTATATATACGAAAATGATCTTTTTGCAATGCAATGTTGGTCTAACCTGCCTCCCAACGCTTACTTTCAGCATTTCATTTAGTTAAGTAATATCTTTGAGTCATACAGTAAGATTTCAAGGTTTTGTGAGATGAACGTGACCTACATTTTGACCTGTTTTGCGGATCAAAGGAGAAGGAATTGATTTAGTATAGTTAAAGGATAATCCAGCGAAAATATTCCAAGTTATAGAGACTATATTCTAGATAACGAGACAATAACCCTGATGAAAATTGTCAGAAGGCTTTCATTCCACAGACTAATTAGAAAAAAATACTTGAAAAGGTATCTGGTTAAGGCATCATTTATCTAGAATGTTTGGCAAAACTATTTGTGAGCTAAATTTGGCAGTGTTACAACGCGTCAATCGCCTCGCTTTTACTTAGTGTTGCTCCTATGAGGAAAAAACTGGCAAGAAAAGAAGGCATCTAGACTCGTGGCGAAACATACAACTTTAACAACCCAAGGTAGGTTTGGAACTAGATTTCTTTGGCTAACAAAGAGGACTTATGGCTTTATATCATTTAAAACTGACTTTCTGACTGCCGAAACTATAGAGGTAAATGTTGCTTCAGAATAGGCTGTGAGTGTCTTGCAATCAAGTAGAAATGCCGTAATGTACGAACATTATTGACTTTAATAAGTAAAGTAATGTACTCTGCTAGTGGCAAAATCGCCTCCAGAGATTTTTTACAAAAACATTTAGATATACTAAATGTAAATGTTTTTTTATAAGAAAATCGTGTATAAGAGAGTAGTGCTCTGCTGTTCAAAAAGTTAAGAAAGTTCAGTACTGGTTTTTTGAGACCTAATAAAGTTTATTATAAGCTTACTTGTATTTTGAATTCGATTTATCTGTGTACAAAATGTCATGTATGTGATGTTGGCTACTCTCTAACAGTGTAACTTCTGTTATTTACACAGATTTATCATCATTTCAGGTCTACATGGAGCTTTGTCCAGGAATGTCATGTGCAAAACATTGGAATTCAAAAATTTTTGCTAAGGCAGTCTTAAAAAATTTTGATACCAATATCATGAAGAGTTAAGAAAGTTTCAGCAGTGAGCCGAACAAGACCTTTCTTATAAAATCAAAAAGATTTATTTCGTGTGGTCTAGAATGGGCTTAAGATCCATTGAATGCAACATTTGTCTTGGCTACCCATAGGAATAATTTACCTGCAGAAGAGAAACTATAATTGTTTGCATAAGTAATAAAATAAGATGACATTTGCAGCGGTTTCTATCTTAGAAAAATAATAATCCTGTTCGCAAGTGAAAAGAGTTAGGATACCTTGTGCTTGAAGCTTGCTGGTCTCAAACTTTTAAAACTTGTGACGGTTGACTTTGCTAACCTTGTTCATCAAAGCTAAGCACTTTCTTTCATCACCAGTCTCAAATAGATGTAACTTAAGTATGATGATGCTGCGCAGAAGACTTTGTGAAGTAGAACTACCGCCTCCGTAACAGTAATAACATGTTTACCATTTTAGACTAGTCTCATTTTATTGATGAATTGTTGCGTTCATGTAATGAAATTGCTGTATATCATAATGCCTAATATTACCCCCATTATAAGGATTGACGCTGTTACTTTTGCAATTATTTCCGGTTTAGCACAGTAAAAGACATCAGTAGCTACCGATACATAAACAAATGAAGAAGGCTAGCCTAAACAAAGCTATCCCATTGTACTGATTAAAAAGGACACCAAAATTAGGCCTAACCTTATTAGATAGGTCTTTTCGCTAAATCTCAGTGGGTCAGAAGCTTCTCTACTGCATACCGTGATGAAATTTAATTGAAAGGAATCTGACCATTTTGCAGATCGAATTAGAGTGTGATGAATTCCCTCCTTATCCTGTCGGAAAGCTTTTCATTCAGAGGGAAATTGCAACTATTTATCAATTTCTAAGCTTGGACTTTGGAGCTTGCTTACCCTCAGCTTTAGAGAGTATTTGTGTTATATTTCTTAAGATTTGTCCTTTCTGATATTTACTACTCTTCCATTTGTGAGCAGTGCATGATAACAGACTGGTACAGTCCTCTCTATCCAAGTGCGAAGGAGCCTTGCCAAATGTTTTGAACAATTCGTAGGAAAAACAAGCACCTCCTCTATTCAATAAATAAGAAGCGCTTGAGAGATGATAGCTTGCAACATAAAAAAGGAAGTTTTTTTAATAGATTGAAAGATAAGATACTGTTTGCAAAATAATACTTTGTTCACAAGGAAACTGGCTCTCTTGGTTGGATACGTAATCACTTGTGTCAAAGAAAATAGCTTCCAATGACCTCTTATCCCATGCCATATCAGAACTTATCCAATGCTACTTAAAATGTTGTTTTCTAAGACTACTTGAGTTTTCTTCACAATGTCAATTTCGAGTATCTGCGCATGCACACTCAATTGCACAAACGCAAAATTCGTGTTTATTATACTGATAGAGTTGCGATTCCTTCGAACTTTAGGAGCCTGGTAGAGAGGACACTTATTCTGGGCCAGCAGAATGCAAGGTAGGGGGGCCAGTTCCTTACTCGCCACTTCTTTCCCTCTCCCCTAGTATCGCACCATGACCGAAATCGCTGATCGGTGGATGAAATCGCTAAGTGTTTCTCGACTTGTTTATTTTCTGCGCATAAGATTGAACGATTTCACTGCAAAATCAAAGCTTGCACTGCGATTGATTTCACAAAATGCACCGCAACATCTCGAATTCTAGTGAACTCTACCTCACATCGACACTTGCACTTGACATCGAGGCCTTCCTATTTAAAGCTCTCTTGTTTACAAAATAATTTTTGGCTTGTGCTTTGGAAGAAGCGACATTTTGTACCACATTCCGGTTGGTCACAGTTGGTCAAAAGTAGTTTCACTGCTCAATAAAACATATCGCCCATAACTTCGTTTATTCTAAACAATTAGTATAAACAACTTTATGATCAATTACATCACTTCCTGTAAAGGAACCTTGATTTTTCCTTATTAATTGTTGTTATGTCTGCTTATCTTCTGTGGCTTCAGAATTATTGGCTATTTACTCACTGTTATTGCTTCATGTGCAACAAAACAACCCCTTTCTCTATTCATTTGCTTTTCAATCTAACATTAGGCCCGAAGATCTCCGGCGTGGCGTTAGCTTTCCTGTCGGAATGATGACGTAGATATAAAATGAAAGTACCAGTGGGCGGTTCTTTTGATCTTTACACCTCAGGTGTACGCCAACTACCATGTTGGCGTACACCTAAGGAGCTGCTGGCGTACCTCCGTCATGGAAATTCATTCAAAATTTCATTATCTAATCCATATTTTCGAATGTGTACGTCAACAAATCGTGGAGCTAGCAATCTCTACGCTAAGGGAAGTCCGTACATCTGGGATTAACGACGGGACGTAACGATGGTCTCGTGAATTTTCCTTAACTAGCTCCCGGTATCCCTAGAGGGTAAACATAAAATGTGCAGCAGCTACCTCTGACCTAAATCTTTATTGATATGCTGAATGGGCGTCCACATGTTTTGTGAAAAAGGAATTGCTGTACAGCCCAAATTAATCTGCATCGAAAGGGCAGTCCAACCAAATCTAGATGTTTTTCAGGTATGCTTGATGGTAGGGCTCATTACTCAAAAAATCCAAAAGTCATAGATACTGGTTTTCTATCTAATTTTCCATAATTAGATTCTTCTACTGTGACTCTTCTCATCAAGAAATTAATTCTGACTCTGAAGTACTTTAACTCTTACAGATACAAATCTTAGCAACAGCGTACCACTTACTTTCATTTACGCATATTTTATTTTGGATGAATTAGAGAAGATGAACAAAGTACTCCAAGTCATTAAATTATTTCTCCTTCAAAATCAAAATGTGCCTCGCTTCCTTTGAGATTATCTAGCGCAATATTCTTTTTTAATCCATAATCAATCCGTTATTAATCCACAATCAATCTATTACAAATCTACAATCAAGCTACGCTTAATCCTGTAACATTTGACTAATTTTGCCATATCAATCACCTTAAGCTTTCCTTCCTTCGAGTTTTTACCAACGTAATCAATACTCGCTATGATTGTCCTAGAGGTTAAGTGGTACGATTTTAATAACTGTTTCATTTTGAATTTCCACCGTTAGCAAAACACGATTTAATTTCTTTCTTATTGTGATGAGAGCTCATCCACATAACTACAAAATTTAATCTCATTTGTCATCAAATAATGTACAAGATAAGACTCTGATTCTTCAATGTACAACGAAGTTGCTTCATTTCAAGGCTAGGTCCGTATACAGTGTCGCGCAGAGGATATCCTCCTCCCCCCTCTCCTCATCAATTCACTAGGGTTGTATACAGAAATGACCTACACTTTCAATAATTGCTTATACATACATGCCCCAAAAACCAGTTCAGATGTCCACGATATTTATCATACATTCGTCCAGAGTGGTGATAAAGAACGTAATGGATCAAATTTAAGAGAAGCATTCTGCTACTCTAAGCATAAACACGATACTCGACGTAGCAGAAACGATGTCCCACCCTTGATCCACTACACGAGACCTATTCAAAAAGAGCTATGTACATTGCAGTTTATGCAGTTAATACAACATTTGTATAATTATGTAGTTTATACAACATGAGGTACACATACTCTTATCCGTACCATCGAAGTTGCTGTAGGCTATGATGGACTGTAATCTATCTTTGATTGACTTGAATTTAAGTTAGATGAAGAACTGAATGCTAGACTATGATAAATGTTAAATGATAGAAATTTATTCCTATGAAAGAATTAAAGTGATCACTGAGAGCAATCATACAAAATTGAATGAATAGAACGAAATGTATAACTAAAGACCTGCATTTAACACTTCTTGTACCAAATTCTAATTAAAGTTTTCAATCTAACATCAATTAGAGAGCGAACTATTGGAATGGCGATCAAAAAGCACATGAAAATCAACTGATGGTGGGTCAAAGTATACCATTCAGAAGAAGGAAAAGATTAACAGCGATATCGGCCCTAAGACAGCTTTGAAATATGTAAGTCTTCCACTTTCATAGAGCCATTTCATTAAAAGTTAAAAAAATGTTCACAGTTTCAAAGTTCAGTAAGTTACAAGTACATGCTGAATATATCTCAAAGATTTAAATTTACTTTGATTTCATCTTGTAATTTGGCCGTACGTTGTATTGAACATACTACTACCGATACCCCTTGATAGGTTTAAATCTTACCCCTTCCTTCTTCCCCACAATGGCAGGGTGACGACGATGATGATAGTAATGGTATACTCCCAAAATATCCACAATATCTTTGCCACTCCATGCCTTAGGGCTATGAAAAAATATAAACCATGCAGTAACAAAGTACTATTCGAAGAGACAAAGCATTCCAAATGCAGCTAAATCAACCTTTCCAGAACCTACAACCAATCATTGCTAATCATTGCTACAGCACTGTGTGACGTCACTTGTACACTCTTCCTTTGTTAGAGTACCTAGCCTTTTGTTGAGTCTCGCAATATTCTTAAACCTTTTTGGCTTTAAGCCTAAAAATGTCCTTAGCTTATTTGTAAATACCAAAGGTGCAACCTTGATTAAATATCAAAGGAGTAAATTCACATCTTTGTTGATGTCTTACTTTTATCGTAAAGCAAAGCAAAAGTGAACAAATAATAGGTATTGCATCGATAGTACAAAAGTTAATATACAAACAGCATAACAACCTGAATATAAAAAAGTCTTGATGAAGTTTGAGTCTTGTGTTATTCTTAAATTATTCATAAATTTCAGCGATTCTGAGCTTGAATAATATAACATATTCATATTTTTATCTTATAAGAAAAGAGTGTATTGTACACAAATTTTTAATTCTTCGTACATAGCAAATGTAATCGATTAGAGTATCATTATACCTTAGTTTTCTTGCTATAAACATGTTACCAAATAGTTTAATTCCCATTCTCAATGATGTTATCACAACTGTGTGTTTTTTGATATGGTCGGAGCAGTTTGCAAGTGCATTAACTCAAACCGAAATTGGGTTAGGGTAGAAAAAGGGTAGATAGATGTATCTTAACAAAACAGCTTGATTATTTGTTGTGATTATGATCTTATGAATGCCCCAAAATCCTCACACCAGGCACTCTCCCGTCATATATCCTCCCCAATGTTTTCAGCCTTGAAATGCAGTTTAGTGAATAGACGTTCTTTTGATTCCATCCAAAATGAATATCTGTTTATCATAGCTTTTAGATCTAATTTCCAATGTGCTTAATCCTCGTTGTAAATGCGCAACAGGCAGCTTGCTTATTAAGAAGTAAAGTAGTGCAACGAGAAACAAGTTTTTCAGGAGGTGAGATGGAGATACGATTGTGTGAAACATGCTTGGGCAGAACAAGCATTGTGTGATCTGAAAACGTACAATTCCTAATCTGTGCTGCGCTCTATAAGAATTATATCAGTACAAACGTCTAAAATAGTAGAAAAAAACCTTACCACTTTCTTGATGTTGCTTGACCAGTGTTAAGAAGCTCATTACATCTCGTATCTAAGTTCATGTATAATGCATGGCAGTTGTAACGTCTATTTATACAATCAGCCATTCACATGGCCCAAGAAGCAATAGAGATAATGGACGATCAATAATTCAACGATGAGGCGTATCTGTCAACATTTCGATGCATTTTTGTTAAGAATTTGATTAATGGCAAATTTGGTGAGAAAATAAAAGGAGTTATTATAGTGAAGTCTATTCACTTGGCAATTAGTGATCTTTTTCAATAAAATAATTAAATCATGCCAATTTCAATGAAATATTTGATTAAACATGCTTGCCATATAAGCAACTATCTCCTAGCAAGAAGAGACAATTGAATCCAATTGGCGCCAAGCAGATAAACGTTTCTTTTTTAAAGGAGAACCATCATTTTTGCCTGAGCCTCACTGTCTAAACTTTTCCAGAAATTTAGCCTGAATTTTCTTAAAATTTTCTTAACGTTTACTAAGAAAAACTGACTAAAATGGGTTAAACTTTCTTTGTTTGTCTTGTATGCTCGAATTTGAATTCCGTCTTTAACATTTCGAATGTAATAACTGCGGATTTTGGCTAACAAAAACACTTAACTTTGGAACTTGGGCCTTATGATTTTCTTAACATTTTCATAAGACTTTGGCCACTTGAGACGTAATTTCTTATAATCGTTCTTTGTAAAAACAGGTGAAGTGTGAAGGTTATATAACACAACTATGCAATTTCAAGATTGGATGCCACTACGTATTTGTGTTGAAATTATCATAATTATTTGCCAAAAGTGTGCGAAATTAAAAGAATGGTCATGGCCAAGAAACCTTGAGTAATTTTTGTGGCAATGTGCCTGTTTTGGGAAACAGCATAGTTGGAGAAGAACTTAGCAACAAAATTATTAAATAATATTATTCAATTATACGACACAAATTGAATGAAATAGAGAAAACAAATAAATTGTAAGAAGATGAAATCTTTTCAAAGCAGAGCAAAAACTTCGTCTTGAACAGCGAGCTATTTCTGAAAGCTTAGTTACGTCCGCTTTATTGAGTAGAAGCTTGCATATAACTAAAGAAGAAAACAAAATAAGTAAAAAGTCATGGTGCTCTTGGATTGTTGCTTTATTTCTTTCTTACTGCCATAAGTGGAAATCACAAATCTATCTGGTAGCAGTTCTTTTTACTTTTATGTAGCCTAAGAAGAAGTTAAGTGATTCCCAGGCGTGATTCGGGTCATTTACTGACATAAAAAAATAGAAAGTAGCGCACTCAGGCGTAACGAACATGAAAGGAAATAAGTTAAATATTAGTGTGATTCATTTTTGATGCTACGGATGTGAAATTAGAAATTGCTTTTATATTATTCAATGATTTTCCGTGATTAAGAATATGTGGTTGTTTCTTTACTTCTACAAAAGCATTTCAGAATAGCTCACTGTTCAAGACAAAACATTTTCTCTGCTTTGAAATAATTTCATCTTATTATTTTTTTGCTTGCCCTACTTTATTTCATTCAGTCTATGTCCCATAATTTAGTAATATTATTTAATAACTTTGTTGCTAATTCATCTTTGATTCACTGCATGTAAACAAAACCATATTGGTTACTATCTAACCACTGGAAAATATATTCTTATTCCTTGACAACACTTTTCTGCGTTTGTAAACAAACAAGTCCGTAAATGTGACCAACTTGGACCACTTTATTGCTAAGATAGATTTGACCTAGACTCCGTTGGTATAAGATTACAAAATGTCGCCTGAATGGTAATTACATTAGAAGTCAAAGTCAAATAGTTTGAATGGTGGTGCATATCTACAAAAGATGTTTTATATCTTTAAATCTCGCGGAATAATGAGCAATGAAAACTCATGGATAAAGTCTCAGTAGGCTGGCTTTACAAACACCGGGTCTCAAGAGGATAAGACTTTTAGAGAAATTAATAACCTGATACGAAAACGATAAAAAGATTACCATCAACGTTCAATTTATGTGAAGTTAAATGTTGTCATACTGAGAGCTTACACTCAGCTTCAGAAAATACAGGATTTTATTTTCTGATGCAGATTTATAGATCCTAAGCCTGATGTAATTTTCTTAATACTTTGCACTGTCCCGTTAGCAAATGCTGCAGAGGAAAATAACTACATCTCCTAAAGAGGAATGAATACAAGCTTATAATCTCATTAATAACAGTGAACAGAGAATGCCATTTTTGACAAAAACACACACAGAAAATCCATAACAATGTTTCTCAAGGCCTTATTTGCTATGGGGTACTTCAAACCTGCATTCTGGGCCCTATGCTATTTGCCATGACTTGCCCCAGACCTTTTCAAGCATAGCCATGAAATGAAGTTATGCATCACTTATGCAAAGTATATCCAACAGTTTTCTAACTGAAGCTTGAGATGGTGTTATATCCTATCAGTATTTTCTCGCTAATCAAAAGTTGACGTTCATAATGAAAGATCCCTTTTTGTAAAAGGTAAAAGAATTATACAGCATGTTTAATAATGAAAGTTCCCTAACCACTTAAGATTTTTATATTCACAACAGAAATTGAGAATCAACAATATAAAGATGAGCAATAATGGCAAATGGATAGCTATTATGAAAGGAACTCTCTACTTGTATCTGTCTTCAGATGGCCACAAGACTTACAGTAGTTTTCCATCAGGGATAGGCCAAACTTCAGCATATAGTTACTGTCTTTGGTAGTAAGCTAAAGTTCTCACTAACATTGTCACTAACGATCAACTAACAGTTACAAAAGTCCAAGAAACTACGTGTCAGAAAGTGTGTTGATATTCTGTTCGTTATTTCCTATCAACTAGACATATTCTTCAACCTTCAATTGTATACATTGACAAATTGGTGCCTTTTGAATATTCTTTAACTAAAATTGAACAGCATCCCCGGCGGCCATTTTGAGGTTCACCTTTCCCTTTATATCCCATGCTCAGCCAGTGCAAATCAGGCCTAACCAACTGTTTTAGGTGAAAATAGATTACCCTTTTAAGGCTTACATTTGAGTGATGAAATGATGAAACTACAACACACAAGTTTCCATACCATGCGCATACGTCTGTATCAGGTGGATTAACTGAGCACTCTTTGTGAGGTATAAAGGTAATTTAGCTGAGCAATATTGTCAAAGCGAATCCTGTTGGCTGTTTAAAGCTTTTTGCGTTAACATATTCAGATTTATATCAACTATAGAACTTTACCTGATTTGTTATCTATCCATTGTTAGCGCAATACAAAAACTATAGCTCTATTTTTTGGCACTAGAAGTAAGATTGATGAGTCCGTCCAGACTATCAACTGTTTCATAGACTTATGGATAAGTAAAGCCAAATAATTTTTAATAATGAAAAAGTAATCTGATTTTTTTGATAGTCTTAAAAGAGCAACAATACAAAATAAGGAAGTTGGTTCTGAAAATTGCAGTTTGAAATGGAGATGATGAATCATTAATGGAATTGATACTATCTAATTAAATGAATTAGATTATTTTACTCGTAAATACTTGTTTGATAAATATTTAGACCTTTCAAACAGCGATAGCAGATCTTTCAACTATGCTGCGCAAAAGGATGCAGTTTATAGCAAGAAATGCACTTTAATGAACTTTCTTCCCATTAAAGGAGATACATTGATGCAAGTAGATTTTCTCTCGATAGAAATAGAGTATGCTTCTCCAATAACGTAAGGGTAGACTGCGTACAGGGCAAAACAGCCTCAAGGACAACATAGCGGATGATCTGGGTACTTAAGGGAACATTTCTAGGTTAACATCTATAGGACAGATCATGAATTTAATTCAGATATATACATAAACACCAGGGGCGAAGCTGGAAGAAATTGTTGGTTGAGACCTCGTTTGAGCCCAATTTGTCAACAAATAGAATACAATACAACGTTTACAAGCACTACTGATATTCACTAAATGTGCCGACAAGCTAAATATTGGTGTGGGGTGCACCAACCACACCCCACTATGGTTACACCCCTAATGTAAACATATGTACATATATATATATATATATATATGTATATGTACATGTATA
>WIPJ01000747.1:123144-133304 GCA_018155075.1 Cassiopea andromeda
AATATATACATACATATATATACACACATATATATTTACATATATATACACACACACACACACACACATATATATATATATATGAACATATGCATGTTTATGAATACAGATATTATTTGTATGTATGTATGATTATATATGCAATCTATAGCACTGTTAACTCAAACCAATGTCCCTGACAATGGTTCAAGTCTAGAGAGACTCATTTCCTTATTTCAAAAGCTTGAAACACATGAAACAAATATAGACCTTTGAATATTTAATGTTGCATGAAAAGAAAATTATATGCTAACCGACTGACTATTTCCCTAAGGAAGATTATACGAAAGTTCATTAAATCTAGATAAAAATTGGTTTTGGTTAATCGATAACGATTTGACAGACTTTATCAAACAATAAGCTGATTTTAGGCCTCAGATGGATGGCAAAAACTAGCAAATTAAGTGTTCTAAGCACACACAGGAAGATTTTCCCTATCTCAAGAGAAAACAATATAGATCAATTGGAAAGTCGAATTGAAAGATGGTCTAGACAAACATGAAAGAGAATGTGGAGGCTGGCGTAGGTGATCAAAACTGCCCTTTCAGCCAGAAAATTGTGATAAAGGTGGCTTGGAATTTTTGTGAAAGATTGAATTGTTGTAAAAAATAATGAAATAATCAGCTTGGCTGAATGAAGATGTTGCTGATAAATGTTTTGTCGTTAGTGGAGAGACAGTGCTTATTCTGCCTCACCACAGTCTTTTGCTAAGCTCCTATGATATGTCGATTCAAATTATAGGCTATAAGTAAGCTGCTCATTATCTACAAAGGGGTTGATACCAAAAAGGAATGATTTGTTGTCCAAAAATCGTTTTTCCTTACCTTGAGATTATATTCCGGTGTATTTATAGAGATTTATTCTATCAGAATATACCCCCAGCCTCTCCGTAAAAATGAACGGTCCCCAACAGAGTAGCTGTTGGATGTCAGGCTTAAACTGCAGGAATTGCATTAACTTCTCTCATCCAAACACATTAAAATTTCCTGTTACCAGCTTTATGAGATCGGGAAAATAACGTTTTATGTGATTATTAAGACCATGCATTTTTGCATGACTAAAAGTAACTGCTTTAATGCAAGATTTACACCATGGTCATAAACTAAAAATTGTTCTCCATGAGACCAAGCCATTCCAAGTATTATGAAGATGCTAATCTGAACCTTCTGAAGGTGATACACGCTTTTTATTTTATATGGAACCTAGCTCAAGGCCTAGTTCTAAAAGTTCCTTATTTTGGGGCCTCTTCTATCAAATTCTAGTACTAAAAGTTCCTTAATAGTTCCTTGATTTTCACTGTACATATAGTGCCATAAAGCCGGTACAAACATATGGAAAAATCAATATTCTGAATTTTACTTTCTTATTTTGGCTCGAACTCAAGATAAAAAGCCTAAATAAGGTAGGAAAGAAGTTTCATAACTGTATTTATGTAAGTTGCCAATGGAACCGGCTTCCTAATTCATGATTATTTGCAGTTATAAAAATGTTTGAAATTGAAAGGTTCCTTGGATTCTTCTTTATTAGTAGTATAGGTTCCTAAAATATTTTAGCCGTCTACATGTAGGTTCTTTACAAAATAGCTCCTTATAAAATAAAAAGCGTGTAGTCGATAACTTTTTTCTTATGTTTATTTTGGCGATGCTCCTCATGTCTTCATAATGTTTATTCATAGTCATATCTCCTTATCTTCTTTGACCTGATTGGTAAATCTTAATCAAAACAACAACATGTTTTCATTGCACTGATTAATTGTTTTTTAATATCATCAAATCTCTAAACGGAAGAGAAGAGGAAGACCAACTCTGTTCTTATAATTTGATTAAAAATCCAAAATTTCTTAAATAAATCCACACTAATTTTGACAAGTCTGGCATAAATAACAACATGAAAAAGGTCGCAGCATATATTTTTCGCTACATATAGATTGCCAACATGAGAAGGAGCGAAACAATATAGGATGAAGCGAGAAAGGAAGAAAAAGCGTTAAAGTTGTATAAACAGCGTTCGTAGAGAAAGTATGTTAAGAGAGAAGAGGAAGAACGGAAAAAGAGAGATTGAAAAAATCATAAAGCTCTGTTGCAAGGGGGACATGAGATGTAAAACGAAGCTTAATAATGAACCTTAAAACCTATACCACGTTTATCTGACTGTATTCATCGTCATCGCGTTGGCTTTGAAGATCACTCAGCTTTAGCTAATTTAGTATAGAGATCAAATTTTGTTGGCGAATTGTAAATAATCACTGTTCAAGAAAGTTTATTACATTGATTGCTACGAACTCCTTTCGCATTTCACTTCAATGTGTTCAAAACATCGATTATTTTGAATGTAGGCTAGTAACACCTTATATCAACTGTTGCTCATCTTCATCAACGCAAACGTATTCAGTTTTGGATAGCAAGTGCCGAATGAGTAAATGTCGAATGAGTAAGTGTAGTAAATATCGAATACACAAGGTCAGAGCGTTGACAATAAATCTCTTATAAGCACGTGAGATCTATCACCATTGTTGATTAAAATGAACGAGAAGCGAAGGAGTAAAGTATCTACATAAATATACTTCCAATGAACTGAGTAGAAGAGGCAAACAGTTCAATTTTACACAAATGCTACACGCGGCTAAGCCGCAAAATCCGAACGCATACATGCAGTTTCAAAGGTAAGCGAACATGGATCCGTTCAGCCTTCGTTTATCTGACTATGTGGCAATACTAATAGAATTACGCAAAGATCAAGAAACAACCTGAATAATTCACCTTTTAATTATCGTTGTTTACATTCAAGACTTCTTTTTCTATCCAAAGCTCTTTGGAGATGTGAGAGTGCAGAAGATGGAGTTGTGATCTCGCAAAAGATCCAACTGACCATCATTAAACTTACTTTGATGGGGCAATGATGTCCTTCAGTAGCTTCCTTTGCTTTCCCATTTAAAAATACAAAACAGACCAAAATTCATAAAGAACATATTAGATTCCGCGAATCATTTTGTATTAAAGCGTAATTGGATAAAGGGTCTGCTATTACATCACAGTGAATAAAACCATAAGACGCCATTGGTTTCTGTTAAGGAAATTTGTTGGGGATGCCGAACGTAATCGGGGATGCCGAAACAAAAGTACCTCGTTATGGAGTGCAAAATCGAAGATAAGAAACGCGATGCCGACGTAGAAATGTTTTTCAACAGTGTCTTTATCGAATTTGAAGTAAAGCAATTTGTCATTCTGTGGTTTGGATTATACTTTCAATGAAGGGAATCGGCAAATTTCTAATACGTTTTGGACAATAAAATTGATAGTTTCTGTTTTGTTGTTTCCCCTTACGTACGTTCTGCCGTGATGGCTTGTATTCTGTGGTTTTGATAGATAATCGAAGAACCAATGTTACACACAAGAAAGCTACTAACTTACTCAAACTTCAAAGGTGAACACAAACATTATGCAGTCATGCTCAGCCTGTTCCGTCATTGTGTTATGCTTTCTATTTTGCTTTTCCCATACAAACACACACCCTGAATATTCTATTTTGAAGAAGAGTGTTTCTCAGTTACGCTTTAAAACCCAAACAATTCCAAATTCAAGTACTAGCGCTGACGACCGAACGGTGTCAACGGAGACAAGGACTCAACAATGAAATACAACTGCTAAGAATGAATATACATTCAGTTGCACAACACAACAACACTGTTTCAAACAAGCAAGATGTTCTATTGCTTAAGGCAGGCATAGGTTGGGTACAGGAACGCTTACGCTGGGGGCAGGAAAGACAACTGCCCCCTCTGCTCTCTTCCATGGGGACAGGGGGCAAGAACTGCCCTTCATGCTGAACTCTTGCCATCCCCCCAATCTTGTGAAGGGGCATTTTCCAGCGTTGTAGACAGTTTGGTTTGAGAAACCTTTTCTAGGAGCAAGTCCAAAGACTCCCAACTTAACATAGTCTAGCAAAGAGACCAATATACTAAACACTGGCCTTCTAGAAGAGAGTTTGAAGACCAATATATACCCCTGCGGAGAAACATACATATACAGAAAAATGCCTTCAGAGAAAGCTTTGCCCTCTCCGTTAGGTACGTACAGCCGTCCCTGGCTGGGTCTGGGAAACGTATACACGCATGACAAAGCGTTCATATGCATGTATGATGACATTCTATGCTTAAATTTTTCTATTTGATAGTTGTCACTTATGAAAGTCTGGCATCCTACATGGAAGCAAATATTAGCTGTGGTGTCCTATTTTTTCTTGCTATAACGTATTCAAAATTTCTTGCAGATTTTTAGCGCTCGCACTAAAACATCCTTTTAAATTATTTTATAATGATATATTCTTTTATTTCTTGTTAGCCAAAGACTATTAAGTGGCTTATCAGGTTGCATGTATGTATGTATGTATGTATGTATGTATGTATGTATGTATGTATGTATGTATGTATGTATGTATGTATGTATGTATGTATGTATGTGTGAATCTACGTATGCATTTGTACCCACCAAATCGACATTCTTGAATCGCTATGTATGCTGTTTCTTGAACGATATACCCTGAGAGGAATGATATTCCTTTACTGTTGCACTTTGTATGGGTGCAACTTTGCATTTACAAGCTCATTGCAAGAGTTCCATTCAGGTTCATCAAATCACAATTCAAAGGGGTATGGTTGAAGTAGAAAGGAGTAAGAGAATCTAATAGCAATGAATGATAATTACTTATCCTTTAATGTACATTGCTAGGCCTATACTTATTCCAATTAAGAAAGCAAGAGGGCAGTTTCTTTGGCAAGAATTGAACTGAAACCATTTTATGTCAATGAATGGATTGTGCCTAAAATTCCAAGAATTTTCTTTTCAACGTCAAGAAGTTGATCAACTGTTGCAAATAGCCTTAAGCAGCAATCCATTCGAAATGAAGTAGGACAAAAGATCAATCTCTTTGAGAAATACATTGACAACAGTTACTGAAGATGAAATTTTTCAGCTTATTAAAGAATTGTTTCCACCAGCTAAGTATATAACTACATATATCCAAAGAATTTCGACTCATGATTGGTGAACACCAAAGGAAAGAATGTCAAACTCCTGTCAAAAAGGTCTAATCACGTAAAAGGAGATTCAAATTGAATGAATCGAGAAATTGCTTGATTAATCTCGGTTAAGATTATGAGACCAGATTACGAGATTTGACTGCGCCTTAGACACTGCGGTTGTAGTAATTCTTCTACTGGAAAGAATGCGCTAATATGGAGTAGCAAAACAACTTTAATGTCAAGTTCTAAAAGGTTCGTATCACCCTTGAGAATTCATGTATTAAGAAACATATCAGGGCAAGGGATCATGGGATTGGGGCCAGATCAGCATTCTAATCCATGGCAACAAAGCAGTTTAGCCTTTATATTTCTGCTGAAATGGCCTAATTTCACCCTCAATATTCTAAACTCGGATGTCTATTGATCAAGTATCTCCTCCCCTAATCATGGCTTACCCAAGTGGTTGTTGTCAATTGATAACACTTTCATTGTCATGGATTCAACTGCAATTACCTTGAAAGCTTCTGTGGTTCAGTTAAACAGCTATTATCAATGTTATTATTATTACTATTCAACAACTATTGACAACATTTATTCTGTCTGATAGTAACTTTTGCTATATAATCAAGATTTTACGCTAAGAACAACGATAGCAGAAAAGTCCTTGAGCAATTAATCTATGATAACTCGTTAAATCCTTATTCTTCACGAAGAACTCCCTATCTTTCTTTCTATTTCTCTAATGATCTTCAATGGAGTTTGGAATCGAAGCAGAAAAATTCGAGCGCACACAATGTTGTCCTTGTTGAATCCAGGTGTTTGAGGACAGAGTTAGCCAATTTAACTTTAACCCATTCTGTTTTACCCTCCTCGTTCCTTTCAATTCAGAGTTCTAGGACAAACGTCAGCAGAAACAAGACTCTCATGCAGCC
This sequence comes from Cassiopea andromeda, assembly GCA_018155075.1. Lineage (NCBI taxonomy): Eukaryota > Metazoa > Cnidaria > Scyphozoa > Rhizostomeae > Cassiopeidae > Cassiopea > Cassiopea andromeda. Next base: position 129,136 of record WIPJ01000747.1, read on the forward strand.
TCCACTTAATAAAGAGACAATATCTTATGTGCTACATAACTTTGAAGCCTGGAGCAGGAACTTTGGCGTGTTTTCAGGTCGGCGAAATTTTTTTAGAGACTAGCAGTTAGGGACTTAGCGACCGGGGATGTGGGGGATGCAATACCCACCAACTTCTGGAACTTGAGATAATTCAGGTACAATTGGGTCATTACATCGTCAAAATCAGTTTAGTCTTGAAGATTTGAAGGCTACGTAGTGTTTCTACAACAGTTGAAAGATCATATAGTCAAAAGAAGCATTCATTGTATTTTCAAAAGCCAATCTCAAAATAGCGTTTTCCAGCCATCTGAGAACTTTCATTTTGAAAACTCTTTCTCCGAGCTCAACCATGGTGGACCCTATTGTAGACATTTGATATAAGAGAATTTTTATCACATAGAAAGCTTCCAATAGCTATGTTTGCCCTCCTGCCTCTATCGTATGTAAGTGGCTAAAGGACATTGAAATGAATAGTGATCAGTGAAAGTAGAGCAGCTTACTAACCATGTAATTTCAGATAAATTCAGCTTTATATCTCCCCCTCCCCCCAAACAAAGGGTTATTACGACATCCCTGATGGCTATCCAGTGGAAAGTTCATTAACCAACTGGTTGAAGCAATGGACTAAAAAGAAGACTTATTCTTTTATTCTGAACACTAGCATGAATTAAAGGAATGGGAAATCGACTGAATTGATAAAGTTTGTCTACAAGACTATACAATCAAGCATTGATTTTGTTCATAGAGTTAATCTTAGGCTTCAAATATTGAAAGCCTTTTTGAAAACAGAATTAGGTGGGCCAGACATAAACTTTTGGGCTTGAACAAATGTGTCGATATTATATTCAATATTTTTGTTGACCTCTTCAGTAGTAGTTGATGCATCAATGAAAAAGATACAAAGTAAATTAAAGTTTGATTAAATTTAAATATCTCTGCAGAAACAAGTTGAATTTGCGGATACTACAAAAACACCGTCAACTGAATAGAAATATTGCCTTGAATTACCATTGTGCAGTCTTCTCTTTTCTTGCCATTGTCGCAAAGATCATGGAAAAGCCGCCCAAACTTCAGCGTAGTCTTAAAGCAAAGTATTTCGGAGATTTTATTAATACTGAGATCCACAGTAAGTAATAATGGTTTTTAAACCTGGAAAATGGCACATATATTGGATTATTTTACATTTAATGCATCTTCCATTTCTAATATATAGGGATCATTTACTCAAAGGAATGTTTATAAACATTTTGCTGAAGAGACTTCCCATCACTGACAAAGACTGCCTTGCCGATATGTTATAGATCTCATGTGAACAGTTTAAGGAATTAAATTGCCTGCCAAGGAAATTTGCCCCAAACGGATATCCCGATGAAAGGTTCTAAGCTTTACTTAAAACATGGGTTTTATTTTAGAATAGCTGACGATCATCAATGATCATCAACGATCATTGGCCATCAAACTGCCAACTAGGTGTATGATCAAGCCCCATCTCCCTCTGATAGCACCCTTCCTTCCAATCTCGTTCCATACACGTTGGAATGTATCATCAGGCAAATGATCAGCCATACCACAAGACTCTCGCTTTGTATGATTCTACTGTACAACTGCATCCTTTGTACGACTCTACTGTAAACGCTTCTCTTTATAACTGCATGCTTGTGTTACTATTTTTGTTACCCTCACTGGACACCAATATTTAGTTGAACATTCTATGCTATGTTTTGAGATCTGATCTTCATAAATTTTTCAACGTTATCAACTTTAGTCAATTAAGGTTCTGCCAACATTCAGTCTCCAAAATGGGCTTAAGTTGAGAATAATTGATGGTGTTCACTTTGAGATAACTGCGCTGTAAAGTCTCTGGAGTGGATCCTTGCATGTTTCCAAAAAATCCCAACTAAGCAGACACTAGAACGTCAGTTTTCAGATCAGGCAGAGCTGAAGGTAGATGATAACTCTTGCTTCAGTCAGCAGTACTTTTTCTTTAGAAATGACTGTGCATTGGGTAAACTCACATTTGTTAAACTTTCACGAAAATCCATAGACCATGGAGGTGGCTTGTAAGCGAACATTTCAGCATGTTTTTTTGTTTCACAACCAACAACAGTAAATGACATAGATGACAAATAATAAGCAATTTTCATAAAACGATATAAACAATAAATTCAGGAGCTCTTTTTCAGGATATCATTGTATAAGATGTCTTTCCGAAGAAGTTTTATAAACTGTGTTCGCGTTTCAGTTTCTATGGAAAGCAGTCAGTTGAAGCACACGTTTCCATACTTTGTGCTATTGTAAGAAATTGTTTTTGATTCCTAAGTAAAGAAACTTATTAGTTTGTAAGCCATTGTCGGTTAAAGACTCGTTTCATTGTACTTTACATTAGCTTGTTGGAGCTTATTGATACGAAACTTGTTGACTTGAAGCGACATCACAGCTTCAAAATTCTACAACCATTTCCAAACCACTTGTTTCCATTCTCGACTGATATCATGCGTTGATGGAAGGTATAAAGATATCACGTGATCATCATTCTCGTAGAAAACACGAACTGCAACATTTATACCAAAGAGTTCCTGACAACAATTAAATGTACATGTAGTCTGGCATTATCATTTCCGTTCCATTGAATCATCTTATAAGTTTTAAATCCAAATTATTCTTACCAACTTGTGAGTTAATCTCTTCTGTTTGCTTCATCAGGTGCGTTCAAGTTTAATGGCGCTAGTGCCACGAACCACCAATTGAGGAGATTTAGGAAGCTTTTAACTAAATGGAAATGGATGATCTTGAGATAGCACCTTATCATTTAAGCCCGAAACAAAACTTGCCCTAATAGAAGTGAATGCAGTTGGTTGGAACTAACTCAGTGTGAGCTAAACCAGCGTCGGCAACATTCAGTCTGTCTTTTCCCAGTTGCATGACAAAATGAACGTTGACAGTAATACTCACTCTTTACCATGCTTTTATAAAACCTTGTAGTGGAGAATGATTGAACTAATTCATGGAAAATAGAAATGACTGACATATACTGGTCAACGAAGTCATACGAAAAAGCACATGAAAGAGATAATAGAGATATTTCTAGATACGTTCTCTAGGTTTCATTATATGTTTGCAGCAGAGATGAAACTCACTTTGAGTGCGGGATAAGTGCGGGATAAAACTCTCGCGGTGGTTAATATCCTGTTGACCACCTTACATATTCTTTGTTCTTGCCGTTATCCCTTGTGCAAAAAATAGTTTAAACATTGCAACTTTTTAATAGTTTATTTTGCTTTATTCATGCACTGCACTGTTTTTATAAGAATAAAGTTTATAAGAATATTGACGCTCAAAATCTCTGAAGTTTCTGCTTCTAAATAACCTTTGTACTAATTTTTTTATATGCAAGTATTCAAAATATAAAAAACAATATCATAGGACTGTACGAATACAAAAGCGCTTTACAAAACTACAAGGACGATACCACGGAGTGCAAGATGTCGTGACAACTCCGCAGTCATTGAGATTAGGACACGTAACTACACGAAAATTAAATATACAACTACGATAAACATACAAACACTAATTACTAAAAATTGCTAAAAAAAGTTTGCAATAATGATGCAACGTTTGTTGTTCTGTTCCGCTCTTGCTCCGTTTTATGATGAACTAAAACACCAACTGAGATTTGCATATATGCTCTTGATTTGCAAGTCAAGCCACACCATTGGTACTTTGGAATAATTTAATAATAATCTTAGGCTCAAAATCAAAAGAATTTGAGATGCTGAAGCTCAATGAAAGGTTAGCTATTCTTATGAAAAGTATATTGTTGCTCTAAGAGAGAGTTATTCTTAAATTATAAATCAGGCTGTAAAAATATGAGAAACGGAGAGAGATTGTTGGCAAACAATATTAATTAACAAGAGTTGGAAAGTTAGGAAAAAGTCGAAAAATTAAGCAGCGGAGCGGCTGTCTATTAGACACCTAAGAGCAATTCAACTGATCCATACAAATGAAGTATAAAAGAAATTAAACCTACTTTTCCGGGTAGGTTTGACAATCAAGCCACCAGTGACGGCCTGGTGGGGGTGGGGCGTTGGAGAAGAGAAAAGGGGGCTGAAGAAGAAAAACAGTACTGGAAATATATATATATATATATA
>WIPJ01000747.1:133607-149717 GCA_018155075.1 Cassiopea andromeda
CCAAATGATTCAAAAAGCAAGCGGAAGGACAGCTGTTGTATCTCTAGCTATATTTTAACATCATATGTAGCTTTCTCTACAACTAGCAATTGGATTCGCGGGCACAGAGCTGCAATGCCCAGTAAATTTACCAAGTAAAATGCTTATAGAAGGAAAGCTCTTGGCCTCGTAATCGACCTTGTATTAGGCAAAATGAATATAACGAACTTTATTTCAATTCGATTTGTTGTTGCATAGAACATCCAAACATGTTTGTTGTTGTAAATCTCTATGAATGCACATACAAAGATCTCCACATCTGGATAAAGGCTTCATTCACAAGCGTGAACCCCAAAATCTGGCAATGACGCTACTAGTGAATATAAAAGAGGCATTTTAGCGAATATCCTACTGATGAAGAAGCATCAGGTTAAATTGAAACAGACACGGAAAGCTGAGATAGGGCTTGATGCACTGAAACACCCAATTCAAAAAAGATTATATATTTTTACCCACAGCTAAATCATTTGGGTACTTCCATTTTTGTACTGTTAGAAGACATGCAACTGCCAATGATGATTCGGTCATAGTCAAAGTTTTTTCTAAGAAATATTGAGATCTGCACATAAACTCCAGCGATGCTGTATTCTTTGGTTGGAGACGAGATTAAACTGCCTGTTTTTAGCAAAAAGGGGTAGATAAATGCTACGACCTTAAACAATTCCATTTTTGTTTGCGTTTCTCATATCAGTTCATACCTAAATCTACCATCTTTGCTGCTATTTACTTTCCTACACCCTTGGGTAACTACATAATAAGTATAGATAATACATGATATTATTTATAAGATAACAAACTTGTGAATTGAACATGCTTTTCGTTTGAACTGTACAAATTTTTTTAGAACTGCATATGTCAAAAAAACCCTGGCCATAGTACCCAAAGTGGCTGTGAAGCAGTTACCAATTATCATTTTGTTGCTGGTGGAAGGGGGAGAACAAGTTGCTGAGCCCCCTGCCAGAAATAGCCAGACCGCCACTGCAAGCCACCACATCCTTGTCTATAATTTGTTAGTCAGAATTAGGTCTCTTGAATGTAAAGTCAATATGATGGAAAATGTTGGTAAACATCTTATAATTTGAACTCAAAATAGTATTTTGAAGTTTTTAAACTCAGTTTTGAGTATCCCCGGTATTTTGCATTTTTCGTTCGATACAAATATCTGCGATTAAAATGAAACGTTGATATGGGGAGTGGAACCATTCCATATGGAAGACTTCCAAATGGACCTGTTCCAAACGGAGCCATTCCAATGTCTCTCGTGTAAACAGGCTCTAAATTTATATGAGGAATGTAGATAGTTGAATATGATAGAGATTGGGATCGGATGCAAAACCAAAACAAAAATACTGGGTCTTGTTTTGCCAAGTGACACTTGGGGTGTGGGTTTCTTGTCTCAGGTGAAGTCATAGCAACTACCAACGTACATCAGCTTTGCGTCATAAGTGGTTTTGTTAAAATATTATCAATTAAGATAAGTAAAACTCTCATCCTGAAAGAAGAATGTCAAATTTCTTAAAGAGCACTATGTTTATTGTTTCTTGTTGATCTTCTTGAAACTCAAATGAAAGTGGTGATAGATAACCTTAAGTACATTTACAGTAACTTTTTTGGAACTAGCCCAATTTGAGATTGCGTTAAAGCCAATGCTGACAGTGAATGGATCTTAAACTCCTTCTCAGCTACATTTCACTGATAACCATCCTCCGAACGAGAAAGATATCCGAATAAGCGAATAAAAGTATTTGCTCAGTTTAATGCCTAATCCCTGTCAAAAGATGTCATTCCTTGTCAAATTTGAATGATCCGCACCATCAAAGCTACGTCAAAATACTTCCAGATAAACACTGAAATTTTCTTTTAAAATTTAAAAAATAATTGCATGCTACTTTTGAGAAGATGGTTAAATACGTGTTGACGAGGAACATAAGAAGCTTGGTTGACGTATCATTGTATACTATGAGTATTTGAATAAATAATGAGATCTATATACATCAGTATACGATTCAATTACATTTGCTAACATTTCCTCTTTCCCAACGTCAAGCAGGTATCTTCTGCAATTGGGATAATCAGGTGGAGCACATTTAGGTAGCTGCTCTCTAAAATTTTTCAAAGCAACCCTACTTTGCCTCTGAAGTCTAGTAAGACATTTGGAAAGAGAGATGATTCCATTCATGGTCAGATTTCTCACCTGTGATCACAAGACTTCTTGCTTTGTGAAAATTGAAGAAGAATTTCACACATATTATGTTGAATGAAGTGAATATGAAATATGAATATGAATATGAATATTAAAATCAAATATGAATTCAAAACAGCGAGAATGACCATCATGGCTCAGTTTAAGCTCCCAGCACTTCCCCCCCCCAAATGTTAAGGTTTTTTGACAGCGTCACTGACATGAATATGCTCAAAAAGCAGGCTCTGGTCAAACAATGAACAGACTCAGAATTCTCGATTCAGATAAAGCGATTGATTTACAAGGACGCCATGATTGACAGTAAGCTATGGTATTCTGTCCATCTATAATTGAGAATATTAAATCCAGACACATGGTTGCTCAGGTAGAGAATCTGGCCTGTGTGAAAATAAGGATTAATGTTCGTGGTTTTTGTTTCACCTTCATTAATAATCTATTTCAGAGCTGACAGGCTTTGTCGGCATTCAGATTATATCAAGCCAAAGTTGCTCACTTTTCCAATATCTGGGCTGAACCATTCATTAGATAGACCTATCTGCGATCACGTGTGCTATAGAACTCAAGGATGTATGAAACGTCATTGGTTGTAGTTAGCAGTCACTTTCCTTCAGGGATCTGAATTGATTTAAACTTTAAGAATATAACACGATTCCAGTATGAGATAAAGTTATCTAAGAACTGTTGTTTGATACGTTGTTGAGCTTTTCATTGTTACGAAGGTTAATCTTTCTGTTTGTAAAGCTCTGCTATGTTGATCAAAATTGTAGAAAGTTTGCAGAATGTTTGGAGAACATTGTCAAGTATGATGTGCTGAAATATTGTTCTTCAAATCCATCTGTAAAGCTGGCTCTTTTGGCTGACGTAACACCAAGCATTGCTCATACTGTTTTAAGTCCCTTTGTAAAGTATACTTTCTTTTAGACAACAAAATTCATGGGAGTATCGTCTATTCATTACTGTGAAGTAGACTGTGCTTTTATTGAAGTGCATTCTTCGTTCCGCTGACAGCAGTAAACGTTTACTGTACAATAAAACTCTCTTCGGCCCAATGCCGACACTTTCTAAGCTTTTTCACATTTCCAGTATCATAACTTTCTTAAAACTTTCTGAGCAGAAATTTTAAGTGCAGATGTTTTGCCCATGCGCAGTGAAAGCATGTCTTAAAAGCTGCGTGTACACGATAAATCTTAGCCAACAACGGAAGATAGACTGTTGAACAGCAGCTAGCATATTTTATATAATATTTTATAAACAGATAATTTGCACTTTAAATACCATACGAAAAAGTGTGTACATGGGAAAGGACATTTGCTAACTTGCGGCTCCGTAGGTAATATTGCGCAGCGGCGGATTTGTTGTTGGCAGAACGAAGCCTGGACGATACCTGTTAGTATTGAAGACTTTCCAGACATCGCTTTCTTTCTTATTCCAAAAATACAAACATGGTTTTGATACAGGCTAAATGTTAAAAGGCTAGGAAAACTATGAAAAACTGAAGGAAAATGCTCCTAGAACCAAACGAGCTGTTATGAATTGCACCTCTGCGCTGGACATTTATTGCCTTATCTCATACGGGAGGAGAAAATTTCTCACAACTTCAGACTGAAAATACTGGTAATTTTATTAGCGCTAAGATAGAGGTCTTCATATCAAAATGTAGCGTGAAAATTGGTCTTTAAGCCTCAATGTGTACTTTTTTGATATCATGTAAGAGACAAGTAAAATATTGCAGATACTACAGCATACCTTTGCGCGATCAAATGATTGCATTACTGAAGCACAGTGGATTACCTAGGGGTCGTTGTTTTCAAAGTGAAAATACTGGTTCGAAACTTGAGGAAAACGTAGGAATAAATAAAATAATCGAATTATCAATAGTTAATTGGGCTATTATGTTGTGTACTTTTTTGATTTTTGCTCACACGTTTAGCCGCGGAATGCAAACAGAAAGAAATCTGCTGAGAATTTTCCTTGCGGCCTATGATAAGCTTCGCAGGTGAGTGAAAAGCTATACCTATTGGTCCAAGCACTTTTTCACATGATATGAACTCATCGACTTTCTTGGGGCCAGGCCTGAAACGAGAGGCGTTCGATCGATCGCGAGCGCCTCCACGCTTGCCTCGTAAATCTTACTGGCTTGACTATTCAAGCCGCCAGAGCCGATCAATCGCTTTTGTGAAAGATATGCAATTCAGACAAAGATTTGGCCTGGATCTTCCTTGAACATCATCTGTAAGACAGCAAGTCAATAGTATTTCGTTCTCCTGTTTGAAATCAAAAGTTCTTATGTATAGAACCACACAGTGGGAAAAATTTGTAGAACAAATGTACTGTGAGACTGCTAAGGAAATCATGAAATGTAGCATGGATTGTATCGTAAACAATGTCTTTGTGTGCCACTTTTACGGCAGGATTTTCGGTACCACCTAAACTGCTCGGAACGCATTTCAATTCGTCAATCCGTTGCTTTGATCAAATCAATCAGCTGATCAGTGATTGCAATATTGATCATAATTTCTAATCAGTCCTTTGAACACGCCCAGTATTGTAGTCGTAAAATTATCGGCAGTATAGCACAAAAGAGTAAAGTAAACAGTGCTTCTCAGTTTTACATTTGTTACAAAATTGCAGGCAATTCGTAAATGTTTGCTTCAGTAGGTAGCATAACGATGAAGACCAAATATTTTAGGATGCATAATAGCGCTATACCGCGCTATCCCTTGACTATACCATTGACAATAGGTCCACTTATTCTAAGATAGTGCTAAGCCTAAAAACAGAGGCACATGAAAGGAAGATTGAGAAGAATGAGAAAAATAGCCCCCTGACATAAAAAATGGCCACCTCCGATCTCAAAGAGTATATGGCATATTGCTATTGCTTTTTCACCCCTTACATAGTGCTCTTAAGGGGGCATTATTCCCTAACTCCCTGGCAATACACCAGTGCTAAAAAAATGTAGAGCTTGATCAAGCGCCTTGATAATTTGAGGGACTTGATCAATCAAGTAACTAGCGTTTGTTCATTTCAAGGCCTGCTTCGGTCCCGATAACCCAGCATTGAACTTTCTTATTTATCTGACTAGTGGAGTACCACTTTCTTATAAACCACTTTTTTATAAAAATGATGTATAGAACAGGGCAATTTGTAAAACAGCATTATAGCTGAAATGTTTATCCATTATAAATATTTGTATTGTATTGCACTGCCGAAGGAGCTTGCTTTTGATCTTTTTGTTTAGTCTCGTTCACATTGAAGTCTCGCATTCACTTTGTAAGCTGTAACATTCAGCGGTTTATGTCAAATCTGTAGTTCAACTTAAATTTTCTAAATTGTGCTGTTTTCCAAATTTTCCTAGGGCTGCAAAATTATTTGATACCACTGCCAGTTTTAAAAATATCTGTTCAATATGTCAATAGAGTGTCTTTCCCCTCTACCACTGGGCAACTTGTGTTAAAATAGGCAGTATTCTTAAATCTTGTTCTATAAACATTGGTTCGATAGCAAGGAAAAGAATAAAAGTAGAACCATGCATTGCAAAGCAAAGTGAGGCGGAAATTCGATTAATATTGTATCAGAAAATTGTTTCTCCAGCCTACCCATTTGAACTAAACAATCAATAAATCTTCAATAATAGTGGTTTTAAAATAGTCAATCCAATAACTCTTTAAATAAGTTTGATTGAGTATGGTGAAGTATTAGTAGGGACTATGAAGCAAGATAAAGAGCAAACTGTTTATCATATCTTTCAAAATGGATTAGAAAGTAGTTTTAATTTAACATGAAAGTCTTAAAATGAGTTCTATTAAATCAAGATCTGAATCCTCCATGACCGTAAATACCAAGAATAAATATATCTAATTTCAGTGGATCAGCATTCTCCACCCACTGTTCCCTCCTCTTTTAGGGCCTGTGGCTCAAACTGTTACAAGTTAAAGTACTGATTTCAAATTTTGAGCAACGAAGTACAGCTTGTCACAAGCATAAATTCTTTTCTCAATGTTACTCTCAAACTTCTAAATTAAAACAGCTTTGAGCTTTATCAGGCCAGTTTAGGGATGGGATTTGGCATGAGAAAAACAGCAACTTTGTCCTTCTGTATTTTTGTACTGCTTCATAAAAAAGCCGTTGAATAGTAGGCATATTCAGTCGATTTAGTACTGACGCTTTTAGTGGTAACATGTCATTTCGATTCATTGTGGTTCCCCTGTTGCGCTAAACTATGTTTCAACTTTTCAGAGCTGATTATCAGACAGAAAAAAAGCTTGTCAAACGTCAAATTAATGAGAAAAGATGTAATGTAACTGAAAAGTCTGAAAATATTCCATTACTCACAATCATCTACCCACCTATCCCTCTCTTTCTTTCCCTCCCTCGATTTCTCAATTTTTCTCTCCCCGTCCAGGGACCGAACTACAGGGGGCCGGAAGGCCCGTGGTCTCCTGATTTTTAACAATGAAAACAGTTTATTAGCATGCAAGATATCTAGCTTTGAATATTGTTGAATTGTAAACCTACAAGCTACTTGTTGTATGGATTAAGCCTGAAAAGTGAATTAGCTTTAGCTTGGCCCCTCCAGCTTCAAAATCCTTGGGCGGCCCTGCTGTCCATGATGCGTATGCTCAAACTGTGTTTTTTCAATTCACAAATAGCTAGTTTGTACTCAGCCATCTAGCGCTGTGCTATTTGAATTGATTCTACGAAACAATAATGTGCTGAAGGACGTTTGAGTGGGGGAGGGGCGTAACAAAAATGTACCAACAGGCTACAAATTTTCCGATAATTACTGACAAGCGATGATTGTTACGCCAGCTTTTACCGACAAGCCATGTGGTTACCGACAGCTTCAGCAAAAAAAAGCGTAGATGCGTCATAACTACTTCCCTACCTTTCGTGCAATTCTGCTGCGAAGAAATGGTTGAGAAGAAGCATAAGTACAACTGAGCTTTATGACTGTTTCCTATCTTTTGATGCTTTCTTCTTTATCCAAAACAATCCCAATACAAAAGATTTTATCCACGTTTTACATGAATAGTAATTTTTCTACTGTAATATGCAACGCATAAAAAGAATTACATAAAGACTGGCAAGTCAGGATAATGTAATGTCGACTCACTCTTGGTATCTACTTATTAATAGAAATATTTGAACCATTCATATCAATCATGGAAAGAGAAGGATTGACAATCACAGTAGACTAATTTTCAAGAATTCTCCTCACTATTTTCAACTGCAGTTTTCTACTTTAGATGTTTGATCTCTTTATAAAGGTTTTATGACCGCAATGAATTCAAGATAATCCTAAAGATATACTATGGATCTCATTACTGATAAGATTTAGATGACTATGATAGACTTGCATGGAGATGAAACCACATGAAAGGTATTTTTAGGTATGATACGCAGAAAACACCACATCTGTAAATGAATCAGCACCAGCTTTTCAGCAGCATTTGTTAAATAAGGGCTAAATCCATGTTATCTTCAACGGGAAAAGTCAGCTTTACAAGTTTTGTTTGTTTGCAGAAAGTTTCAAAATATGATTGAAGTACATCATACAAATATGAAATAAAGGATAGGTTTAAGAATGCATAAAAGCTTACTTGTTCGAAGACTTAATAAAAAGTGCTTTCTCTCTTTTCCTCTTTTCAGTTGTCCAGCTGTAGCTCTAATGGTCAACTTCAGCTTCTATTTGTGACTAGAGTGACCAGCCAACTTGGTGCCCTTTGATTTGTGCAGTAGTTTTGTTAACCTTCGACAAGTGTGTGCCTCTTATATCAAAGGTTAAATCTTATGTTAGTCTAAGTTGATCCAATTTATCATATGAGGGAAGCTTGAAGAGCCATTGAGCAAAAACCACAAGGCATTTGTAATTCCTTCTTTTATAATCCAAAGACCGCTGTTTTTCGTCAGCCGATCCACCTACCAGCCACGAGAAGCGAACCAGAAAAATAAGATTAGGCGTGCACACTGAAGTCTGTAGATTGATTTACTTTTGTGAATAGGGCTGATTTGAAAAACAGAGTAAGCATTGTTTTTGATTTGTGTTCGCAAATTTTTGCAATAATAGTTGTATTAATGTTACTATATTGCCACGCAGGAAGATGTTGCAAAAAATTTTACATCAAACTGTAACCCATTCTTCTTTGGTGAGGTTAAAATAGACGATTCGCATTGATTTAGAGAATTTTGGGAAGAAACGAGGTTGATGAAAGATGTTGTCAGACAGCGATATACAGTCAGCAACGCAAAAGGCGTTGGCCTACAAAATTAATAGAGTTAAATTTGACCAACAGAACAAAGCAGGACTAAAATTAATTTATGTGACCTGGATGAAATCTGTCGCTTACTATAAAATCTGTCACAAAAAGTAATTAATCCTTATATGCTCCTGCATTAAGACATGACCGGATACCTTTTCCATTCTTTATGACACAAAATGAAATTTAAATACGTCTTGATTCCATATACGTTGAGAAACCCTCGCGAATAAGTATAATAACTGAAAGGTCGATAGAAACTGCTAATGCCATTAGTCATTGAGGAAAAATAGATCTCAATAAGAATGAGACAGATATTTCTCATAACTACACACTTTTTAATATTTTCTCGGTTTTAAGTCTTAGTTTATCCTCAAATTATTCTTAGATATCGAAGGTGTAACTACGTCTGAAAATTAAAGGATTATATTTAAATCGTTATTGATGTCTTACTTTATCATAAATAAGAATGAAATGGAGCAGAATCACAAACATTGTATCGATATTGAAAAAGTTCATCACCAAGCAGTACTCTAGCTCCAATACACAAAATGTTAAGTCTTGATGAAACTTGAGCCTTGTATTATTCTTAAATTAGTCTTAAATTTCAGCGATTCTGAGCCTGAATATTCTTACAAGATTTATTCTTATAAAGCGTGTCCTGAGTTGAAGGACGAGATGTTTTTCATACATTCCATCAGGTCACAGATCAGATCAGGACCGGATCACGGGAAGGAGGCTATTCAAGAACAACGCAAAGCTGAAGCTTCATCAAGACCTAGAATTTTCATGTATTCGAACAAATAACACTGCTTTTCCACCACATAACTGGAGGACATGTTCTAGGGGAGTTGGGCACGTCCTGGAGGAGTGGGGAATGTCCTGGGGGAGTAGGACAAAACCTGCCAGTACAAGCACTTTTGAGGGCGACAATGGCTTTTTTCCAATGTAAATCTCTAAGTTAGTGATTCTTTTAAGGGGGTAAAACCATGCAAATTTTTCATTTGGGGGCATTGCCCTCTGTTCCCCGGTCCATGTACGTGCCTGCTGCTTCTAGATGAACTTTTGCACTGTCGATGCAACATTTGTTGTTGTGTTCCACGTTTGTCTTGCTTTGTGATGAAGTATAACATCAGCAATCATTTGAAAGCATTCTTTTGACTTTCAAGTGAAGCCACGCTCTTATGTAAGAATAGGCACAGAATTATGCAAGAATGCTCTAAGGCAGAAGAGCAAAAAATTTAAGACTATTGAGGTTCAGCTAAAATTTGATATTCTTATACAATAGTGGATACATCGTGACCACTCTACTGGTCTATGAATTACACTGTCGATACATCTTCCACAGAGATGTAGCTAGAAGGGTGTCGGGGGAGCGAGAAACCAGCCCCCCTTACCGCCAGACTGCTAATTTTCTCAGACAAGTTCTTATCTTCTCGGAAATCAATCCCTTCATTTTCAAAATACTGATGAAAAAAGAAGATACATTAAATTTTTGAATATTTAATCTGAAGAGTTGAAAAACAATTATTTTTATCTGTCATAATTGGTTCTAAAACATTTATTTTAGGCACATACACACGTAGTAGTGGCATTCGGAGAGGGGGAACAAAATGTTTCTTGGACAACCCCCCGGACTCCCAGTTTTATTTCACTCCGTTTGCTTGCTTTCATGGTTATAGCCTTCCAACTACTCAGAAATGGCGTTGCTAGAGGGGCTTGGGGGTTGCAGCCCCCACAATTTTACTGAGCCCCGTCGGTAACTCTGTAGCTAATACGATTGGAGCTATCTGCTAAGCTTCACTCGCTGTCGGTACCCCTAGCATTTCTTATCTGGTGCCACCACTACAACCAGTAGGGGCACCACGGGGGGATTGGGGGATTTGCTCCCCCCATTTCTCGCAAGATCAATTTTCTTATTCGTCCTAATTCGATGGGAAAATATTAGGGTTGGGGTGAGAGACCTCTAGCAATATTTTGAAATGGGTGTAGCAACCAAAATGCGTTATTTTTTTGGGCGTGGCTCCAAATATTCCCCCAGTCTCTTTATCTCCAAATACCATAAGACGGCATTTTTCATCATTGAGTTTCAAAAGGTTATTTGAAAACCCTTTTACAATCAAAGAGCAGTCAACTTCTAATTACCGGATAACAATTCCAAGATCTAAATAGCATGCAAAAACAGTGGTATCATTTAGAATCAAATCTCTTATATCTAAAAATTTTGCTAATTTTTTATATCATAAGTGCCTTGCAAATAGACTGAATTGCCCTGCAAACTGTACTGTTTCAAGTGCTGGGTGTGCCCTACCCTTACACCTTCCGATCCTTATGACCTCCTGCATGCACCAGATCCCCATCAGTCTGAAGTTGGGCAACCTTCCCTCTCTCTCTCTTTATCTCTGGAGCGCTCCTCCGACTACTAAGACATGACACTGTTAAACACAATCTGCCAATGTTGCCTATTTTTATCTAGCAGTTCATGATAGTTTGTGATGTCATAATTTCCATCGAAATGTCCACCACCACTTTCATTTTTAATTTTTTCAGATATTTCGCTATGAATTTCAACTAGGTTCGCATTTGGCGACCTCTTGGCTTCTTTGATGATTTTTATGCTTCTCTGAGTGCTTTCTCTGCTGATGTTTCTTCTGGTAAACGTAACAGGTGTCCGTAACAAGGTAGTCTTCTCTTCTTCATTATTTTGCTCCAGGCTGATTCTTTGTCTCTTTCATAAAATGCATTATTACTGAGCTTTTCAGGCCACCTAATTTTTAGGATTTTCCACAGCATATTTCTTTGAAAAACATCAATTATATCTTCTTGTTTTTTTGTTCATGTCTAGAGTTCAAAGTTGTATATGAAAATGCTCGCAACGTGGCTTTTGACAGTTCTGATTTTTATATCTGGGTTGCTCTCATGAATGTGTCTAGCCTGGTTGTAAGCTTCAGTGGCCAATACTTTCCTTCTATTGATGTCTTCTTCAGTATCTAGTAAGCATCCAAAATAGTTGTATTTCTTCCAATTTTCTTCACCTCCTCGTTTGAATTCATATTATTCCGTCTTACTCTCGCTTGCTTTTAAGTTTTTACTTTTCAGTATGCTCAATACAACTACTTTTAATTCTTCTTTCATTTGCTTGTTTGATGTCATCCAGCTGGTCCTATCTGTGTATTTTTGGCTGATAATAACAGTATTTGTCTTGGCACATGTGTGATCACTTACGTGTGGCGGCACTTCTATGGCTTGCACTGGTTTGAGTACTTCTGCTAGGTACGTGATGAAAAAATTGGACTTAAGCAACCTCCCTGTGGTACTCCAATGTTTATTTACATATCATTTCCTATTTTCTTTCCCTTTTTACCTGAAGTGTTGCATTTTCTACCAAGAGTTCGATTATGTGCAGCTCATCCTCATCCAGAGCTTCCTTCAGAATTTCGAACAGATCTTTACTCTTATCCGTGTAAAAAGCTTTGGACATATCTTATAGCAGAAGTGTGATTTCTCAGCCTTCAGATGCTATAGCTTTCTCTGCAAGTACCTTAAAACTAAACACCATTTCAGCCCCGTTGGTATGCTTCTTGCGTTGGGTCGTGTTTTCTTTAGCATTTTGTGTAAACTTCTTCTGAGCATTCACATAGCCAGGATCTTTCGAAGCGTAGATAATAATAGGTCTTAAATGCTCAAATGGGCCTGTTTTCTTGCCTGGGTTTGGAACAGGAACAAAGGTTCCTCTCTTTATTTCTTCTGGAAATTTCCCTGTCTCAGCCATTTCGTTGTATATATCTGCAATTTCTTTGTTTCTTTCTTTTGGTCCACATTTTAGTAGTTCTGTATGAATGCTGTCGACACTGGCACATTTTCCGTCTTTTACCACTGTTATTGCTGCGAGCACTTCATCACTAGTAAAAGGTGTTCTCATTCTGCAAGGATTTATACCTTCAATCTCCATTTTTCTGTCTTTGTTGAACATACTTGAAAAAATTTAGTAATTTTTCCACTTGTTTGCTTTCATTTGTTATCTTTCCACTCTCACTGTTAACTAGGATGTGTCTTTTTACTTTTCGTCTTTGGAGGTATTTCACGGCTGGGAAAATTCTTCTCGAGTCTTTTGGGCAACCGACTTTCTCGTATAGTGCCTTGTCAGATTCTGACATTGGATATCACAGCATGATATAAAGTTCTGTTTTCTGCAAATGAATGATGTCCACTCCTCTCCTAAGCATTTGCCTAACCACCCAAGAAATTTCTGTCTTTGCCTTCCTCTATCTCTCTTTCCTTGTACTTTCCCTGTTACCACTTGATACTTAATGCCTCCTTTCCTTAATATGTGTCCCAAGAAGCTACATTGTCTCTTCACTATTTACTTCATTAATTGTCATTCAGTAATGGCTCTTCTCAATACATCTTCATTCGTGACCTTCTTTATCCAAGAGATCTTCATCACCCTACGTAAACATCACATTTCTGCCGCTTCGAGCTGCTTTTTCATTGCTTCGCTTATCGTCCATGTTTCACGTCCATAAGCATTGTACTCCATATATAGCATTTGATAAGCCTTAGTTTGGTTTGATTGTTAATGTCTCCTGCAGTGAACACGTTAGATATACCTTTAAATGCTGTTTTTGCGATTCCAGTTCTTTGCTTGATTTCTTTATCTTTTTTAACATCTGATGTTACCAAGCTCCCTAGATATTCAAATTTTTTCTACCTGTTTGATTTTTAATCTATCAATATCTAATTTGCACTTTGGACTACACTCTTCTTTGAAATGGTCATACAGAACGTCTTTCTTTTGTTAATTTCTAGGCCAAATTTTCTACTTTCATCTGCTATTACAGTAATTAGGCTTTGTAGCTGTTCTTCTGAATCTGCAACAATGGCAGTATCATCTGCGTATCGGATGTTATTTACATTGAGCCCTCCTATTCTTAATCCATCCATGTGGCTGATTTTCCTCATTACCATCTCTGTGTATAGTGAGAATAGTGCTGGTGATAAAACACACCCTTGTCTTACACCTCTTGCTATGTTTACCCAGTCACTCATATCTTGCCCTATGCATACTGATGCTTGTTGTTGCCAGTAGAGATTCTTTAATAGTTCTAAATCTTTGCCATTTACATCCAGCTCTTGAAGTATTTCAAATAACGTTACATGTTGAACTTTGTCAAAAGCTTTTGAGTAGTCGATAAAACATATATAAATATATACGTTTTTTTGCATCTCAACACATCTCTCTGTTATCATTCGAAGCGTGAATGTTACGTTCCTTGTTCCCTTGTCTGGCATGCATCCGAATTGCTCTTCTGATATTTCACCATTTGTCCTGCTCTAATCCGCTGTAATAAGATCTTCAGTGTCACCGTTGTCAAGTGGCTCATTAAGCTTATTGTGCGATGGAGCTTGCATTTTGTTGTACCAGTTATTTGGCAAGGTAATAAAGACAGATCAGGACATATCTGTTGGAAAATGTCCTTCCTCATAAATCTTGTTGGCTATCTTAGTCATCCATTCTGCACCTAAATCATCAAGGGCTTGAATTAACTCAATACAAACCTCATCCGGACCCTTTGCTTTCCCTTTTGGCATGCTTTTGGTAGCTTTAACTATTTCCTCTTTTAGTATAGGCAAGTTTTCCTTTCCCTTCCTTGTAACTAGATACTCTGGCGGTCTGTTACCCTCAGATAGCTCACAAATATATTCTTTCCATCTTTCAAGTAATTGTTCTTTTTCCATAACAATAGTGCCGTCATTTACTTCAATGCGATTGGCCGCAGAGCAAGTTTTGTATTTTCTAGTGGCTTCTTTTATTTTGGTATGCATTAGTTGGGGGTTTTATTTTCTAGTTCTTCAGTTTCTTGACATTGATTGTTCATTAAATCTCTTATGCTTTTTGGCAAGCATTGCTAACCTCCCTATCTAATATCTTGTATGCCGTGATGTTATTCTTTACTTTCCTTCTTTTGTTCATTAGCTAAAGGATTTCTGGTGTTATCCATGGTTTGTGTTTCTTTTTGGGACAAATTGGTATTGACGTTTTGGCTGCCTCTTTTAAACTCGTTTGAAATACTTTTGTTTTTCAATTAGTTTCTATTTATCTTATTTTCATGTTGTGATAGTCTTGGAGTGAGTACGTGGTAGGGTTCCCAGTTTCTTTCCACAGAGAATGCCGTTGTCACCATTAGGTAATCATCCGCCTCAGGATATCTCGGTCCTGGTTTTTTCTTGGAGTTTCCTGCTTATAGACAGATTACCTTGCAAAGCTGTTGAGTCCTGGTCTACCCATGTTCATGACCCTGAGCTAGGGAGGCTTATAGGTGCTACACCTTGCCCAAGGGTGACCTGGGATTAGTGAGAGTTGAGAGGTAACTCCATTGTTCCTCAGGTGGGCCCCTGTCACCGGATGCAGTTTATAGTTTTACCCAGGATGAGGGCCACTGAGACTGATCTAAAAATAGCAAATCTCGTATTGATGCTGTTGTACATCGTGAGTCTCGTTATCATGATAGCGTAGCAGTCTCCTTGGCAACGACTAAGACGTGAAGTGGACAAGTTACTATAACAATAATATATTGAAGGAGAGTTTACACTAAACGAGTGCTTTGTGAAATGAAAATAATATTGTGGAAGAAACATTCATAGTCTTGAACCAGAAGTTGATATGAGTATACATGAAGCAGATACAGTCGTTTGCGTTGGCAGAGCGGTGAACCCTGGTACGCCAGTGATACAAATTGATACACGGAGTCTTTATGATTCTGTTAGACACCAGCAGAAAGATGCTGCTATACAAGCACCACACCAATCGAAAGTGCTATTTGAAGCGAACGAGCTCAAGTCAAAAGGAATATGTACTACCAATACTCATGAAATATCATATCCAGCTTCTGCTGGGGCAAGTGATATAAACAGAAGAGCTTGTTTTTCGAAATCTGCAAAATATGTTCTTCAGTATGCGGATGTACCAATTGAATTGGCCAACCATCACCTTGGAAGACCAACAAGAGCTAGCGTACTAAGAAATATCAAGCGAAGTCAATCAGCTTCATCTGTGTGCTCTGATTTCTCATGGATTCAAGATAACAGACGCTTATGTAACATACGTGATTACTACAGACTATACAAAGCAGAAGCAGTTAAAACTCAAGCACCAAATGGTGAACCAATACATGGCTATTTAACTGGTGCAAGGTTCAATAGTGCCAGATGGCTAGACTCAGCTACATTAGATAAAAAAGGATTGTATATTGACAAACAAAACCTTGGAAATGTATTTCTGTTGAAGACAGTACCTGCTGTAGGCAACCGTAATAGACAGCAATATGGAATCAAACATGGAAAAGAACTATTAGAAGTAAGAGGAAAAGCAATAGTGAAGGAAAGTAAGAAGGCAATAATGAAAGATGCTACTGTTAATACTGATGACCACTTCTTGTCTTTGCACAGATGGCATGGTGCAAAGTGGCAACATCAGTTACCAGGAATGCACCAAACAAGTGAAGAGAAATACAATCCATATGCCAGTGTTGTGGTAAGGGCAAAGTTAGTGAAGTCTGAGTACAGAGATCCAATGTCAATACCTTTTATAAAGAAAAACCAGAGTTG
>WIPJ01000747.1:151354-173101 GCA_018155075.1 Cassiopea andromeda
GTATTAGAAACAGTATTCTTTTAGCTGGAGATTAATGCATTCATATCCTAGAGCAGGTATGCGTAACTGACGGCGCACGCGCCACTTGTGGACCATTTAATGGCACAGAATGGTGCGCAGTAAAAACAAACCGAAGGAAGAAAATAGCAGATAATTAGGGAATACGAAAAATCAGTGTCAAACCCCCATCTTTTACTAATGAAAAAAGTTCCAACACATGTCTTATGAACTTTTCTTTGTTTAATTGGCCCTGAAAGTGCTATATCCTGTATATGGGGTATGAACTGATAGCCCAATCTCACTAACAGTAGGGCACCTGACGCAGTTAGCCTTGCTGAACTAAAATAATCCAAGCTCTTTTACATTAGTACCTCACCACTTGATGTTTACATAAGAGCGATTGTAAATAGAAAGTGCTACTCTGAAGCAGCACTTTGGCCCCTTTTATCT
Source organism: Cassiopea andromeda (assembly GCA_018155075.1). Classification (NCBI taxonomy): domain Eukaryota; kingdom Metazoa; phylum Cnidaria; class Scyphozoa; order Rhizostomeae; family Cassiopeidae; genus Cassiopea; species Cassiopea andromeda. Next base: position 151,805 of record WIPJ01000747.1, read on the forward strand.
TTGTGAGGATTGTTTGCATTCTTTCAGACCTCCTACACAACCTAGTTTTTTGAACGCACTTAGCTGTAAGGAGTGCCAACAGGGCTTGCTAGGCTCCAGGATCAAGTACACAATAGGTGACGAGTTCTTACTCCGAAGTTATTTCTAGTGTGTTTAAGGCCATTGTAAGATGTATTAGATGGAGGCATGCTGGGATAGGTATATCTACTGACTGTGGTGCTTCTTAATTGTTTCAACTTCAATAATGGCGCACAATAAAGTTACCTGCGGATGCCTGTCCTAGAGTGTTAAATCGACTACCATCTTATTTGTAGTTATTCTAAAACTTTTGCCAATGCATCGCTAATGAATACATAATTCAAAATTTACTTTCAGGCAGTGTTTACACGGGGCCGAACGAATATTTGGTCAGTCAAATACTTGGCCACTTAGGCGTAGAGTTTATAAGGGGCCGGCTAACTGACCTCAAATTAGGTCACTTAGGCGTGCAGATATTCGGCCACTTTGGAAAGCAACCTTAGGCAGCGTTTACACGGGCCGATCTAATATTTGGCCGCTCAAATATTCGGTTGGCCGCGTGTAAACGTAGCCTCAAACTTTTAAGAAATTTTGATATTAATAGTTCTTATGTACTCCTACAGATTAACAAAGAAATTATTACCTTGCTAAAAGTCTAAGCATTATTATAACTCTTTGAAAAAAATAGTAATATCCTCTCAATTGGAGACCATATCCCTAAGTCATTATTTCACCGATAATTTATTGCAAAATTTGTGTTGAAATTTCCCCATCTACGCTTTCTATTGCACTTTTTGAAATCCCCCTCCCCCCTCCCCCCTCCCCACTTTGCTACCAAAAGCTTGTTTTGGTCAAGAAACCTAATTACCTCTGTTTTCCATCTGTTCTCCTTCAATATAAGAACTGTCTTCTATACCACAGTACCTTCGATGACTTAAATCTGCTTGTTGACTTTCCGGTACTGCAACTGTTCTTGTGTTTCTATCATGGTCACTTGCATCTTGACGTATGATGTTGTTCGCTAAAGAGAATAGAAAATAGCGTGTTGCAGATTATTATTTGCTGTATATATATTTTGCAAAACGGGGTAGGAAATTTCCCCTTCTTATCCTTTCTCATGTGTAACGAGTTCTGAAGAGCAGAGCCAGAGAAGACAACGTTACTCTTCGTTATCTAACCCATGCTGAATTCATTCTAAGCTAAACCATTCATATAAAATCAAGCAATCATAATCATACATAGAGACACCGACACAGTACATAGCAGGACATAGTAGAGATACCACATACCGTTCACATCGTCGTCGTATAGTGCCTTATCAGATTCTAACATTGGATGTCACAGCATGTTATAAAGTTCTGTTTTCTGCCAAATGAATGATGTCCACTCTTCTCCTGTCTAAGCATTTGCCTAACCACCCAAGAAATGTCTGTCTTTGTCTTCCTCTATCTCTCTCTCCTTCTGCTTTCTCTGTTACCAATTGATACTCAATGCTTCCTTTCCTTACTATGTGTCCTAAGAAGCTACATTGTCTCTTTACTATTTGCTTCATTAATTGTCGTTCAGTCTGGGCTCTTCGCAATACATCTTTATTCGTGACCTTCTTCATCCAAGAGATCTTCATCATCCTTCGTAAAAATCACATTTCTGCCTCTTCGAGCTGCTTTTTCATTGCTTCGCTTATCGTCCATGTTTCACATCCATAAAACAGTGTACTCCATATATAGCATTTGATAAGCCTTAGTTTGGTTTAATTGTTAATGTCTCTTGCAGTGAGCACGTTAGACATACCATTAAATGCTGTTTTTGGGATTCCAATTCTTTGCTTTATTTCTTGATCTGATTTCGCATCTGATGTTACTAAGCTCCTAGATATTTGAATTTTTCTACCTGTTTGATTTTTATTCTATCAATGTTCCATCAATATCTAAATTACACTTTGGACTTACAATCTTCTTTGAAATGGTCATACAGAAGGTGTTTCTTTTATTAATTTCTAGGCCAAATTTTCCACTTTCATCTGCTATTACAATAATAAGGTTTTGTAGCTGTTCTTATGAATCTGCAACAATGGCAGTATCATCTGCGTATCGGATGTTATTTACATTGAGCCCTCCTATGCTTAATCCATCAATGTGGCTGACTTTCCTCATTACCATCTCTGTGTATAGTGAGAAGAGTGCTGGTGATAAAACACACGCTTGTCTTACACCTTTTGCTATGTTTACCCAGTCACTCATATCTTGCCCTACGCGTACTGATGCTTGTTGATGCTGTTCACAACATAGCACAATACAACTTAATAAGCTATACGCAGCTAATAAATCAATACATTTATGTTCTTTACATGACATGCAAAATGTTACACATGTGCTGAAAACTGGCATGTCTGCATCTGGAATACAGGCTGTTTGCAGCAACTTTAACTGGATAAATTTTTTGCGTAGATTTATTTTCGCAGATGAACTTTATAATTTCCCTTTCTATAGCAAAAGTATAAATAAGTCAAATAAAGAAAGTATATTTATTTTTCCTTGTTTAGGTGCCAAAAATGAATTGGTTGGGTGAAAGAACTTAGCTGATAGACTAAAGTTGAGCAGATCTCAAAGGTAGATAAGATGATTTTATGGGTAAAACAAATTTCTCTTCAGTACTAACTCTTCCATAAATGATGAGCGACCACATCAATTAGCTCAAAAATGTGAAATACTTAAATCACAGTTGGAAACCTTGAAAATAACTTGTTCTTCCGTCAGTGCAATGGTCTGGAATGATATCTCAAATGATATATGAAATATGGAATCTATAACCTTTTCAAGCAAAGAATGGAAGTCTACCTCTCACGCTATTAAAGTAAAAATCATTATTGAGATAAGCTACTCCGAACATGATTTCCTGGTAGATTATTTGTTTTGTCTTTATTTTCTATCTAGATATCTTTATTTATGTAAATGTCTTGATTACTGAAGGAGTATCATGGCAATATGAAATATGAAGTAACTTCAATTTCCGATTATGTAGTCATTGATATCATTTCATGTTGGTTTTTTATTGAGATGGATAAAGTGTCAATTTTTCAGATAGATTTGATTTCACCAGTTTTCCAAAATCTAAGTTTCTTGCGAGGATATAATTTTACGGATCACCTAAGTTTAGATTTTTCGTATAGACTTAATTTGCGAAAGCGTTATAAACCGCGAAATTTTATCCTCGCTAACATTAATCCAGTTATAATAATCTTTGCTTCTAGAGGCCTTGATAAGAGGAATGGAAGGTTCCCCTTCCAATGGATAATGTCTCGGCACATCTAAGGGGACCTTGCAAAGAATTGGGGACCAGTAGCCATGTGATGCTGGTGCGAGTGTCACGTGGACACCCATTATCTATCCCTCATGTCAGACCTTCTTGACTAAAATTTGTCAAGTGCCACTTTGGCAATGCAGCATACGCTTGATAAGTGGAGCCCCGGATAAGCAGAACTTTCATTAAGTGGAACCAGTTTGTCCGGTCCCTTGGATTTGCTGGATACGTGGGACCCTTGGAAGGGGGAACTTTCCATAAGTTTTGCCAATTTCTTGGTACAGTGAGCAATATTTATTCACATAAGTAGAACCATTCCAAAAGACTATCTTAGGAACGTTCGAATCAATTTGATCAAAACATTCTTTATTCGAATTATATCAGTGGCCATGATTTAACAATGGCAGCGGTACAGTTTTCTAAACGAAGGCTTTAAAAGATATTGATGCAGGCCAATGCTGTATAGCTACAGTAAAGAGATAAGGTGTTGCTAAAAGCACAGTTTCGTATTGTTTAGAAAAGAAAGCTGAAATAGTTGAAGCAGTTCAAGGAAAATATGCCTCTATATAGAGCAAAATAATGAAGACTGCGACATGCTAAGGGTTGGACTTCATAATTGGCTAGTAGCTGCAATATAAAGATATTCTATCAACCTAGAGAAGTACTAATTATTTCAAGTCTCTTCAAAGATGTAGTTAGTCTGTGTTGGCAAGAAATTATTATTATTGTTTGTGAATGTCCCGTTCTCCAGAAAATTAAGATAAGTGGAACATTCGATATGTGGGACCTTTTTTTGGGTCCTATGGAGGTTCCACTTATCGAGTGTATACTGTAATAGCAAGCAAGTAGTACCTTAGTTAAAAATTAAACCTACTTTCTGACTTGCCTCCTTGTAAATATGTAGTGAAGGATAATACAAAGGTGATCCCATAGATGTAAAAGCTTTGAACTCGGGACCTACACTCACTGTTAGTATCATCCATAAGTTAGTAATACAATTCGTTTCCTATTTTCTCTTTCTTTTTTGAGTTCACTTGCTGCGTGCCACTCTGTAATGAAGGCAAACATCGTAGTCATAAGAAGAAACTTTCATAGGCTGTTTGTATACTAATCATTTTTTTACAAAAAAAAACAAAGCCGCACGGTTACTATTCAAATATTACAAGGATCCTTAAAGCTTTTCAGAATTTCCCCAGTCGCACAGCAGATCACAAGATTGTTCAACAAGAATGTGCCGTGAGGTGCCGATGAAAGATCAAATGAATGGATGTAGGAAAAATATGTAATTGATCTGCGTATGGTCAGTCAGAAACGAGTCTACAAACAGCGTGTCGCTCTGGCTCCGTGACGTCAGCACGTTCAGGCGCGCAACAAGGAGTTTTCGAGGGCAAGAGTCCAATCCACAAAAAGGGTACACTAAAACTTTTTAAAGAAGATACGGGCGTTGAATACCGCTCTGCAGATTCATAAACGGAGGAAATAATGTGGGAAGTTTACTAGTATGGCTGCTTCTGAAATCAAATGATCCTCATTGCAATCTCTTTTCACGGCAAAGAAGGAAAAATGGGGGCTGGGGTCGAAGCCCCCAGAAAAGTTTTGGAACCATACCATTTTGAAACGCCCATTCTGATATAAATAGCGCACTGCAAAAAGGACTATTGCTCATTTGCTGAACAGGGCAGGGGTCCAGACCCTCAGGAACCCCCTATTTCCGCGCCTGACATTAACTAGGAATACATCATGACATCGCAAACCAACTAGGGGCAGTCACAGGTGAAACGGATAGGATCGTTCCTTTAACTCCGCATGGCGAAGTGCACCACGAGTGCCGGGCACGCTGCTAGTTGCGGAGGCCGGCTGTATGCGATAATGATTTTAGAGTGACATTAAACAACGAATTTATTAATGGTAATATGAAGAATACAATATTTATGATCTGAAGGTTATGTTTGCTCAAAAACCATTAGTACCTCTATTTTCCATCCTTTCTCTAAATATACATGTATTTACTCCTGCTCCACAATATCCTCATTGCCAAAAAATTGCTTGTTGATTATCAGGCACTGAAAGATTTCATCTAACGGCTTTTTGTTTCCTTGTTTCCTGAGATGACTAGGTTCCTACGGATTACAGAAAATAGAATAGCTTCAATTCAAATAGAATAGAAAATCAAAGCCGAAATTTCTGCATATTCATCCTACTTAACTGGCTAGGAGATTGTTCCCTCTTACCTTTTTCATGCCTTGAAAACCAGCAGGTTTGCACCTGGAATGCCAGATGTACCTATTATACTGTTCATTTCAATCTCCAAAGGTTTGTGGCTCGCAAGACAAAAATTTCCCTCCATTTGTCAATGAACTGCATTGTCTAAATTTTCTTATCTGAGGTTTCCTTATAAGGACTACAGTACTCCATGGTTACAGGTGTTGTCTATACATGATTCTTGGAATAAAAAAAGAAGCTTTCAATTCCGATGCAAACGTGAATGGGCATGCTATGGAATGTTATTTCAGAATAAGGTTGTGCAAATCTCAAAGGTAGATAAGATGATCTTATGAGCAAAAAGTTTCTCTTCAGTACTAACTCTTCCATAAATGATGAGCAACCACACCAATTAGCTCAAAAACGTGAAATACTTAAACCACGGTTGGAAACCTTGAAAATAACTTTATCTTCCGTCAGTGCAATGGTCTGGAATGATATCTCAAACGATATATGAAATATGGAATCTATTCACCTTTTCAAACAAAGAAAGAATGCCTACCTCTCACGCTATTAAAGTAAAAACGATTATAGAGATAAACTATCCGCGAACATGATCTCCTGGTAGACCATTGTCATATTTATTTTGTTTTGTTTTCTATCTAGATACCTTAATTTTATGTAGGTACCTTTGTTACTGAAGGAGTATCGTGACAACGTGAAATTTGATACACGCTTTTTTGTAAGAAACATGTCTATAAGAAACATAGGCAGGCTGAATTTCAAATATTAACTTGAAAAACTGTTTTTGCATAAAAAAATTTTGATTAAACTAGAAAAACAGTAGAAAAAGCATCCATTACATGCTCACAAATCCTGAGCACCCGATTTGTTGCATCGAAGTTGCCTTATCTGGGTTGTTATTATTAAATGGAAGTCCTGAAGTAGTTAGGAAACGGTTTGGAAGCATTTAAAGGCTGGATCTGACGAAATATTAGGAAACATCTGCGCTGAAGGCTGAAAGTTTGTTTCTAATAAAAGATCGTATAATGTGAATGTCCTATTTCCTCATAGTGAACACGACATCCACTCTATTAGAATTACATCGCTGCAGAGTCTCCTGCTCATCTACCCAACGACAACATGATGACAGCCGATTATGTATACCAGGCTAGTTGAAGTTCCGCATTTTAACAGCTTTTGTTTTTTGAGATTAAAACCCAAGTTTTGCGATATAACTATTGTGTAATGCGAGGTCACTTGTGTTAGAAAACGGAGATATGCCACTTTTTGCATAAGTAGAAGAATAGTCCAAGGTTCGATACCAAAAAGTGTAGGAATAATGAGTAAAGTAAAGGTAGTCCCGTATACTTTCGTGCGTAGGGGAGTGGGTCGGACTCGAACCTTAGACCTTCTGCATCTCTAACCACTATGCTACCTCGCTCATTAGGAATAATGAAGCTAAACGAAAAGTTACATATACTTATAAACAGTGACCAAACTTTTAACTATAAGAAACCTAGCTCAGGCCTAGCACTAAACCCTCTAACTTTTGATTCCATTTTAGTTCTCAAAGCTTCTCAGAAGTGTCTTTATTTAACGAATTAAATTGCAGTGAACATAAAACGAAACATGAACGTAATAAACTATTAACAGTATTACAAACACAACAGATTCAAATTCTAGAGCAATTTCATGCTCATATTGTTTTTGTTCAGCTTTACGTTTGACCCAGTAACGATTTCAATGTACTATTTGCCTAATGTTTCTTAGCTCTTTCCTTGTAGTTCTAAAAGTTTCTTAAATTTTAGGCTGTCTAGTACTAGGCTGCTAATAAACTGGATTCTCATGATAAAAAACGTGTACTCTTCAGATTTTCACTTGATGCAGAAGATTTGTAGAGGAGCCTAACTCGCTGCGTGCTTGTTAGCAGTGGCGGTAGTACGTGCGGACCAGGGGGACCATGGCCCCCAGAAATTTTCTTGGCCCCTTCGTTGGCCCTCCACTTTCCTGGAAGGGTAAAAAGTTTTGAGTCTTGATTATATTGTTTACTGCAAATACTTGCGAGTTAGGAAGATGTACAAGAAATCAACATGATACCTCTAGACTGTTACTGTACTTTACTTTATACAAAACGTCTCTCTGGCTTTCTTTGGGACTTCATTTTTGCTCTTTCATTGACATAGCTTATTGGTGTATAAAGGACCAATCTCAAAAAGGGCGTTTTCTTAGGGTAAAAAGGATGTGGTCAAAAAAATTTTCTGGGGCTTCGCCCCCAGACCCCCTTCTTCTACCTTCCGCATGGGGGCCATGCCCCTGGATTTTTCCGGCTAGAGCCGTCTGTGAAGAACCTTAATTACTTTTGAATAAAACTGTACTTTTTAGCTACGAAATGAGCGATGCTCGTTTCAACCCCCGTCTATCTTGTAGAACAGATTATCTTGATAATTAGAAGATCTTGGAAGTCAGAGAGAGAGTAGAAAAAACGAATTGAGTAAACGAGTTTTTGATTTTTTGGTTATAAAAGATCTGTGGCTATAGTGCAAAGTTTAGTCTTGTCTCTCTCGTTAAATCTTGTTGGTTTGTGTTATCCTGGGGCCTAACCAACCCCTTACACGTCCATGTTTGTCAGGAAGCTTCATTTTCATTAAATCTAAAGCAATTATAATAAACAGCTTTGAGAAAAGAAAATCTTCTTTTTATAGACAGTAAAGTTATGCGAAGGCGGCAACAGAAGTGTAAGCAAAATCAGCGATAAACATGGTGGTCACTGACTCAACTGCTACTAAATACTAGCATACGCATTTACCTCTTGCACAAAATGCTGCTATGCCCACCCAACATTGATTTCTACCTGAGGCCTAATGTGTTTACAGTTGGTAAGTTTGCTAAGGGAAAGTTTGCTTAATCAGATGCCATCGGTGAAAATGTCGCTTGAGATACTCGGTGATTTGGGTTTTGTCTAATCGGTGGGATTTCAAGCTCACCTTTCCTTATGAAATATGGGAGGATCAGTAACCATGTGATGTTGGTATGAGTATCAAGAGGGCAAACATCTATTTTCCTATGTGCTCATCAACGTATTTCTCTGATGTTGGTATGAGTATCACATGGACAATGATCTATTTGCCTATGTGCGCATCAACATATTTCTCTAATGTTGGTATGAGTATCACGTGGACAACGATCTATTTGCCTATGTGCGCATCAACGTATTTCTCTTATGTTGGTATGAGTATCACGTGGACAATGATCTATTTGCCTATGTGCGCATCAACGTATTTCTCTGATGTTGGTATGAGTATCACGTGGACAAAGATCTATTTCCCTATGTGTGCATCAACGTATTTCTCTGATGTTGGTATGAGTATCACGTAGACACTCATCTTCTTTTATCTATTTTTCTATATGCTCATCAGCGCTTTATTATTAAGCTTGAAAATGATGTTGGAATGACATTGAAACAATTTATTAATACTAAGGTGAAGAGTGCCATATTTATAACTTAAATATTACATTTGTTCAGAAACCATACTCACCTCCACTCCCCATCCTGTCTCTTAAATACAAAAGGTTTTACTCCTACTTGTCAATATCCTCGTTCCCGTAAATTCATTTTTTGATTCTCAGGATTGCATTGTTTCTTTATCTTCTTCCAATGTTTCTTTAGATGACTTGTTCACTCCAGATTGCAGAAAATAGAACATCTCAATGCAGAAATTTGTGCATATTCCTCCTGCTAACTGGCTAGGATATTTCACTCCTATACTATAGCTTGATATAGATTGTCTTGTATATTATAGCTTAATATTATATTCAGTTCCTTCAAGTAATAAAAAAGTAGTTGCTTGCTGACTACTCCGTTCTAACGTTCTTAAATGTCAACGGCGAATACCTGCGTCACCAGTTAGACAATAGAGAGGTCATGAATTGACTACGGAGAGGAGGACTACGGGAGATTGTATCCGACTGGAAAGACCGCATACGTCAGGGGTTTCCTCAGAGGCCATCCCTCAGTGGTCTTCACGTTCGCTACGAGATTTCATGGTGCTGCGCGTAGTCATCAGTACGAAGGTAAATAGCCTTTGTTACATGTTGAATTTGCTCCCCTCTATTATTCTACATCGATTTTGAGTCTGTTCCTGTAATAGAATGCTGTGTTTATGAGTTTTTGTTTTGTTTTTAGTTATTTCAATCAAAATGTCAAAAGATACAGCATGCTCCAAAAGTACATCAAGAAGCCAAACATGTGTACTGCAGATGATTGAAGTGATAACTTAGGGACATTTTATGATGCTATTTAGTGTTTGCTGCATGCTCTGTTGTAATCATTTGAAATGTCGTATTGGATAGGAAGCTCCAAGGATGGGCCTACATTGATAGACAGTAAACGAACTACTATGATTAGTAGCTGCCAGCCAGTATCTTCTGATTAAGTTTGAAAATGGTTTTCTCTTGGATGTAGAATGTTTTTGTGCAAAAGTGTGTTTTTGAAAGTAAAATTATATAGTATTGCAGTGGTTTGCTCGATTTCATTGCATATGATTATGTTTACCTCAAGCTGGTAATAATTAGCATGATATTTTGACTACCCTTGTATCTATTTACATATAAAGTGTCATGAAAGTTTTTCTTTTTCTATGGTGCATCTCAATTTGCTCAGAGTACTCTTAAATTCCAAGCTTTCTGATAGTTAGTATAAGAAAATTTTTGTCAGAATAAAAGTTCTGCTATGTGTAGGCCCAAAATGGTTTGGAGTGCACAACATGATGTGATGCTGTGCCGGGAAATTTTACTGGCACAGCCATTTCAGCACAAGTTTGGGTCTAGAGAAAGAGGACATGCATGGGATGAGGTTGCTGACCGGCTAAGTAAGATCTCAGAGCCTAAGTTCTATATTGACCAGAGAGCAGTACGAGAGAGATACTCGAAATTGGAAAAGGGCTTTAGAAGAAAAATGGCAATGGAAGAGAGAACTAGTGGGATTTCACCACAGATGACAGAGGTGGATGAAGCTATAGAGACAATAATAGGGCTAGCAGAATCTGCAAAGAAAGAGCTAGCAAAGGCAGAGGGAGAAAGAAGTCAAGTAAAAGAGAAAGAGAAGGAGACTGCTGAAGGTGTAAGGAAAAGGGCCATGGAGCGACTAGGTGAAACAAAGGAGAGGGAGAATGGAGAAAGGGTGAAAAAAGAAGAGCGTATAGTGGAGTAGAAACAATAGCACTATTACACGATAAAGGGGAGATGGAAGTAAAGCTGAGGCAGCAGGAGATAGATTTAAAGAAGAGGCAGTTAGAGTTGAGAGAATTGGAAATATCAAAATTAAGTGATGAGAGGAGTTTTGAAAGAGAGATGAGAACAAGAGAAGAAGCTAACAAGGAACAAAAATGGAGACTGTTACTGGAGACACAGCAGCAAATGCTTTGCATGCTGCAGCAGCTAATGCAACAAATTAAGGAACAAAATTCTGTGTTGGTTTTCTTGATAAGCAAAGTTAATGATAAAATCCAAGCAACCTTGTCTTCTTCCATTTGTTCATCTACATTTTCTCCTTGGCCCACCCCTGCTAGAATCTAAGCTAATCAAGCAAAATAATTAACAAGAGATGGGGGCTCTAGCATAAAATACTTTGCAGTGCTACAGCCATGCAAACAAGTTCTTGCATTCCTAAGCAGGGCACACACTGAGTAGGTCTTTCCTACTGAACTTAGCCCAATTTTTAAATTTTTCTTGAAGTCCATGAATTTGTAATAATTAATGATATCCCAAAAACCCATTCAACAGACACTCGGGCTGAACTCATTAATTCATTGAATGCTTGCTGTTCTTGAGTCAAAGGGGCATTGAAGATTCTGTGCTGGAAAGGGGTATTGAAGATGTAATCTGTGTGGGTAAGCTAAGTCTCCATATATACAAAGTACCTGACCATCAGGTGAAAAGGAATGCTGCTTAAGTTTTGGCAGAAGGCCAGACACAGCAAGCATCCCACTATCATGGCGTCTTCATTCCCACTATCAAGCTGTACCGCTCGTAGGGAAAACGTGGGTTTCTAGACCTGTTTATCTCGTGCAAGAGGAGGAATTCCTCATCATCAATCACGTTTGCACCATAGAATGCGTCGATAATTTCATGAACCCTTAAATTTGCCATTTTGCAACTTTCGCGCGAAATCTTTCCTAAGCAACTGTTGTTATGAGTCCCGTAGTCAAATCGTAAGCTTTTTTATGATGGTAGGGGACCGAGCTAATACCAGGCGTCAAGTCATCCGTGGTCCTGTGATCCATTGTCAAATCGTAAGCTCTCTAATAATAAAGACTAGATGGCTAACTCTCTGTGGTTTATTGACAGCAATTAAAGTCGCGCATGCGAACTGCCGCGATATTGTTCGTACGGCAAAAGGGAACAGCAAGGCATAGAAAGCACGCAGAAGATTAGTGAAAAGGCGAGAAAAGGCGATAGGCAACAAAACATAAACCTAGAAAATGAAGTAACCAATGTATTAGATAAATATGGTTTGTGACCGCGCTATTGTTGGAGTTGCAGACTAACGAATTCTGTTTCATCAGTTGTGGAACGACCTGAACTTGAATTGGTAAGGGTGCAAGGATAATTTTTGTTTTGAATCTAGTTCATATCCTAAAGTTTTATCATATATACCCGACTTAAGCATGATAATGAATAGGATGCTTTAGCATAGGTCTTACCAAGTGGCATAGGGTTTTTATATTTGGACTAGGACTTCACTTTAGTATAATTACTCGAGTGGACCTCACAAATATTTGATGTGGTAAACGCATCCAACCATTGTGAAAGTTAAAGATATCCTCAATCAATGTTTAAGTAGCTTATCCACAAGAATATCAGTAAAACGTTTTTGAAAAGTACCATTTTGCTCAAATGATGTCTTATGCTTGGAGTGTCGTCCATAATGACTTGCCTGTTGTATCTCTTTGCACACATCTGCATCCTTATTAAGAGGTGTCGATGGCATAGTTGTTTAATCGGTTGAGTTGAAGGGTCATCCTCAAATATAGGATCATTTTCAAGCCTATGATCTTGCAGGGAGGGAAAAAATGACTCAATTCTAGGCCTATTTGTGACAATGACCTGATTTGTCATTTTCTTGATAAGGTTGTTCTCCTTGTTTATATTCATGTCTCCATTTCCCTTGACAGTGTTTCGAAAAGCTTGCTCAGCACACTTAATTGTACTATATACACCGTAAGAGACTTTGATTAATCCTCCATTGTTTTTTCTCTCTAGGAAAAGCTCATGTGAAGGTGTTTCTCTACATTCAGAGGTAGCTGAAGGGTTGTAATTTAGCAGCAATGCTTCAGAGCAAATAGAACTGTCAATTTGTCTTTTCAGCTTTCGTACAATGAACCCAACAATGTAGAACAGCAAATTTTATGATATGTCTGAAATGATCACTCTGTTCAATGCATCTGAAAGCTCTTGAAGCTGTGCATCATCACTGTCGCTATCACCAGGTTCTTCCACAATTGTGGATCTATGCTTGCTCCATTTGAGACTGAACAAGGATCCTGTGCTTTCACTTTCAAATGACACTACATTGGCTTTTTGTGATGCAGTAATAGAATTTTTCATAAGACTGTTTCTCAATGCATACTTTAGCTGAAGAGTTTTTGGGTTATTATTAAAACCCCCCTCTCCCCGAATACAAGCAAACAGAAGCTCAATGTGGTCTTGAGAAAATTTGTATGTTAAAACATACTTGAAAGGGTTTTCATCTCTTTGCAATAGGATCTTTGACAAGGCAGAAATGGATCGCATGCTGATGACAAATCCAAGAACAAATGTCTTTCTTCTGCTTTCACTAGAAGTTGATTCTCACTTGTCAGAAGTGAAAGAAGATATTCACCTGTTTCCTTAAAAATGGATTCGGTTAATGAAATATTTGAGTGCCTTAATGGAGACTTGAAGCCTTTTCCATATGGATTTCTGGAATTGAGAATGTCAAACACTCTGTCAATTATTCTAATAAACTGAATTGTTGGGCCACAGCCCTTGAATTCTGGTAATTTTAGGTCATCTTTCAAGAACTCGGTCATCTTTCGAAAGGTTTGTGGCTCGCAAGACAGAAACTACTCTCCATTTGTCAATGAACTGCATTGTCTGAATTTTCCTTATAAGGGCTACAGTACTCCATAGTTACAGGTGTTGTCTATACATGATTCTTGGATTAAAAAATAGAAGTTTTCAATTTTGATGCAAACGTGAATAGGCATGGTATGGAATACTATTTCAGCGATTCAATTCATGTACTTCCATGAATGCCGTGAAAGTAACTCAATGGCCTGTCAGTTAACACAACTCACGCACTTCAAGGGGGAAAGTGTTGTTGCAAAGATACCCCGGTAATTTGTTACGGGAAAAATACCCCCTGGTTTTAGATGACATGTTAATTAGCATCGTGTAGAGTAGAATAAGTTAGCGTTGTGATCGTGTAAAGAGAGATGGTATGATCAATAGCGAAATTCTGTTAGAAATGTTATGTTATGTTTTCATAAAATCATAAAAATCACAAACGGAATATTTAATTGTCTCAATCTGGCCCATAATTACAACAAGTGTTTTCAACCAATCAGCTCATTTGTTTTGATTGTTAATTGGTTATTGGTAATTCCACTACTGGACTAGGTCCAAGCCATTTCTTCGATATGTCCTTTTTTGATAGTGGGTGATTTCAAACTCCATAAACCCTACTTTAAAAGTGTTAATTGCAAAAGCGGATAACGCCACCAAATTCGTTACATGTTAAAGGTACTTTTATCAAAAAATCGCAAGAACTATTATGCAAACTTTAAAGAAAACTGCATAACAATTTTTTGCTTTGCTAAAATGAATTGGCTTGTTAGTTATATTTGTATTTGTTAGTTATATTTGTATTTGTTAGTTATATTTGTATTTGTTAGTTATATTTGTATTTGTTAGTTATATTTGTATTTGTTAGTTATATTTGTATTTGTTAGTTATATTTGTATTTGTTAGTTATATTTGTATTTGTTAGTTATATTTGTATTTGTTAGCTATATTTGTATTTTTTAATTATATTTGTATTTGTTAGCTATATTTGTGTTTATTAGTTATATTTGTATGTGTTAGTTATATTTGTATTTGTTAGTTATATTTGTGTATATTAGTTATATTTGTATTTGTTAATTATATTTGAAAACTTTATAACAATTTTTTTTGCTTTGCTAACATGAATTGGCTTGTTAGTTATATTTGTATTTGTTTCCCAACATTAAAGAAATTGTAAGTAAACAAACTAAATAAATAAAGCCTTCGATTAAGCGCCCGGGCGCTTATACAATTGTTTTGCTACTAAGTTCGGTGTTTGTTCAACGTGGGTGCTTATATGAGAGGGGCACTTATTTATTTAAATGGAAGTAAGGACTATTCACATAAAATAAAAAAAATAGATGGCGTAAGAAGAAAAGACTTGAAGGCCAAAGTTGTTGGCAAAAGAGATAAGAAATCAGTGTAGTGGTTCCAGCTAATTACACAACAGTGACAATGATAGTAATTTTGAAGAAGTCTTGGTACAGAAGCTTGAAGAAATGATAAAATTATTGACATTGAAACATTGGAAAGCCAGAATAGATTTTTATTGTACTTTTGCTTATTTACGTTCCTGTATTCCATAATTAAACGCCAGAACAAAGGCTATGATAGACTCGAGTTAGCCCTGCTTTTGATTGCAGAGGAATGGGGCTTCTTCAAGGGCGGGTACTTATTCAAGGGGGCGTTGATTTGTTATTTCTCTCATAAAGTAGGTGCTTGTTCGAGGGGGCGCTTAATTGAGGCGTTACCGTATAAATGCTTCTATTTCTGTTCTTGGATTTCCAACAGAAAAGAGTAACTGGACGATAAAGGATTCGTGTCCCTATGTAGACTATCGATTTTGCTGGTAACACTCTGCCACTCGATGATACTCTTTCAGTCATTACTGGTAGGCTCTTGATTTTTGTTCTATAGGTCCATTACAAGGGCATTACTTAAGTACTCGAGAGTACTGAATAATTAAGGGTGTTTGGAATAAATTAGCAGGCTGGAAAATTCTCGAAAATTTATTAAATAGGGGGCTGGAAATATTTGAAAATTTAATAAATTGGCAGTTGGAATAATTGGAATAATTCTTGTATTTATACCATTGGCCTGACGACTTCAACTAAATTGGGTAAGTTTTCCATTATTAAATGTACTGGATTTTCGCTTTTAGTTCACATTTAGGGGAAATTATAAATTCACGTCCTCAGATTTTTGGAAATATTTATAAAAGAGGAGCTGAAATAAGAAGGGGGCTAGAAAAATTTTCAGAAATTAGTAATCGTTGTGGGGGACCATTATTCAGTACTTTCGAGTACCACCAAAGGCTCTTCTCTTTGTCAACATCCCAGAAACTAAAAGTGGAAAGTTTTATGGGAAGAAAAAGCTATGATCTTGGAGCATATAGTCGTCCTTTGCTGGCTCTTAAAAAACATGGACAACAAGTCCTCCCATTTTCATTAGGAAGCCACACAAAGCACTGTTTACTTTGCTTGTGTTTTTAGCTAAACGTAAATATCCCGTTATGCTTTTTCAGGGCTGTTGGCTGGCCATGGAACCGCAGAAATATCAGCAAATTAATTTTTGCTTCTGTTTAATAGCTTGATATGAGGTGTTTTATAATGCTGAAAGGTAAATTGCCCATCTTCCCGAAAGTTTTGAGTAGGCAGTTAGAAGAGGTTGTCTTAAGAATGACAATATATTTTACTCCATTAATTCTTCTTTTGCACTTCACCTAGTGACTCTTGCCATTATGGGTCACCAATAAAGAATAACCGCATATTCTTGGCAGTTTTCAACCCCCCTTCCTCCCCTTGCCCACGCCTGTCCGCTTTTTGCTTAGCAACTCTCCCCCTCTGTCCGTGCGGACACTTAGTTGGAAGACAACAATGAGCTGCAAAAACTATGAAAAAATAAAAGTTCTTTGAAAAAGACATGCATACTGTACGTATTTCTTGTCTGCCTCTTTATTTTTCAATCTTTAACAAAGGAAGATGATGATCAAATGACCTTTAAATACCATCTTCTCTCTTACAGAGACTATTTTTTAAAAATGTGTATTTACAGCTAAACTCCCTCCCTCCCCTGTTCACTTTTCCCCATTGTTGCTTGTCCCCTCCCTCCCCCAAGTTGCGGATATCCTTTATGGATACCCCCTTAAGCCAAATGGCATTGGCAATGCACCCTCAAGATATAAAATATATTGAATTCCTAAAAGTGGGTTGAAGATCCCTGGATTTTAGGCTTACTTTAGACAATAAGCTTTTTGCCACCATTTTTTGAGCCCAAGATGGAGCTCTTTCCACTAGTCTACCTTACAATAACCAAGTGCCCCTCTTGCGTCACAAATTTTTGGACGACCAGCTTTTAGCAAACACGAAAAGAACATGTTCTTCTGAAGTTCTAGTAGATTCCTATGACCAAGAGACACTATTTGCCTTCAATTTTTCACAGTAAGTCGCTCTTTTTATGACAAGTTTGTAGACGTAGGCACACTTTTTTGCTAGAGGTTTGAATTGGTATGCAAGATATTCAGTGAATACCCTGGGATATCAGAAAAAATATCATTTTGAAAAAGCTTATTCCCTTGAATCCCTTGAAGCCTAAAATTCAATACAGCCATTCATTATTGCATGAACTTTCCACGTTAGACTGCCATTATTGAGAGGAATGCTGCGTAGGAGCAATATATCACCGCTTATTCTCTCTGCTTTGTTATGCCCATGCAATAAGCGGTGAGTCTATTCAGTGGCGAAGCTAGAGGACGTGCTTGTCATGCACTGCATCACTAATACTATTCTGGAATGTCACTTTTATTTGAAAATTCTGTCAACAAATTGTTCTGCAAAAAGAAGCTACAATAAGGCTTATATTTGTTAGCAAAAAGCTGTTTACTTTTGTCCCTACTGATGACTTAATTTGACCTTGGATGCTCGGAGTTAGTGCTGAATATGGGTTGGCTTCGTTCCTTTGCAACATTCGCAAGTCATTATTTACATAATCACATATGTCATGCACTTTTTAAAACTGCGTGACTAAAATGATGTCATAGCAAAATAGAGTACTTTCATTGGGCAAATCCATAGCTAATTCACCAATCAAAGCTCGGAACGTCACCCCCTAGACGCGTGGTATCATGCACTTTGCAGAATGCGTGATCCAGTAATTCAACGAAAGCACTGGGTACTACCTTGACCTTGTGAGGTTTGTCTGGCCTAACTGACAGCGAGAAACTATACGAATTACATTCCACTTTATTTGTGATGGCTCAGCTACGTGCGCCAGAAATTGTCACAAAAAAGAGATGTTGTATCAGAATTGATCCATAAATCGTTCTTGGCGAGAGGTGTTGCTGAACAACGTTTAATTGTACAACAAAATCGCCCAAACCGAGGCTTGCCATTCGCAGCCATGGAAGAGCGTTTTGTCAACAGTGGTATGAGAAGAAGGATTGGTTGTGTGGAAGTGAAGTAAGGCAAGGTCTGTTCTGATAGCCATGCTTACTTTTTAAGCCTGGAGTCTCTTCCACATGGACCTCAGTAGTCTTTTAAAATATGCAAGGTTTCCTGTCAGATTGCCAGAAACACGAGAAAGCTAAGCCTCGCATGGAGGCATACAAAATGTCGAGTACATTCGACGTATCGGAGAGGGTTGACGTTATATTCTCTAGAGCAAGAAGAGAGGAGATTGAGCGGTTTAATGAAGAGGTAAGGCAGAATAGGGTTACATCAAAAATTTATTCTGCGGCTGTGCTCTATCTAAGCAAACAAGAGCTATGATTTAGGGGGCACGATGAGTCGAGTATCAGCTTAAATAAGAGAAATTATAGGGAGCTTCTTGAGCTTATAGCTA
Organism: Cassiopea andromeda; assembly: GCA_018155075.1. Lineage (NCBI taxonomy): Eukaryota > Metazoa > Cnidaria > Scyphozoa > Rhizostomeae > Cassiopeidae > Cassiopea > Cassiopea andromeda. The sequence goes on from WIPJ01000747.1 coordinate 170,249, forward strand.
AGTTTGATCCCCAATTTGAGCGTCGCCTTCATGGAAGGCTGGAAGATTCACATAGAGGGGCTGAAGGGGGTGGGACTTTTACTGGGCTTTCATCTGATATCCAGAATGATATTATTAAATCTGTAGATTTAGTAATTCAAGATGAGATAGACAAAGAAATTGCTGAATGTAACTTTGTAAGCATGGTATTGAGATACCACAGCCTGGAGATACCCGATGGTTCTATCGTTTACGTACAGTAGGTGTGATTTTGAAAAGTATCAATCTCTTTTACCTGCTTTGAAATCTATAGTTGAGAATCCACAACCTTGGGATGATGTTACTCTTTCAATGTCAAGTGGACTATTGCAGCATCTTAATGGCTTTCTCTTTTGTTTATTAATTGCTCTTTTTAACAAAATTTTGCAGCATCATCTATTCTGTACATGGTTTTGCAGAACAGAAAAATAGATCTTAGCTATGGCATCAGGAAGATAGTTAGTTTTCTTGACTTCCTTGGTGAGTTGAGGTCAGATAAGTCCTATGATGAGTTTTTTGCTTCAGTAGTTCAAGTAGCTGGTGAGCCAAATGCAAGGTCCGATATGAGGCACAATTATAGAAGACTTTTCTTTGAAGTCATTGATAATGTTTCTGGTATGTTACAGGAGCGATTTCATGATCTTAAAGACTTTGCTTTTCTAGATCTAGTCAATCCCCATTGTGTCATTAATTGGAAGAATAGTGTCCCAGCTGAGAAGTTGGAGCTATTGGAAAAGAGATATGGTCCTCTTTTTAAACTTTCTTTACTTAAACAGCAACTTTTGTTTATCTATAGAGATTCTGATTTCCACAAAGCAACTTCTCAAGAGCTGTTGGATTACATCAACAATCTCAACTTGCAATCATGTTTTTCTGAGGTTTTCAAACTTCTGACATTAAACGCAACAATTGCTATATCTTCCTCATCAGTAGAAAGGTCTTTTTCATGTTTAAAGAGAATTAAAACCTACTTGAGAAATAGGATGGAGCAGGACCACCTTGGGTGCTTGTGTCGAATATCTGTGCACAAGGGCATATTGAAAGAGCCAGAAAATAGAAGTCAATTGCATTCCTTGATTTTAGATAAATTCATAGAAAAGCCAAGAAGGCTTAATTTTGTATTCAAATAATCTTATCATTTTTCTGATATGCCATAGCCTTTCACAATATGGCATTGATTATCATATTCTGTTCTAGGTGGATTCTCTTTCCAAATTTCAATTATTCTGATAGAAGGAATCCAGTAAAATATTTAGTAGAACCTCTTACATGCGCTGATCATATTTTCTTGTGCTTTTCATTTGAAGAAGCTCCAATTGCTCCCTAAGTTTTTAAGCAAATCAGTAGATCCTTTTATATAGATACTACTTGTCATTGGAATTTTATGGTATGTAGTGTTGGGGAAAACCCCCATAGTCTATGCCAAAGCCCCCAACAGGGGATTGAGTAGACTGAACCGTTCAATTTTGCATGACCACCTCATCAGAGCTAGCTTCGCTACTGAGTCTATTCCGTCTAAATTCAACCAATCAGAGTGTAGAACTTTATGAATGGGTTGGTCGATCATCAGTCAATAGAATTGAAAAATAAGCTGCGAATTGTTAGCTTCTAGTATTGCTCTAACGAAACTCGTTTAGGGTATTATAAAGGCAGCCAACACACAAGTGTTGTGAAGTGAAAACACGCTGTAGTGTCGCGAGAAAAAACCTGGCAAGCAAATGAAACATATGACAACCATTCCTCATTCTACAGATGTTGCTTTATTTTTTTAGGGTTAAAATATGCCGTTTAGATTATTTGCATTAAGCCGCTGGCAAGTGACAAGCTTTGTAATTTTCCAATTGTATGGCTATCATCGGTTAGAAAACGGCGAAAGCAAAAGGTATCGTGTGGCTTCAAATTTTTGTTTGAAGAATGTCCGAAGGGAGATTCCTCTGAAGCGGTTTTCTGAACATGTGTCTTCTAAGTTTATTACGGCACGTAATGGAAGTTAAGGCAATTTCAGTTGGTCTTCGTGGCAATATTGAAATGGTAGGCCTACCATGGATTACGAGAGGTGTGTCCTCCTCTTCCTTTGTACTTTGACAAGTCTATCTGCAAACAAACTTCCGCCTAATAGACTTCCTCCATTGTTTTTGCATTACAATTCCAAAACTTGTCAACTGCCTCTTAAGCAGAGATGTGCCGAGAAACTTTCCGTGGGAGGGGGGGGTGTTTTAACAATTCAAACAACTACTAGTAGTAACAGTACACTGTTACCAATAACGAAAGGTCACAGAATAAACCGTGGCCATTTCTCTTGCAGTATGACCGACTTTTAACAAACTTTCTTGCAATTTCAGATATATTGGGGGTGACGCACCACGCCCCCAATAAACACATAAATACCTCCTAATTTTCCCTTCTTAGAGAATACTAAGGGGTTAATCTCACGATCCACCACTGCTATTAAATTATTCATTTATTATGTATTTAGCTTAAACATCAAACACAAATCATGGTGTTTAACCTAAACACCTGTTAACTTTCAAATGAAAGTTACAATGGAAACCAACAAGGACTATATACATTATTACTACCAATGAGTCATTTCAAAAACGACAGGTAATTGGAGGATATTAAACTTCATAGTCTTGAATAGGCTATATCAAAGATATCCACTTAAAGATTGCATTAGGTTTTGTTGAGTACTTGCAAGTTATTAATTAAAGAGCTGCCACCTGAGTTGACAAATACAATGTTCAACCAGTGAAAATTCCAGTTTTAATGACTGTTATGTATGCAATAACAATACATATACATACACACATATATATATATATATATATATATATA
>WIPJ01000750.1:20948-33242 GCA_018155075.1 Cassiopea andromeda
GTTTGTGTGTGTAGCATGGATCCTTACTTCATTTCATGGAATGTTATTCTTATGAAAGTTGTACTTTGTATTTTAAAAAATAGATTTACTGGACTTTGGTGGGACAGAGTCAGAATCTGATCGGGAATGGTGGCTGGAAGATGTTCCTTCTCATCTGCCTAGTCCTGCAATCAGACCCGAACCTGTTATGCTTGGAAATAGCCACACTGTTGGTACTCTGATATCGCTGTCTGATGATTCCAGTGAAAGTGAGGCAGATAGCGGAAGTGGGGGAAGCATATCGTAAGTATTATCCCTTCTTAATACTGCTTCATTTTGTAGCCTGTATCTTTAAAATGCTGGAACTTTACTGTCATCTTGCACAGTTATTCCAATTGTCCTAACACTGGTAGCGTCACAGTTGTTGTTGTGACGAAAACAACGGTGTTTTTTTAGCTAATTTGATGGTGCTGAATCTGAAAGCTGCTATGCTTTAACAATTTTGGCTACAGTTTTTGCTGTGCAGAGACTGCGCAGTTTTAGAAAAATGCAATATTTCATAAAATAAAACAGCTGCTACTTTGAGAAAAGCCAGTTCATCCTGTCAACTTCAAAATATACTCACCTGGCCTATGCCAATTAAGAAATTGAATAATTTTTAAATTGAGAAAAAACAAATTCAACTTTAAGATATATTTGTTGTGCTCGTATAGATATTTCATTGGGGATACTATGAGTGAAGCAAAGAAAGAGATGTTTGGAATTGTTGTTTGCGTACACCAACAAGTATCTTAAAACGGTAGCCAGCCATACAAAACTTATATTTGGAATTAGTACCCTTGAATTAGTATAGACTGAAGTATGAACTCTTGACTGCCTTTCAAAAACATTTTTTGTTGACCAGTAAACAAGTATAGTTGCTAATAGTTACATATTATTGTTGTAGTGCCGTTCTAATGTTTATTTCTTATTATTTCTTATCGAAGTTCTGAGGTATCATCTATTTAAGATGCCTGTGCTGCCAATAATGATTTTGATGAATGCATCATAATATTTTAACTTTTAATAAAAGAGCAGCATAAGGTGAATAGTATAAGAAGATGTTTGGTGTTTCAAAGTAAAAATACTTAGAAAAAATTATTCGATAATTGCAGCTTACTTACAACTTTGATAGCAAGGGTGATGACAAGAATCATAGTCAAAGAACTTCTAGGTCACGTAGTAAGATCTTTCATAAATCGATACTACCGTTGACTTACACCAACCACTACTGAAGATACTGCCTTTCACATATTAGAACCATTATCAACATTACCATTGACTTATCCATGTAAAAGACGAATGGTACATTAGAACGTTTCGGGACAAGCTTGTCCCATCCGCATCTACTATGAAGGGGTATTTTTTATCGTAAATTGGAATAAGCATGGATTTAAGAAGTACGCAAGATGCAAAGCAGAGTGGGTGTAAACCGTTGGTCATTAAGGGTAAATAGGGGAATAATGCCTATGGAAAGAGGTAATTCTTCATGGGCCATTCGTTTGGTTATGTTTCCTCTTTGCCCGTGATTTATCTCGTTATAAAGGCATTATCAGCCTCTACTTATTACTCTTTCAATGCACTCTGCTTTTTTTCTTGCGTACATCTTATATCAATGTTTGTTCTCATTTAGGTTATAAAAATCCTTTTAATTTCCCTTCATAGTGTGTGGAGATGAGACAGGCTCGTCCGGAAACATTCCCATGTAGGCTTTGCCTTTTACCAAGATTTGTCAATAGTAGCGTCAATATGTTTGGCCTAATTCAAAGTTAGTATCGCTTTATGAGAGATATTAACACGTGACATGGAAATTCTTTGACTATGGTTCTTGTCGTGGCCGCCATTATCAAGTTAGAAACAACTATACTTGTGAATGATTAATGAAAGTGGCTAGCATAGTTGTTAGCAACGAAATTGAATGTTTTTATGTGGTTATGTTGCTCATTAAATTTGTTTTTATATTTTTAGCTCTAGGGCAGATGATGAAATATTGGGCAATCTTTCAGACTTACAGAGTCTCAAGTTACAGTGATTGTAGAACTTATGGACAGATGGAGTTTTGTATGGGAGGCTGAAAGCTTTTGAGTTACCCCTTTTCTTACATGATTTTCTTATGTATTGCACATATGAGAGGGCCTCCCAGGGGTTATGAGAAACAAGAGAACTTGCCGTTTTTTTTAATGAAAACATGGGAGCATGAGCAAATTTTGTAAGGGAGCTAGGGATCAAAATGGATTCTAGGGTGCAATTCGGCATTTCTTTTCAGGGAACATTCAATAAAAATGTTAGGGAATAAGTGATATTTTGGAAATTGTTCTAGGGAACATAGAAATACAGACCCCCTTGGGAGGCCTCGTATGAGACTTATTATGAACTCCCTTTCTGTGTTTGATATTCTTTCGCCATAGGCAAATATCATCAGTTGAATTTTTCATATTTCCTTTTTAGATTTCATTATGCTAAACCAGACTTTCCTTTGAATGTACACTTTCATTTTGTTTACTTTGTATACTTTCCTCTATTCTTTGTCTCCGATGTTTTGTTTACTCTTGCTTCTTTCACAGATTTAATTTTAAATCTAGAACTTCTAGGCTAATTTGGCTATCCCTCAATTCTTTCTTTTAGCACTTTTATGTTGTTAAAAGCTTTTCCTTTGATTCTTTTGCCCTTCTTTAAGGAATTTTTTACCAAATATTGATTGATTCATCTACCATTTAGTTTCCAAATCTTGACATACACCTATCTGCAATACTTTCTCTATTTCTACAGTCGTCTATTAGTAATGTTGTATCATTTTTCTAGTTTCACAATTTGTTCCAGTCGTGCAATGTTCTACTATCAACTTTTCATTAGTTCACCTTTCATCTACCATTCAAATCGTAAATCCATATGCCTTCAAGCTCTACTCCTGTTTTGCATTGCTATACTAGCAATCCATTGTCGAATCTGGGATGGCTGAGCTTGCAGTTTGAAATCTATGCTTGTGCTTACAATCCTCATTCAAATCTGGATTTTTATTTAATATCTGCTTTGCTCAGCTTCAATATGGAGCCGTAGTGGTTGCTTGCTTTTCGCTTATTCTCCTTTTCGAAGGTTTAATTGCGTGTCCGAGCTCCTGTCTATCGTGGTACTGGTAAGTTGCGTTGGTTGGGTACTTCTAACAGAGATTTGTTTTCGCTCATTGTAAAATTGAGTATTATTGCAATGCAGTTGCCATCTGTTGATGGTTGAGAGTACAGTTGAATTGATATCTTTCACTATAACTGCTGGTTTCGATTGAGGATAGCCTTTTGTGTTGCAACTTAAGTAGAAAGAGCTGTACTTTTGTCTGCCAATTCTTTTCAAAAGTAGTAATTTTTGTTCTCTACTAAGGAAGTGAATATTTCTGGTTCTCGAATTCGTAAGCCCCATGAAGAATCAGAGTGGGCACAGGCGGCGTAGCAGCTTTAGCGGAGGAACTAATTACACCAAAACAAGCCGTAGTCATATTCTTTTGAAGGTTTGTATGAGCATGTTGAAGACTACAGCTTTCACTCTGGGACATGTGTTAAATTTCAACAAGGAACATCGGTTATATCCTATGTTCCATAGCTTTCCTTATTATCTTTCATGTTTGGAGTTGAATGCTGTGATTGACGTTTCATTGTAACAACTACCCTACAATGTGTTGTGTGTTTTATAGAATATTTTAAATTTGCTACGATGGGAAAAGTAGCTGTAAGGTTACCAAACTGATAATGGTATGGTAAAGCTAAAAATCAAGTAAGATTGTCTTGTTTACAGAAGATTGCTAGATGGAAGGTCTCATTATGCATCAGTACATTTTGATTCCAACGTTGAGTTAGCAAAAGGGGGTTGCCTCTTTATTGCCAGTCTCTTGTGTTCTTTATCAATCTTTGCTATTGCTAGACATATGGAGAGGTGACAGTTGCAATTACTATCTGTGGATACTAAGATAATTGCTCTTGCTTTCAATGATCTTAATTGCATCCTTCTAGACATTGAGAACTTATTGCCTAAGGCAAGCTGAATCTTCTCATTAAGTCTACTCAGCTGTTATTGAGATCTTGGGACAGTCTCTCTCTATTGACTGTGGATCAACAGGCTTTCTTACAGCGAAGTCTTAGATGTGACGTTGTGTTGTAGTCAATATGCAGGTGTAGCAGATCATTATGCTATGGATATACGTGTTTACATACTGTTGTTGTCTGGGAGAAGTCAAATGTCATTAGAAAAGTTATTTTTAATGAAGTTTTACGAACTTTCTCTCCATTCAATAATATATTAGCATAGATCGCTTATCTCATATGGTCTTGCGGAAAGTAAATTTTCCTTAACTGTGCAATTTCATTCTAAAGGATATAATCCTTAGAGCGCAAATACGTCACACTTCCTTCGTCTTATCGACGTTTTTTGATATGTTAATCTTTTCGCCTTGCTGTTTCATCTGTAGTAGCCTACCTGCTTGGCGTTTATCAATGGAAAATGATCACACTTACTTCATCTCATCATTGCTTTTTTGCTGGTGCTCTAGCTTTGGACCTATTAGTCCAATCTCACTATTAAGGTACCTCCCACCATTGACGTTTGCGTGTTTGGCATTTTGTTGATAGAGCACCATACGCAGCTCAATATGAAGGGATTCTGCAAGCCATCATTGTACCTCTATGTTGCTTATACATAGTATTGAAGCTAGCCCCTGGCTGGCTCTACTTCATATGTAACTAGATGCAATAGAATGATTCTTTTCTGCGACGGTAGTGTTGTAGAAATTATGTTTCTCCTTTCGCTGCTCATCTGCAATTGGATGCTTTCTCTGCTGTAAACTGATACTCATTGTGTACTTGTTCAATGACATTGCGTTTGTTATTGATACAATTAGCTTTGGCACTGCGAAACAATCTCCTATGTATTACTGCAATATCATTTGACAATCTCCATCCCTTGGTGCAAGCTGTTTACTTTGCTATCAGCCTCCTTTTGTCATTGATATGTGATTTGTGAAACATTTTACTTCTTTTCAGTGTTTCCATTAAGATTATTTGTATTGTATATTTGATTGACGGCCTTATGCTTTTAGAGGCAACTTGTATTGTAGCAAAATATCTGGAACTTTCTCTTTTGTACGAATTTTCATCTTCTGATTAGCTAAAAGCTTCGGAACTAATATGTTTTGAATGACATAATTCCTTTAAATTTTCAAACCAATTGCGAAATATGATATGCTCTTCCTCAACCTACGCTAGAGCAGGCGTGGCTAACCAGTGATAGACCAAGAGGCACATTTTATACTGTGCTACCACAAAGAGCCACATCATACACTTGGGGACACATTAACAGCACTCTCATATATTCCTCTAACTGTAAAATACGGTGTTGGAATCAAGCACTGGAGAGATATATAAAGTAACACACACTTCAATATAAATGTAGAAGCCGCATAATGCTAGGCGAAGCGCCGCATGCAGCTCTAGTGCCGCGGTTTTGCCGCCCCTGCAATGGAAGGAAAATGATGAAATGGACAAAATTTGACACTTAATGATAAAGTATCCAATTACCTTTGGTTTACTAATATTTTCAGTTCATTATGTTAGAAGTAGAAAATATTTGGTGATAATCCCATGTAGGCATTTAAGTCTATTGCCTTAAATAATGCTTCCTCGATTATTAAATGATTCTACCAGGGAAATTTTGCAGTTGCACTGTCATCAACTGGAATTCTCTTCCTAGTCTAAAGGATTGTGGTGGAGCAAAGCATTTTTTCTGCTTTGATTTTAGATATTTTTCTCCTAAATATTAAGCACGTGCGGTAGGAAATTTCTATCTGCAATAGTTACAAATAGTTCCTGGGATGCATGTTAACCCTTTCAAAACTGTAATTCTCAAGAGTCATCAATCTTTTGATAATAAATGAAGGCAACATTCTGCCAAACATCAATATTTTCAACATATAGTTCGTTTTCTTTCGTAAAGGAGATTTACACGTAATATCAATTGATTCCCGGATGTAGCTAAATTATATGATTACTCTAAGAAGCGATGTATGCATTAAACCTTAATATTGAAATTTGTAGTAGGTAGCAAAATAGCTTTGGCTGAAGGATTGAGACTTTTGATTTTAGTTTTGCAGTTTGATTAGTCTAGTTTCTATTTACTCATTGTGTTGCAAAACTTGTTAAACCGTTTTTCTTTTACTCAATTTGGTCTATAATGCTCTAGGTATTATGTCTTATCATTTCCAATTGATATTGATACTGCGATTTTCATTCTTTCTTTCTGTCTACCTGAAACTTAGAATTCATCAGCAAATGACAAACTAGAGGACTACAAACATTTTGAGGACTGCAGAAAGCCTTCAAAGTAATTTCTAGACATGCAGATATGATTTTCAGGTTTCATACCCAATTCGTTAATCGAAATTCCCTGACTTTTCCCTGAATGAAAGTGGAAAACATTTGATATATCTACAAAAACAAGATATAAATCTGAGCCTCATAGATATGGCATACACCTACACTTGCTATTTCACAATGTGAAATGATAAAAATTTAGCATTTTACTGACAAGAAATGGAGCAACGACATAGCGAACAGTCATGCAATGAGTTAATTAAAATGATATGCTGACTAAGTAATTTCTTTTCCCCGATTTGGATGAAATTTATAGAAAAACCCCTGACTATTCCAGGTCTTCCTTGACATTTTGTAAAACTGGCCTACTTTCCAGGTATTCCAGGTTTTCCAGTATCAGTATGAGCCCTGATTCTCTAGAAAAAAGTAATGCTATTGAGGATCGTGTGAAAAGGTAGCAATGTACTTCAAATCCGAGGAAACAGCGGTACCTTCAAGGGGATTTTAATTTTGTGTACTTCAATGTGTACTATGCATAAATACCGAATGTTGGCGACAGGGTGAAATTTAGATTACGAGAAGTCTGTACTACGGGCAAATCTATGAAACATAGGGACCATGGGCCACAGAGCTTTTTCTGGCCCCTATATTTGCCCCCTTTCACATTTTGAGAAAGATTTTTCTTTCCATGTTGTTCGCCCAAAAGAAATCTACAATAATACTCACTTGCTAGACTTGAACGTTTGAAATACAAGCTTGGTTTAAAATGGGAGGGGGGTTGGCACCATAGATAAATTTTTAGAAATGACTATAGATAAAGATTTTAGTTTCAAAGCACATGTACGTTCTCTCTCTTTTGCAGGAATGCCTATTACCACCTAAATTTCCACTGAGCCTTAATTCATTAATTATTCTTAAACAAGTTTTAGACTTTAGCGGTTCTGAACCCTAATATGTTTTGTTCTCATAAACAATGAGTATAGCAAATGACTCAAGTACTAAGTGCTATGTCCAGAAAGGCATCTTATGTGAATTTGGATAAAGTGAGGTTGATGCTGCAATACTTTATGATATCACAATTTAATCATAGGCAATTGAAATATATATATCATAATAGAAATAGAAATTGGGAAAAAAACATCCAGTAAAGAGTCTTGTGAATTAGACATAAAGATTGCCACTCGATGAAGAGTCTCTGCTTAAAGACATCTCTTCTCCATGGGCCCGCTGCCCCCTACAATTTATTTAGTAAATACAGCCAAAGAGATCAACATATAGAAATCGGTTAGTGGACTTATATCTTTCCGTTTGTTGTCCTCATTTTTATACGATGTTTTTATTTTAACACTACACACAATAGCATCATCCATATCATTAGCTGCAACTTCAGCAAGCTCCTTACTGTAGAAATTGATGAATCCGATTCGTCTTCCATCCTTGGATTACTGTAACTTTACACTGCATATAGACCCATAATGCTTGAACTCATTAAAAAGAATCGGCTCTGTAATTTCATCACTAAGATTGCCTACCCAGACAGTATACGTCGTCATCTTACCTTCCATCATTTACCTTACAGTTGTCAAATGCAAACTGTACGCTGTTGCTTCTATGCCGATCTCTTTCTAGTCGTTATGGTAGCTTGACTTCCAAGTCAACAGAAAAACATTATGGGAGTTCAAAGGAACTGCTGATCTCCATGGTAGGCAATTTATTATTGGTAGCTTTTACCACAGAATAGTATTTTGTGCCTTTACTAGGACTTCGTTGGCTACTCATCCGCGGTAGCCATTATCTCTATGGTCTTCAGTCGTTGCGAAGAACTGTCTAGACTAGGTTCTCAATAATTGCTGGCTTGTTCGGAATAGAAAAGGTAGAAACACTGGCGTTGTGTGAAGTGGTTCTCTGGGAGGGGTAGAGAGTGTAGAGCAATAACTTATCGACAGAAACTGATGAAACTTTGAATTTACCGACAGAGGTGTGAATTTATTGAATTTAACGACAGAACTAATCTTTCAGCAAGAGTTTCTTATTTTTATGGGGTGCGTTGAAGCAAGAAAGGGAATGTTCAACATTCTTTTAACGAGTTTCTGACAAAACATGCATTCATTTAACGACAAAAGTCATTGAACTCAAATTTTCATTAAATCTAAGTTTACCGACAAGATCACCGAATGTTAGTGTGGTGTTACACCTTCCCAATCCCCAGCACCCTATAAAAATAAGCAAATTTTCCTAAAAAAAGACTTCTGTTTGTAAATTCACACCTCTAACGGTAAACAAATGTTTATTACCATCTGTCTGTAAAGTATTGTTTTAAAAACCCATAGGAAACGATGTCACGCAAAGCCACTACATAATACATACCATTATCAATGGAGGCTCGTTCTAGTCAAAATTGCTTTATTCAATTTTCTGCATATGTTGAATTATTTTTTGCAAAAAGCAATTCAGACATGCAAAAATGAATCAGAAATGCAAAAAATAATTTAGAAATGCAAGAAATAATTATCAGACAAGTTAAAAATAAATAGAAACTTAGTTTAAAATTGAAATCCACTGCATGGATAATTGCTTGACACAACAAGCATAATTCAACATAAACAGAAATTAAATAAGGCAATTTTGACCAGAATGGGCCTCCATACTCCTGCGCATACCTAGGGCAGGGGGTGTGGGAGGCTTCCTTTGAGGGCACATCTATGTATATTTATGTTCCTCTCCAGGGTTAGATTTTGGTATTCAAACATTCTTCCAGAAGAAAAAATGCCTAGTATGTTGGTCTCCTAGTAGTACAATGTTTGTTAGTTTTGGGGTCTGGGGACCTGCCCTCAGACTAATTTTTATAAACCAAACTGTCCACAATGCTGGAAAATGCCCATTAAGAAGATAGGAGAGATGGAAAGAGTTCAGTATGGGAGGCAGAAAGTTCGTGGAAAGACAAAACCTGCAACTACAATCACTTTGGAAGGGTAAAAGCCTTAATTCTTTATGTCAGATTAATAATTATATTGGGGGGGGGTGCAAAACCATGACAATGTTTTCATTTGGAGGGCATTGGCTCCCCGTTCCCCAGTGGTGTAGAAGTAAATCGATAGCGAGTGGCTCCATTGATAGCTAGGGGTTCTTTTCTAGCATTAATCTTTATAATAAACTTTGAAGCTAACCGACGCAATGATATAAGAAAACCATGATGTGCCTCTTACAGGTACTCGTATGTGGTGAGGACCAGCGAAAAGTTACATATTCTGAAAAAAGATGTGTGCATTCATCTGACCGCATTACTCACTTCCATATAAATGTAGCGTTCTGCGGTACCTGGGTGATGGTTACACTTCTGTGCCAAGAGGCTAACCTTACGCCTAGGCCTATGGCGTAGGCCTAATGTAGACCGACAATATAAACAACTCTTTGATGTTGTATCTTGTATTGCCAACCGAACAAAGACTAACTTAGATCCAGGCACCCCGATGTAGGGGGGCCGGGGGGGCCATGGCTCCCCCACTTTTTTGCCAAAATATCATAAGAAGAATTGTTAAAATATCATTGGTTATTACTGATTATCGGTTCAAATCGAGGATCGCATGAATGAAAGGGATAGGCTGCTTGATAAGAGAAATTTATAGCAGTGCTGAGTGACTATTAAGCCGACTAAACTAAGACAGGCATGTCCAAAGTCCGTCCCTCGGTCAACTTTTATCCGGCCCGCAGCCTATTCATGAAATATGTAACGCTCGTATACTGTTATTTGGCTAGCAGTATTAACATTCTTCATTTACCCACTAGAGACCAACAGCACTTTACACAACACAACCCCCAACCCGCTAGAATTCATGGTCAGTGGTTTTCCACCAGAATTCTCACGTAAGAGCTCAATTACTTCTGTTTAAGAAACAAGGTTAAGTGAATTTCAAGTGCATGTGAGATGCTTGTCTCAAATGTACCAAAAACATTCTTAAGATGTTGAAATTGAAACAAAAAAAGTAAATGTGAAACACAAAGTGGCTTCCAAAAAGTTTCTTAAATTATCGTTGCTATATGTAAAAAAGGTTGGCCCCCACCACTTGAAATTGAAATTCCCATTTTTAGGCAGCTTTTCAAAAATAGCTCGGTCTTATGTGTTACTAATGTAGTGGATCATTTGAAAAATCTAACTGATGAAAGGTGTCTGATACGAAATGTCATGATCATCATTTACATCCTAATGGTGAATCCAGCAAAAAGTGCAACACCAGAAAGGTCTTTTTCGCTCGATCGCAGAATTAAAACCTGGCAACGAGCAACCATGTCCCAACGAAGGTTCAATTTTCTAGCCATTCTTAATTGCCACAAAGATGAAACTGACAAAATCGATCTAGTTTCTGTGGGAAATGACTTTGTTAGCAAGCATAATGAGCGATATCGTACCTTTGGAAAGTTTGTTAAAGACGATTTCAATGTGTAGATATAAGTAAATATGTTTTGAGTGGGGATACTTGTCGATAGATGCTTTTAGTTATGTTTTCTATGAAGTACTAGAATTCCTAAAGCACTTAAACAAATTTTGATGATTTTCAATCAAGAAAATGCAGGCCTAAATGTAAATATCACGTCTTTACTTTGAAATTGGATTTGTGATTGTTAGCAAATGATTGATAAGAAGAGTAGCTGTGTAGCTTAAGCATGTAAACTTTTTTATTACTCTGTTAACTATGTATTCCAGCCCTTTTGGTTCTAATAAAGTTTTATAATAATTACTACAGTGCCATTGTTTAATAACTATTACAGTTTTATAATTGCCTTAGACAAATAACATTAGATAGCGTGTATGTAGCAAGATTATTGTGTTCGCAGAAATTTATTCTATTTTTATCCTACTTATCACTTGGTTCAGACTTATAATCACCCTATTTCAAAACAAAATACCCCCTAAGAGTACCATCGGACATGCTCCCCCATTTGGAAATTTTGACCCCCCCCCCACTTTCAAAATCGCATCGGGGTGCCTGCAGATCATTAAACACAGAGTACTGAATAATAATCACACAGTACATGGCATGTGACATACATTTGACAGCTACAACACATTGCCCGGAAAGGGTGTTTACTACACACAACAGCACTCCTCATGAACGCAAGATTGACACAGAAAACATGACAGCTAAAGGAACACGCAATTCGACAATAAATATACTAGTTAATATACAACCACTTCGTTGCATAAATGAACAATTAGGGACCGGTCAATATTTATGCCTCAGTTTGGGGCTGAAGAGAAATAGGTTCGGCAAATAATTTTTTAGGCAGCTTTAAGGTAGGTTGGGTAACTGATTTTTTTGTCTTATAATGGTTGGTTGGGGGAGGTGGCATCGCACAAGGCTCTAGTCCGACTCGAGGCCCTGATTGAATGCTCGCTCACTGTTCACCCAGCAGCCAATGGGTAACCGTTGGTAACACGGGGGAGATAAAGGTGACAAAGAAAGGAACTGGCAACCCTACCTCACATGCTGATGGCTCAGGATAAGTGTCCTCTCTAGCAGGCACTCTCCTTCGTACGAAAGGTTATATGGGAAAACCTTTAACTCTATAAAGTTTGGGTAGCTTAGGTTTAATAGCCCTATATTGGTTGGGTAACTATTATTTTTATAGTACACAAAGTTGGGTAGTAAAAATAGTCATCCAAATAAGCACTTCTCTTCAGCTTCAACCTGAAGGATAAATAATGAACGGTTCCTTATTCTAAGTAATACCTCTAGTTTTGACAATGTCATGTCTTTTTACTCCATTATCATACTTCCTTGAATTCCCAGCATGCATTTCTGATTACTTGGAAGTCAAGCTGTCGAACAGCTCAGGAGAATTCTTAATGAATCATCCAGAAATTTTGCATCTGACAGTCATAGGATAGATGGAACCGAAGAAGACAACGTATGCTGTCTGGGTAGGC
>WIPJ01000750.1:58001-70437 GCA_018155075.1 Cassiopea andromeda
TTGATCAATCCAAGAAACATATTGAGTAGTTGTGTCGTTTGCTGTCCCTAGTCATAAGAAAAGCAGAGTACAGCCCCTCTCGCTATTAGCACACGCATGCTCGTGTGATTGCACTGATAAAGCATGTTTTACATACACACGCAAAGGTCAGATAGAGGAACAATGTAAAAGAAGTGTGACACGCAAAAGAGCAAAAAAGCACTTCATCATCAAACTATGTGCTGTTCCTGGAAGTCAGAAATTAATTTTGATTGTGTTCTACACGCTAGTGTGTGAACTATAGAGAAAGATAAAAGCCATGAATTTTCTAGACAGCGACATTGGTATATGAAGTTAGCAGAATTGACTTTCAAGAAAAATCGTTTGCGTTTGCGATCCACAATTACATATTTTGTCGCTGAAATAAAGATTGGACAGATTCAGATTTGATGGACTTCTAATTGATCATTTATCCTATACATATATATTACTCATGCTTTTTTGATCCATTATAAAGCAGCAAATATTACACTTTCCAATTTTAGTGAGGTGCATTATGTTAGATTGGTTACTATTATCAAATGAACAATGTTTAAGACAAATTTGCAATTTAGATTGCAGCTTGGACATAGTAGCATTTTTTGAGGTATTCCAATGCAATTAAATTAGCTAATATCGATGAAAGGCTGGCTTTGAATTTCTCTGCTCTTGCATTTGAAGGGCGCTTCGAAGAATGCAAGGTCAAGACGTGTGCGGGATGAAGATCTTTGTTGAACAATATTGGGGTGAAGGTGTTATGCCAGATAAAGTTAGTGGCCCATTATCAGACAAGGTGAAGTTTGTTCTAAGTGACTTCCCTCACTGGCTGTCCCTTGAAAGGTAAGTTTGTTACATTCTAGATTGGATCTTTTCTATGGTTGATTACAATGTAGATTGAATTTTAAAGTGGTTCTACTACATGTTTTATTAACTGCCCTTGAAGTATTTGTTATGATGCAATGGCTTTGATAAACTTAATATCCAAATATGGCTAACTATATTTTGTCATAGAATACATCATTTACCATTGTTCTTATAATATTTCTTGCTCTCTCACGTGATTAGAGGCCAGTAATTATAAACTTTGGGGGCCTGAGAGTCTGGGATTTAAAGCCTGTACAACAGTTTTGTACTCCTTCTTTTCTTGTCGAAAAATTTTCATACCCCATTGAGAAATAATTGCAATATTTCAATGATATGCAACAAAGCTCGAAAATTTTCCAGAAAATGTCTTATCCCCAATTATCCTTTAAAATGTTTTTCATACCTTCCTCAATTATAGCCCGCGCAGAAATGAAACCAGACTTATTAATGCTGACCCCATATCTATCATTTTTTTCAGATTTGCAATCAAATTTAATGAAGTGTACAAGGAGAAATTTAATTTACTTGAACTTTCAAAGCTGGAAAACATTTTCATTGATGGTAGGCCTGGTAGGGTTTATGTTTGTTTACGTGGATCACTCGTAAGCAAGATTCCAGTTAACATCGACAAAGCAGATTTTCATGAAAAGCTGATTGCAGTACTGAAGATATACAAGCGAGCTGTGGCTGTTGAAAGGTGATCTCTGTTTTAGCAATTGGGATTTACAGTTTTAGTGATTGTAGTTATTTAAGGGAACCGTATACTGGTTACATCAAAGTTAGCAGTAGCTATAGGGGTAGAAGGGATACATGTTTATTTAATGCCAGGTAGTGATTCTTCGCAGGGGGAGATTCAGTTTGCTATTATGAATAGTAGAATTGATGCCGCTTAAGAGTGGCCTCATCAACTACTTTATATGAGGCATCAAATGATGCCATTCAGAAAGTCTTCAAATACCGTACTTATTCAATTAACGGCACGGTACGCTTATTAGAGTTATTCCAATTTTTAGGATGTACATTTATTTGGGGGGTTACATTTGTTGGAGAGAGTGCAGCTATTACAGACGTCACAGATGTGAATCATTATCTAAATTGTATTAATGCATGTTGCACATCAGAGAAGAGTTGGGAAAACGATCTTTAACAAATGAGGCAAAAATACAAAGTTAACAAGATGTCAGCATTATCATGATCTAGTTCTTCACCTGAGTTGTCACCATCATAATAAAGAAGCATTTCCACATCATTGTATGTAATGTCATGAAATGGTTCACCAGATTAGGCCTGCTGAGTCGTTTTTTACACTCGTACATCTTCCATTTCCTGAGGGTGCACTTAATGGAGGGGGTGTGCTTATTACAAAGTTTTGCTGGGTAGAGGTGCACTTATTTGAAGGGGGTACGGTAGTTTGAATAATTACAGCACTTCTATTGCCCTCTCGTCATGACTTCCCGTACTTTCTCAAATATTGAACAGAACTTACAGCGCCGTGTTTTTACAATCCTTGCCATGTACCGCATTGCTCTTTTTTACCTGAAATTTGTATATAATGCCATCAGTGAGGAGGTGGTAGTGCCTCATGTTACTCATTGTGATTACGTATTCCTGTTTGACATATATCAACGCTTCTCTGTATATTTTGGAGTCACTTTTAACTGATGAATTAAATATTGTAATTTGTCTAAGTTTTTTCCATCCATAATAGTTTTTGCCTATTTCACTACCACTGGATCTGTTATACCGTATTTAAGCGGCTTGATAGACAATGACCCTTAATTTCCCCCTTCAATCCACTTTGATCGATTATTTAGCAAATAGCCCTCACTCATATTGCACTCAAGCGAGGTTGTGTTTCAAAGTGGGCTGGTCTCTTGTGACAGTACTGCATGAGCGGCTGCTTTTTGCGCTTTCAATTCCTCCACCCATAAGGTAGACTGGCTGTACTGCACTGCAGCTCTATGCTACTTGGTTGCAATGAAGTGGCAAACTTTCATATGCCGCAGGCTGTTTGCCCATACAGTTCATTAGTTATGGCTGTCCTACACATGTCAAAGCACTTTAATAGATAATGGCATAGGTTATTCAAAAAGCTCGCTATTTTATGATAATGCTGCGATGCAGCAAGTAACGGTAGTTAGGATCCAACAATTTTCTCCCATTGCTCGTTGACTTGAAGTTGAGAACTTTTCTGATAGTCATTTTACTCAGACTGTGTATTTGTGTATTTTGCTTGACGAATGAATTCAGATATGAAGAATTTTGTTCAGATTTCATGCATTGACGGTGTTGGCCATTCTTGTATTTTCAAATTTTCTCCGTAGTATACCTGGTTTGATGTGGAGCTTTAACAACATATTGTTCAAACATGACCCTGAAGGAATTCCGCTAAATGAGTTGTTATTGAGCTGCCCAAGTGTTAAGCGACAGAAGTCCAGGGTATTTGTGTTGAGCCCATCATACGGTGAGTACATTGCTAGAGTGTGCGGAGTTCGTACAGTCAGGGAAAATCTGGGAAAATCTAAAGTTTTAAGGATTGTCTGGGGAAGTCTGGGAACTTTTTTCTATAATTTGGAAAAATCTATGTTTTCTTGACAAAACCAGGAAATTTTTATTTCTCGTGAACATCTGTGTAACCCAAATTAATGACTGTATATGATGTATAGTAGTATTGATAATTTAGTTGAATTGTAGAACGTAGAAAGATTAAATAATTTTATTTTGAACATGCTTTGTAGAATTTTTCTCTGACTAAGTAGCAAAAAGAGTTCGTAGATACGAAATCTTTTTAATACATGGTCAGGGAAAAAGCATAAAATTTTAGAATAAATCAGGGGAAAATGTATATTTTATTCATCCTATTAGCTAGGGAAAAACTGTACATAGTATGCAGCAAATCGGGGAGGTTTTGTCTCAAAGGCTGTACGAACCCTGAGTTTATGATCTCTTGCTTTTAGCTATTAATCTTGTAAAGCACACTTACTTGGCTGATAGATTTCATTAGTGATGACTTCATAGAAATATATATATTTTTGGAATTTTTATGTCTTGACCGTATGGAGTGAGAGTGCACCTTAGAATAGACATGCGTTTACAATTTTAGGTGAATATTGTCAAAATAGGATGAAATATGACCATTTAGCAATCGAAAACTTGCCAGACAAACCACTGAACTTTTCTCGTTGTTCTAGACGTTAAGAACCAGACTCAAAATACAGTGATTTGATAGGAACTATGTCAGCATTCCACTGCCTATATCTCGGTCAATATTTTCAGATCGAGCTGAAATTTGTCAATAGCTATTTCAAAGTGTTTTGTCATAATTTGAAACCAAAATCAGACCATTCTGAAAATAGAATATTTGTGACATCACACTATTAAACTCTATTCTCAGTCTGTTTTGCACTTATACATATATTGTGCTGGAACGTTTTACATGATAGTTGACTCAAAATATGATGATAGTGTTAGGCTTCGATTTGCTAACATTTCCAGCTTTCTTTCTGTCTCAACCCTAAAATACTTTGCTTGACCGAATGAAGAAATGTGTTAATTATTCAAAGTATTTTCGTTGCTCCAGAGAATTGGTTTGGAAGAGAGAGTAGGCTGAAGTATGCAAGTAATATTTGCATGCTAAAACATTAACGTATTTTGGGGTTTCCATCTAACATACGACATTACAATCAGTACGTTGTGTTGCTTCATTTATTTTTAGGACCAGTAGTTTTCTTTTTCAACAATGACCGATGTCAATCTTTGGTCTCTCATACTAAGAACTGTCCATCTTTGGCCTCTCATACTAAATACTCTCATACTAAGAACTGTTCATTCACAGTCTTTCTATATGCTACCTTATTTTCAGCTGCACATAGATTCTCCTCTACATCTTTGTTGTGTGTTACCGTAACCATATTTTCCACTCACTATATCCTTATCCTTCCCCATCCAATTTTCTTTCAAGATATCTCTATACATACTCTAAGCTCTTCACCAGCAGTTCTTCGTGCAATATGGCCAAAAAAGCTGCTTTTCTTTTGTGGATCATATTAATCAAAACAGACTGTTGTAAGTGCATTATTTACGACTATTTCTGTACTTAATTTAATATTTACTGATATTGTGACTTTGGCTACATTTTTGCTCTTCTTTTCAGACGCAAGCAAAAACTTAAGCCGGTTTGTGGCTGAAACTGAGCAAATATTGTCATTTGAAAAAAACTGGGAGCTTCCTGTTGATGATTTTCAGGCAGCGTACAAGCGTTTCTTTGGTACAGCAATACATGGAATCTCGGGTAGTGAACAATTCACAAATGGATCTACAAATGGAACTTTAGAGGCAAGTATTATTCAGTTACAAGCGGTTTTACACACAAACACACACATACTCACTTACCCTGTACTCTGTGAATTACTCATCCATAGTAATTTGCGTGATATTTTGAGTGATAAGCTAATAATAGCAAATCCATAATTCTGTGTAGCTAGATCTTACGAAAAAGAACTATCACACTACTTTTGCAATATCTTCTTCTGTATGGTGTGTCCTCTTGTAATCGACATCTCACACCAGATGCTCTTCTCAATATATCACTACACAGTTTTTCTGGGGTACACCTTTCAAATCTACTTTCTTAATTCTACCTTTATTGTCTTTCTTTAATGTCCTATATCTTTAGCAATATGGGTAGTAGCTAGATTTTATTGTTTATTGAATCTATTTTCAATATGTTGCTATATTTAGGTCGTGCAGAAAGATGGTGCGTACTTCGTTACAATCTCAGTCTCTAGAAGAAAGGAGATTCTTGGAATGGAATTGTATGAGCTACTTTCAAAGACGGCAAGCTTGTGGATCCCTTTGGCATCTTTGTCATTAAAGTATTTTACTTATTATGGCCGAGAATTCCTACATTCAAAAAAGATTGGCCGTCTTGTTTCACTTATCAAAGCTTTAAACAGAAAGGATTTCTTTGTGAGTAAAGTTGTCTTTCTTTGAATATATTGTTGTAATGCATTTTTTTGTTTAACCTTCCGGCATGCTTCATCAAATATCACTTAGTATTCTCTTGTTGAATTAGCAGATAGTTTATCATCCTCCTCTTTACAGCTGCATATGAGGATTTATATTGGCATAGGCTTTAGCATGATAGTTTTCCCATAGACTCTTTATATTCTATGAATAGTTTTCTAATAACTGTAGTAGAATCAGGGGGTGCAGCTAGAGGGGGAATGGGGAGTGGGGGTGTCACGCCCCTAATCTTCGGTGATCTCGTCAGTAAACTAAGACTCATGACTTTCGTCGTTGCATAATTGCAGTCTTTGCCAAGACGTAGTCAAAATACAGAACCACCAGAAGCTCTAACTATTCACACCCTTTCCAAGTTACACTACCTAATCCACGAACTCTATCTCACAAATCACCTTTCATTCCCAGAACTTCTCAACTGTGGAACTCATTGCCACCCACTTCTTTCCCTGACTCCTACAAGTTTCATCTTTTAAAGCTAACATCAACAAACTTGATCTTGTCTCCCTTTCTACTTAAACTTCCCCTCATTTTCTCAGTTTTTCCTTTGTCGAGGCTTTGTTTTAGGCCCTATGGCCTTTTCCTGGCATTATTTACTAAAAAGAATGCACCCTATGGAGTAAAGGGTCCTTTCTAGGAAAATGCATCTATCGGTAAATACGTACCTCTGTCTGTAAATTTGCAGCTTTGTTCAGTTTCTGTTGGTAAATAATTACTTTGCAACCTCCCCAAGCAAAAGAAGTCACGCGACGCCACTGAGTAAAAGTAAATGCAGTAATAATATATTTTATTTTTGCTGTCATTAGGCTAGGGTTCCATACCCAGAAAAGCGTTCGAAAACCTAAAGGGAGGAAGGGGGCTCCTCAAAGATTGTGCGTACGCTTATGTAATTTTAAAACGGCTTCCTAAATAAATAACTTATTTTTTAAAGGTTATAAATACAAGGCTGCATTATAATTGATATTTACACAAGTATTTGATAATTTTTAGTGTTTTTTGGAATCTATCAAATGTTGCAAACTTTGAAATTACTGAGATAGGCAATAGTAGCAATTGTTTAGGTGGGGGGTGTGAGGACCTGAAAGTATGTACTCTCAGTGGAGGGGGTACCTTGAAGAGGTAAAAAGCATGCAAAGTGCATGGGTTCCCAAAATCGATGAAATTGAGCGTACGTACTTTTTGAATGGCACCCTATAGAACCCATGAAAATTGATAGGGTGCAGTTTGGTGTTTTATAATTAAATTTTGTAACTATAGTTGTATGAGCATGGTCATTTTGAAGTTAACGAGTATAGAAAGACCACGATAATGGAAATTTCTTACTATGAAAGCAAGCCACTACAATTTTCAAGATATTACTGTTAATTCAGATAGTTATTTTCTTAAGTGTTTCTCGTAGATTTTTAAGAATAAAGATAAAGTGCTGTGTGTTGGGCTCAAGAAAGGTATGTTTACAATTCATTCCATCTATTAAGCGGACCAGCATTTTGCCCATGTGTGTGTTTTATGCAAATGTGTTTGTTGGCTTCTTTTTAGATAATTTTTGCTCGATACGTTGGCTTCTTTTTTGGCACGATACATTCGTCTATTACTCAATGTTACAGTTCTATTTGGGTAAATAGGAAGAATTTCATCCCGCCACCTTGCCTTATCTCTTATTTTTAATGATAATGCAATTAATATTTTGGTTGTGTTGCACTTTTGTATCAGTGAGAACACTACCCTAAGCTCTATGGGACATCTCCAAGAGAAGGGGACTTTAATAGAATTGTTTCTGAGTTTACACTGGAATCCTAATTTTTTTGAAACCTTGTTCTTTTAATAATAGTATCTATTCCACAATACTATACCTCATTAAAATTAGGCTGTATAATGTTGGCTGCTTCACATTGGATGAAAAAGAAAAAATATGAATATTACATATTTATGTCTAGTAGGGATATAAGTTGGTGTTATTCCTAGGTCTGCATTTCAAAATTGCTAGCTAATCCAGACCAACTGTATACAACTAAAGGCAAAACGAAACTAATCTAAATTACAAAATATTCAACTAATAACCATTATCTACATATCTTACAGCTACATTTCTCTCCATTCCAAGGTCCCGTGTTCCTTTTGAATTAGCATCCTATTTCAACGTTATTCCGCTTTCCTATGTACTCGTCACAACTGCTGTTGTGCATTCACTTAGATCAGGGTCACCAACCTTTTCGGACTTTGAGGCCAACATCACTAAACGCTACCCATGCCAGGGCTAAGTGCTGGTAATGTAGTTGTACGTTTTTATAAGACTGAAATTTAGGCAAAAATTAAGAAAAACTTGAGAAAATAGGCAGGCTGAGTTGCAGATAATAATTTGGAAAACCGATAGAATGAACATCCATTATCTACCTCACAAAACCTGAACATTGTTTTTCTTGCATCACAATTGCCTAATTTGGGTTGTTATTATCATTGTTGGAAGTCTTCAAAGTTAAGAAATAGCGAGAAACATTGAAGACTGGTTTTGACTAAATATTAAGAAACATCCAGGCTAAAGCGAGAGAGTTTGTTTCTTATAGCAAAAAACAGAAAACGTGAGCCTATGTTAGGTTTGGCTTTGGGACCAACTCAATATACGCTACCCTTGCTAGGGCCAGCTGCTGGCAATATAGGTTCCAATGTTAGATAGTGCTATGCAGTATTGGTGCTACTGTAAGTAAGGCGATCTAGGCAGACGAGGAAAGTTGTAAAATGTAACACAATTAATAGCACCTTTTGAGCACAGTATTTTACTCTTAAAATAAATGGATCCTTTGGCAACCATTGTAGCCGGATTTGGTAGTTACCGGAGGTTAGTAACCCCTGACCATGATTATTAGCTCCTCCAGTATGCATTATAGAATATAATACTTATAATTATATAGATACTTTAATTTAAAGTTGGCAAATCATAGTAGCTAATAATGCTAATTAAGGCCAGCTATTTAGAATATATAAGGTTGAATGAAAGAATATGAAAATTATAAATACCCTACTTCATAAATAAAAGTCTTACAGATCCTACAGTGCAGTTTCCGCATTTCTTTGAGTTCAGATGTCCCTTAGAAGGATTGATTAAACTAGTGTTTGCTTCGCCTCAATTTTAGAAGTTTTGTTTATACTTAAGTATATAGCAAGTTCAGAATCTTTGTTTTCTCCTAGCCTGTGTAATACATCCTGGTGCATTTTCCCAAATTTTTAGATGAAAAGTGTCCTTTAACCTTTTGCATATCTATTGCAGATGTTCCCCAACGAGTCCCAGCCGAATCTTTGATCAAATTTAAGCAAGGCTTGATATCATTGCTTCAAAGCAAAGATTCAAACAAAGTACCCCTCGAAAGTCTTGAGCGCGAGTATGAGTCATTTCATGGCAGTTGCCCGCTGTTAAAGAATCTTGGCTTTAACCATCCAAATGATTTGTTTGAGGCAATGAAGCCAGAAATTGAGGTAGACTTTCTTTGGTTATTTTTGTGCTTGCCAGTTTTTCATTTTCTACCTTCGCAGCATTTACACTTTATAGAGATATGCCAATTGGTATTTTTGTATTACTTAGATATATATAACTTGAATTGTGGAGTGATTTGATAGAATTAACATGAACTCAATATGCTATAAGCAGTGCAGCTCAACTTATAAATTGCATAAACCAGACGACGGTATTATTTGTTTGTTCGTACTTTAGGTGAGGAGAACGAAAAATGGCGTCTTCATTCTTCTATCTGAAAATGAGCAGTTCTCCGTGTGGAACTACGTGTTGGAAACTATGCTGAGCTCAGATGAGCAAATTGTTTTGTTATCTAGTCTGCCTCAGCACATTCAAGACATCAAGGAGTCCCTACTTTCTTCAGTTCCCAATTTTATCACGGTATGATATGTTGAAGCATACTACAGTTTTAAGATATTGACACGACTTATCTTCACGATGAGAACTGGGTTTTATTGTATAGCAGTTTTGGTCCATGCCCGGAGACATGTGCGATCGCACGTGTGATCACACCTGTGCGTGTCCACACATATTCAAAATCTCCAGCACGAGCGCAAGATCGCACATGCCAACACCCCTATCCAATGTGCAGTCATATGTGACGAATATGACCTTCGTTGTAGCAACTACAACCACTAGAGATTGTCACTATTTGCTATTTTGTGTTATTCCGTTCTATACTAAGTGTGACATGAGACCCATTACAACAGCAGGATAGCTGCTCGTGCAGACAAGGGTGTATGTTCTAATTGAACTCGTGCACCAATTTCTTCCGGGCATGGACTTTAGTTTGTAGAAAAGCAAAGTTTGAACCATTTTCATGCACTGCCAACGAACTATAATTATTATTTGGTTTCTTTTCAATTAAGGAGTTTTGCCAGTTTTGTTATACACTAGTTGTTTTTAATAATATTATGTTGAGCACTTTTTTGGAAAAAGCAACGCAAGTGTCGAAAAGCTACATATGATGTGAAGAAATTTGGAAAGAAGTGTATAAAGTTCTAAAATTTTGCTACGAAAAGTAATAACAGAATGTTAATTTATTATTGATGTACAGAACAGTTATTTCTGGTTGGATACAGAAATGCATGGAAGTTCCTTTCAGACCCATCATTGTCTCAAATGACCTTATAAGCTGAAACAAATTAATTGTAACTTTTGAACTAACTTTAGATTCTAGCTTAACATTATATGCCAGCTTCTTTATTTTAGGTAATAGGAGCTGGTGAATCGCTTTGTTTTATACCCAATTCAATGTATGAAGGTATATCACATTTTTGTTTTGCTTATCGTTCCTCCATTCCTAAGGTACCATTTTACACTACTACAGATCACTTGTTTGATCCACATCAAACGTGATCTGTAACAGTATAAACAGGCCTAAACAAATTACTATGTTTTTGCGGAAGCGTTGTGATCATGGCTGTCAAAATGATCGAGCCTATTATTAGGAATTAGCTGAATGCTGTGAAAAAGTGCTTTCAATCATTGTTTTCAATAGTCTTATCTATTTTTCAGAACTTATTGCCAACGATGAAGTAACAGATATTTGCAAAATTTTATATGAATCGCCTGGTTTTACGCTCTCCATTGAAGAAGTGAAAGACAAATTAAATTGGGATAACGCAAAGTTTCAGCATGCTGTTCAAATGGCTGTCGATTCTTCAAAAATCTCGGTAAGGAGTTTCTTCATTGCGGAGTGTCTTTCATATTTTAATCATAAGTCATTTTAGGCAGTACTGTTGTCTCAATAACATTGTATTTTTGCCGTTTTATTGCTCAAAAGTAACTGGCTTGAGGCTGTAGTTGTTGTATTTGAACGGGTTTACGCTTGTCTCATAATTGTGCTTTTTCAATTTCAATCCACAAGATTTCGCATTCATTTCACACCTCCGATCTCTTTGTAGCATCTTGCATTCTCTAACTATCAGCCAACATCTCTCACACACCCGCACTCTCCCCCTAACTCTTCATCTTCCATAGATAAATATTAGACGTCCCTTTTTTGATATTATATTCTTTTTTCTCTGATATTGAATCGATTTTGAATTTATTGGAAAACATAATAAATTGTATAAATAAATTGTTGCGTATAGGTAAGAAGGACTACTTTCTCTGTAGAGTTGGTAGTGTTTATTGTGTATTTTTCACGCCAGAGGTTCAAGAAGGGTGTCATAGCAGAGTTTGACGTACTTAAAAAATCTTACAAACAAGACACTATAGTTATAGCAGTACAACCCAATGTGCTGTCATATCTTAAGTTTTGTCTCCGTCCAGTAATCCTCCGTCCGTATACTTCTCCAAGCCCTGATTCTTGGTATATCATTTGTGTGGTTATGTTGTTTTACCGACGTGTACAGTGGTATAGGTTACATACACTGATTTATTTGGTTATTTACGAAAGATGTTTTTGAGCCCGTGCCTACCTGAGTATAGCAGAAATGTGCAGTTCTTCGGAGCAGAACTGAATCTTTTTGCTGACAAAAAGAAACGAGCTAGTGTCTCATTCACTGTGTCTAACGTGGTTGTACTTGCAATATATTTGTGTTTCAATGACTAAATGAATGCAATATGCAATTCTTCGGAGCAGAAATGAGACTTATTGCTTAGAAAACAATTGAGCTATTGATTCATAGAAGTTATCACTGACATTCATCTGGTTGTGTCATATAGGAGGATAGTATGTCATCTCACATTATAGATCGTAAAGCAAGGTAGGTGATGAATAATTTTATTTTCAGATGGAAGATTCTACAATATTATCCCTAAATCAATACGTTGCTTGTCGCTACTTTCAATTTGAAGCTACATCGCTTCTTTGTGAGAGGCCCGGAAACTCATGTACTCTTGCTGAGTTTTGTGGATTGTATCATAAGAAGTTTGGAAAGCAGTACAAGAAAGCCGATTTCGGTTTCATGAGAGCAATTGATATTTTCAACGCTATTGGACCTGATATGATTGAGGTAAGTTTCATATTTCCTTGCTTTATACCGGGGGGGGCATACTAAGACATGAGGACAATAGATA
>WIPJ01000750.1:70809-81122 GCA_018155075.1 Cassiopea andromeda
TAATATTTTGGTTGTGTTGCACTTTTGTATCAGTGAGAACACTACCCTAAGCTCTATGTGACATCTCCAAGAGAAGGGGACTTTAATAGAATTGTTTCTGAGTTTACACTGGAATCCTAATTTTTTTGAAACATTGTTCATTTAATAATAGTATCTATTCCACAATACTATACCGCATTAAAATTAGGCTGTATAATGTTGGCTGCTTCACATTGGATGAAAAAGAAGAAATATGAATATTACATATTTATGTCTAGTAGGCATTTAAGTTGGTGTTATTCCTAGGTCTGCATTTCAAAAATGCTAGCTAATCCTGACCAACTGTTTACAACTAAAGGCAAAACGAAAACTAATCTAAATTACAAAATATTCAACTGATAACCATTATCTACATATCTTACAGCTACATTTCTCTCCATTCCAATGTCCCGTGTTCTTTTTGAATTAACATCCTATTCAACGTTATTGCGCTTTCCGATGTACTCGTCACAACTGCTGTTGTGCATTCACTTAGATCAGGGGTCAACAACCTTTTCTGACTTTGAGGCCAACATCACTAAACGCTACCCATGCCAGGGCTAAGTGCTGGTAATGTAGTTATACGTTTTTTATAAGACTGAAATTTAGGCAAAAAGTAAGAAAAACTTAAGAAAATAGGCAGGCTGAGTTTCAGATAATAATTTGGAAAAACCGTTTTGCTGGTGAATTTTGTATCAAACTAGCGAGAAAATAGAATGAACATACATTACCTACCTCACAAAACCTAAACATTGTTTTTCTTTCATCATAATTGCCTAATTTGGGTTGTTATTATCGTTGGAAGTCGTCAAAGTTAAGAAATAGCGAGAAACATTGAAGACTTGTTTTGACTAAATATTAAGAAACATCCAGGCTAAAGCGAGAGAGTTTGTTTCTTATAACAAATAAAAGAAAACGTGAGCCTATGTTAGGTTGGGCTTTGGGACCAAATTCAATATACGCTACCCTTGCGAGGGCCAAATGCTGGCAATATATGTTCCTATGTTAGATAGTGCTATGCAGTATTGGTGCTACTGTAAGTAAGGCAATCTAGGTAGACGAAGAAAGTTGTAAAATGTAACACAATTAATAGCACCTTGTGAGCACAGTATTTTACTTTTAAAATAAATGGATCATTTGGCAACCACTGTAGCCGGATTGGGTAGTAACCGGAGGTTAGTAACCCCTGACCATGATTATTAGCTCCTCCAGTATGCATTATAGAATATAATACTTATGATTATATAGATAAGCATAAATTATATAATTATATGCATCAATTAACTAAGGATGAAAGTGAAGCACTTAAATTTGGTTTGTCACATTCTATATTCCCTCCTAATATCAACAAAACAGATATTTATGCCTCTTTTGAATCCATATATCAATCTATGAAAAGCCGTTTAATTGATAAAAGTAATGATAGCAAATTGAAATCTGATCTCTCTCACATCGCGCAAATATATTTCAATTCATTTCAGCCATCGAATAAGGATATTAAAACTCATAAAGTGTTAAAAAGTCTTCATAAATATAAGGACATCGTTATTCTTAAACCTGATAAAAGGAGCGGAGTGGTTGTACTAAATAGGGTAGATTATATTCAGGGCATAAATGACATAATAAATGATAGGCATAAATTTAAGGAGCTTTCCAATGACCCTACTATAAACAGAGAGGGCAAATTGCAGCGTTTTGTACGAGAGCTCAAAAAGAAAGGTAAAATTGATAAAGACACATACACTTCTATTTTTCCATCAGGTTCGCAACCAGCACTTATTTATGGTTTCCCTAAAATGCACAAGATAAAGTCTCCTAATGAAGTACCACCGTTTCGGCCTATTGTATCTTCCATAAACACTTTTAACTATCGTTTAGCCAAATATCTTTGCAATTTTCTGCAACCTTATTTACCCAGCACTTACTCTATCTCTGACACTTTTTCCTTTGTCCAGGAACTCAACACTATCGATCTTTCTAACAGATTTATGGTTTCTTTTGATGTTGCTAGTTTGTTTACTAACATTCCTCTTAAAGAGTCCATTGATCTTGCAGTTTCTTACATCACTGAGGGAAACACTAAGTTAACATTTTCTAAGGCTGAACTTGTCAAGATGTTTTCAATTGCTACTTCTCAAACTCATTTTCTGTTTAATGGTAAGGTGTTTGACCAAATCGATGGTGTTGCTATGGGTTCTCCTCTCGCACCTGTCTTGGCTAACCTATTCTTAGGGCATCATGAAAAATATGGCTTAAAAACTATCAAGGTCCTTCTAATCTTTTCTATCGACGATATGTTGATGATATTTTTTGTGTTTTCAACAATGAGAATGATGCTAAACTATTTTTTGACTTTATTAACTCACAACATCCAATATCAAATTCACTATAGAAAAAGAAACCAACAAGGTTCTGGCTTTCCTTGATGTGTGCATTGATAATAATGATCCTTCTTGTCTCAAAACTTCAACCTATCGGAAAAAGAATTTCACTGGATTGCTCACTAATTTTTTCAGCTTTACTTCCTTCTCTTACAAAATAGGGCTCATCCGTACTCTAATGGATAGAGCTTACAAGATAAATAATTCTCTCTTTTCATTTAATAATGATGTCAAAAAGCTCACACACATCTTCAAAAGAAATCAATTTCCTGAATATTTAATAAATAGGGTAGTTAAAACATATCTTGACAATAATGGTAATTCTGCACAATGTGATAATAATAATACCCTCTACTTTAAGCTACCATATCTTCCCTTTTCCAATTTTGCCCAACGTAAAGTTTGCACATTAATCAAAAGATATTGCAGTAATGTTACAATCGAATTAGCATTTTCCTCCTTTAAGATAAAAAACCTGATGAAAGTTAAAGACTCTGTGCCTAGATCACTCCGTTCTTGTGTTGTCTATAAATTTACGTGTGCGGGATGTAATTCCGTATATGTTGGTGAAACGTGCCGACACATTTCAACTAGAGTTCGAGAGCATCTTTTCACAGATAAAAATTCACACGTTTATAAACACCTGCAAAGTTCTAAAACATGCAAAGATTCTTGTGATGAGAGCTGCTTTAAAGTCATAGACTCAGCTAAAACATACAATGAACTTAAAGTTAAAGAGGCTTTACATATTTTGTGGGAGGGGCCCAACTTAAACAAGCAGGTCCAGCATTACAATTTTTCCTTATCATTCTAGCCCTTTCACGATTTTCGTTCTCTTGATTATTCGAATTATTTTTTTCGTTACACCTTCTATTGATTTTGCAACGTTTATTAGTGTGTTCCACTTAACAACTTAGCATAACAACTGAAGATGGATAGAGAAATATCCGAAACATGTCTTGTAAACTGATGATTCTTGTCGTTTTTTTGCGTCTGATCTCTGAAATTATATAGATAGTGGCTGATAATGCTAATTAAGACCAGCTATTTAGAATATATGAGGTTGAATAAAAGAATATGAAAATTATAAATACCCTACTTCATAAATAAAAGTCTTACAGATCCTGCAGTGCAGTATACGCATTTCTTTGAGTTCAGATGTCCCTTAGAAGGATTGATTACACTAGTGTTTACTTCGCCTCAATTTTAGAAGTTTTGTTTATACTTAAGTATGTTGCAAGTTCAGAATCTTTGTTTTCTCCTAGCCTGTATAATACTACCTAGTGCATTTTCCCAAATTTTTAGATGAAAAGTGTCCTTTAACCTTTTGCATATCTATTGCAGATGTTCCCCAACGAGTCCTAGCCGAATCTTTGATCAAATTTAAGCAAGGCTTGATAACATTGCTTCAAAGTAAAGATTTAAACAAAGTACGCCTCGAAAGTCTTGAGCGCGAGTATAAGTCATTTCATGGCAGTTGCCCGCTGTTAAAGAATCTTGGCTTTGACCATCCAAATGATTTGTTTGAGGCAATGAAGCCAGAAATTGAGGTAGACTTTCTTTGGTTACTTTTGTGCTTGCCAATTTTTTATTTTCTACCTTCGCAGCATTTAAACTTTATGGAGATATGTCATTTGGCATTTTTTTATCACTTCTATGGATAACTTGAATTGTGGAGTGATCTGATAGAATTAGCATGAACTCAATATGCTATAAGCAGTGCGGCTCAACTTATAAATTAAATATACCAGACGACGGTATTATTTGTTTGTTCGTACTTTAGGTGAGGAGAACGAAAAATGGCGTCTTCATTCTCCTATCTGAAAATGAGCAGTTCTCCGTGTGGAACTACGTGTTGGAAACTATGCTCAGCTCAAATGATCAAATTGTTTTGTTGTCTAGTCTGCCTCAGCACATTCAAGACATCAAGGAGTCCCTACTTTCTTCAGTTCCAAATTTTGTCACGGTATGATATGTTGAAGCATACTACAGTTTTAAGATATTGACACGACTTATCTTCACGATGAGAACTGGGTTTTATTGTATAGCAGTTTTGGTCCATGCCCGGAGACATGTGCCTTCGCAAGTGTGATCACACCTGTGCGTCTCCACACATATTCAAAATCTCCAGCGCGAGCGAAAGATCGCACATGCCAACTGTCACTATTTGCAATTTTGTTTTATCCTGTTCTATACTAAGTGTGACATGAGACCCATCACATGAACTCGTGCACCAATTTCTTCTGGACATGGACTTAAGTTTGTGGAAGAGCAAAGTTTGAACCATTTTTATGCACTGCCAACGAACTATAATAATTATTTGGTTTCTTTTCAATTAAGGAGTTTTGCCAGTTTTGTTATGCACTAGTTGTTTTTAATAATATTATGTTGAGCACTTTTTTGGAAAAAGCAACGCAAGTGTGGAAAAGCTATATATGAAGTAAAGAAATGTGTAAAGAAGTGTTGTTTTTAATTATATTATGTTAGCAACGGAAGTATCGAAAAGCTATATGTGAAATGAAGAAATGCTTAAGAAGTGTATAAAGTTCTAAAATTTTGCTACGAACAGTAATGAAAGAATGTTAATTTATTATTGACATGCAGAACAGTTATTTCTAGTTTGAGACAGTAATGTATGGAAGTTCTTTTGAGACCCATTTTTGTCTCAAATGACCTTATAAACTGAAGCATATTAATTGTAGTTTTTGAACTAATTTTAGATTCTAGCTTAACATTATATGCCAGCTTCTTTATTTTAGGTAATAGGAGCTGGTGAATCACTTTGTTTTTTACTCAATTCAAAGTATGAAGGTATATCACATTTCTATTTTGCTTATCGTTTCTCCATTCCTAAGGTACCATTTTATATTACTTCATATCAATTTTTGATCTGTATCAAACAGTATAAACAGGCCTAAACAAATTACTGTGTTTGCGGAATCGTTGTACTGATGGCTGCAAAAGTGATAGCATCTATGATTAGGAAATAGCTGAATGCCGTGAAAAAGGGCTTGCAATCATTTGTTTCAATAGTCTTATCTATTTTTCAGAACTTATTGCCTGCGATGGAGTCACAGATATTTGCAAAATCTTGTATGAATCACCTGGTTTTAAACTCTCTAGTCAAGAAGTGAAAGACAGATTAAATTGGGATAACGCAAAGTTTCTGCATGCTGTTCAACTGGCTGTCGATTCCTCAAAACTCTCGGTAAGGAGTTTCTTCATTGCGGAGTATCTTTCATATTTTAATCATGCGTCATTGTAGGCAGTACTGCTGTCTCAATAACATTGTATTTTTGCCGTTATATTGCTCAAAAGTAACTGGATTGATGCTGTACGTGTTGTATTTGAACTGATTTACTCTTGTCTCATAATTGTGCTCTTTCAATTCCAATCCCCAATCTTTCGCATTGTCACATCTCACATCTCCGATCTCTTTGTAGCATCTTGCATTCTCTAACTATCAGCCAACATCTCTCGCAGACACCCGCACTTTCTCGCTAACTCTTCATCTTCCATAGATAAATATTAGACGTTCCTTTTTTGATATTATATTCTTTTGTTCTCCGATATTGAATCGATTTTGAATTTGTTGGAAAACATTGGAGCAAATTAATGTCCAGATCTTCCATAGTATAAATAGGTTGTTGCATATAGGTAAGAAAGACTACTTTCTCTGTAGAGTTGGTAGTGTTTAGTGGGCACTATTCACACCAGAGTTTCAAAAGGGGATCGTAGGAAAGTTTGACGTACTTAAAAAATCTTACTAACAAAACACCATAGTTATAGCAGTACAACCCAATGTGCTGTCATATCTTAAGGTTTGTCTCTGTCCAGTAATCCTCCAGTTGTACACTTTTCCCAGCCCGATTCTTGGTATATAATTTGTGTGGTTATGTTGTGTCAGTGACGTTTACAGTGGTATAAGTAACATACACTGGTCTATTTGGTTATTTACGAAATATGTTTTTGAGCCCGTGCCTACCTGATTGTAGCAGAAATTTGCAGTCCCTCGGAGCAGAACTGAAGCCTTTTGCTTACAAAACGAAACGAGCTAGTTTCTCATAGAAGTTGGCATTGAAGTTCGTCAGTTTTGTGTCATATAGCAGTACAACCTAGGGTACTGTCAGATTAGCGTTTGTCTCTGACCGTTCATCATGCAGTTGTGCACATCTTCCAGTCCTGATCCCTGCTTTAGTGACTTTCAAGGTAGCACAAGCCACATTCACCGTGTCTAACTTGGTTGTACTTGAAATATTTTTGTGTTGCAATGACTAAGTGAATGCAATAGAGATATGCAGTTCTTCGGAGCAGAAATGAGACTTATTCCTTCGAAAACCAATTGAGCTATTGTTTCATATAAGCTATCACTGACATTCATCTGGTTGTGTCATATAGGAGGACATTATGTGATCTCATATTATAGATCGTAAAGCAAGGTAGGTGATGAATAATTTTATTTTCAGATAGAAGATTCTACAATATTATCCCTTCATCAAGACGTTGCTTGTCGCTACTTTCAATATGAAGCTACATCGCTTCTTTGTGAGAGGCCCGGAAACTCATGTACTCTTGCCGAGTTTTGTGGATTGTATCATAAGAAGTTCGGAAAGCAGTACAAGAAGGCCGATTTCGGATTCAAGAAAGCAATTGATATTTTCAACGCTATTGGACCTGATATGATTGAGGTAAGTTTCATATTTCCTTGTTCTATACCCGCGGGGGCACATTTACACATAAAGACAATAGATAACAGCACTTGATAGAAGCCAGTATGAGACCATGGCCTAAAAGGATGAACGTAGAAGACATATGACGAAGACACAACTATATATAAACTATATAAACTATATAAACTATATATATATATATATATATATATATATATATATATATATATATATATGTATGTATGTATGTATGTATATATCTATATGTATATATATATGTATGTATAATGTATATGAGTTACGATTCATGGATTCTATTCAAAAGTGATGATGCATTTATGTGTGTAAGTGTGTACGTGTGAAATTTCATGTTTCCATTTCCCTCATTTTTCTTGCAGATATCATCATCAGAAGGCAATGATACTGTATTAAGCCTGACACTGACTGGAAGGTTCATGGAGAATGCAAAACAGTTACTCATTGACAACAATGGACTGGTGTTTAGAGAAGATTTAACGAAAGTTTACACCAGAATATTAGACTCCATTAGGCCTACTGATCCTTCTCTTTGCTATATGCCAATGCCTCTTGAATCAAAGCCAGAATTGTTTACCTTCTTTGAGCTGAAGACTTCAACCGCAACATATGATCTTGTCGTGTTGAAGCACTTCTATACTTCCTTGAGCACAGGTGAGCCACTTCTATTGTGTATGCTTTTACCAGTACTGCTAACAAATCAGGGAATTTGGGGAAAGTGAAAAAATTCTATGTTCAATCAGGGACAGTCAGGGGGAAGTTATTTTTGAAGTAGTAAGGGAAAATCATAGGAAGCTTTAGTTTTCGTATTGTTTTGTTTCAGAGAATTGACCGTCTCCATACTCAATCGCACATCCTGCTGAGTGTTATAATCGTTAAATTTTGAAGTGCAGTTCTGTGTATTATGAAATCAGAAAGTTGAATGGTCAGAAAGGGATCAAATTTCTTCCAAACCCCATACTTCCCGGAGAAATAATAAGAATAAAAAAGGAAAACAGGGAATAGTGAATAGAATTTCGCTGAATATCAAGGAGAATTAAGGATTGTTTTCCTGAAATACCTATGGGAACCATTTATATTTTTAATACTGGGATTTCTTGGATAATACGATGTTGTTATCTTTGGTACAAAACGCCTTATTTGAAATTATCATCTAGTATTGTCTTATGCTCTTTGTTTTGTATCATGCGTGATAGTTACATATTATAAACACGATCGTAGGTGCGAAAGAGGGTATAAAGCATGCTGCAAGTAATGCAAAGCCGTCTGCTGTACATCAAAGTCTCCAAAAACCATCACCCACACCTCCAAGTATCCAAAGACCATTTGCTGCACTTCCAAGCCTCCAAGATTCCATAAAACAAAGGAATGATTTGAGTGCTACAGTTTCAAATCTTGGGAAAACTGGTTCAGATGATGGGCGAGTTGCAGCAGAAAACAAAGGTGAATGGCATGATTTGCTCATTTATCTACGGCCAACATCATTTCTTGTGATATACTGGAATTACTCCAATGCCATTGTAGATTTTTAAATTTCTATCATTCATATTTACATGTTGCAGTAGGAAGCAGTTAAATGAAAATAGTGTTCCCTAACATATATTTTTGTTCTTTTTTCAAAGCAATCTATATATCAGTAGGCTATGATCTTCAACTCGTACACATTGCAACATAAATCCTGTCAAGCATTTTTGGCTGTTTATCGAACCTTTTTGTTCACCGAAGTGCATCTGCTCTTGTTGTAGGTACTGGAAAAAAGAAAAAGTCGAGAAAGACAAGGGGGAAGAGAGGTAGCATCAAGCCTGTACCTACTGTTGACATTAACTCTGACGACACGGTTCCGATGCCTGAGTCTGGCGCAGGCCAAGTTAATGAAGATACAGATTCTTCGGATGATGCATCGGTGATTGTAGAAAGTGAAGGTTAGCAGTTATTGGAACTTGTACGTTTATATCCGCCGTGATCAGTCGCGACTTGAAATTAGTACATTTGGCAAAGATGCAATGATTGGCCTCAATGGCTACAGTAGCTCATTAATTACGTCAGTAATGACACCTGATCTTGAACCTTTGAATCACAATGAAATCTTCTCAAATGCTCCTTATATTCATATATTCATATTCATATTTGTCACGAGCTCGAGCAATTAACATCCTTTCTAATATTAACATGTGTATATAAGAAACTTTCTAGCCAAATTTTGCTCGACTGACTTTGAATAGATTTAAAACGGATTGAACTTTTAAAACATTATGACAAATTGTTTGGGCTGCACATTCAGGACATAAGGGAATCATGTTAGGGACTGAGTCTGATTGAAGAATAGATCTTGGTAGTAGCCTAGCAACTCTGTTCGCACCTAATAGTTGGTCCTGTAGTATCATTTTCATTACGTCTCAGCATCTGTAATACTTAGCCAGACTCAATTGTCATCATTTCCATTCTCCATTCTCATTTCTCCACAAATCTAGCAAAGCCATGCCAATTTCTATATTGTATTCGCTTACCCCTGCGGTGGCACCTCTTCATGGTAGAATGTTTGCTGAATTGTTGTTCACGTTAGGCCAGATTTATCAAAGTTATGTTATCAATCTTATAAGCAACTCATCGACGATCAGATGCGAATGTTCAGAAAGTGATCGTCACATTTAATCAAAGCTTTTATTTAAAAGCATGCATCTTATGTGAACCAATTTTTCTTATGTAGGAGCGAATCATTTTTTAGATTTTTGTGGGGGAAGTACATTGTAAAAAGAGAGAAGTGGTAGGCTTACCAATTTATTTTATGATATTAAGATAATGTGGTCACAGTGATTAATTTTACAGATGTAAATGTTTTTTGCAGAACTTGTCAACTTGGGTGAATTTAGTGATAATGCAGTGAATTCAGAATCTTTGACTGAGATTGGTATGCTCTCTTTCGTCTTTTATTTTTATTGCAGCTCACAGAAATTTCTGATAGCACTTCTGGAGAAAGTACAGTTACTATACATGCTACTTATAACGCAGAATGAAACGTCCCCCTCCCACCCAACTGATTACGTGGACCTTAGACGAGGAGAGTGTTTGTGTTGCACCATAATCAGCCTTTACTGTAGATATACCATTGCATCTCTTTAGTTCTTAGTTCCTCTTCAATTGTGTAAGCTTAGACGTTGAGCACATCAGAAAGCTACATCAATTTCAAATTGCGTCGATAGCATTTTGG
>WIPJ01000750.1:86064-96393 GCA_018155075.1 Cassiopea andromeda
ATATATGTATACATCCTATTGGTCAGAGAAACTGTACAAATTATACAACAAATCAGGGAATTCTTTGCCAGAAAAGCTGTACGAACCCTGATATTCCTAATGACCATGGCATTTAGCTTCTCATGAACAAATGTATTGTTCTCCCACAGCTATGATGCCTTTATCAAGGAATGAGCCTTGTTCTTTCAACGAGTTTCAGTATCGTGCTCTCTGTTAAGTTTGACAATCTACTGGTACTTCAACCAGTTTCAGTTTGAGAAATAAATATAATCTCAGTAATTTTCCATTGGAACTACCGCTTGATTGCAGGGCGAACTGTCGTACGAAGAGCAAACATTCCATATTGCTTTAGTTGATTGGACATTTGAGGGCCTTTTGTAATTATTTTGGACACTTTTACATGGCGAATGTATATATGTATAGCATGGATCCTTACTTCATTTCATGGAATGTTATTCTTATGAAAGTTGTACTTTGCATTTAAAAAAACAGATTTACTGGACTTTGGTGGGACAGAATCAGAATCTGATCGGGACTGGTGGCTACAAGGTGTTCCTTCTCATCTGCCTAGTCCTGCAATCAGACCCGAACCTGTTATGCTTGGAAATAGCCACACTGTTGGTGATCTGATATCGCTGTCTGATGATTCCAGTGAAAGTGAGGCAGATAGCAGAAGTGGGGGAAACATATCGTAAGTATTATCCCTTCTTAATACTGCTTCATTTTGTAGCCTGCACCTTTAAAATGCTGGAACTTTACTGCCATCTTGCACAGTTATTCCAATTGTCCTAACACTGATAGCGTCACAGTTTTTGTTGTGACGATAACAACGGTGTTTTTTTAGCTAATTTGATGGTGCTGAATCTGAAAGCTGCTATGCTTTAGCACTTTTGGCTACAGTTTTTGCTGTGCAGAGACTGCGCAGTTTTGGAAAAATGCAATATTTCATAAAATAAAACAGCTGCTACTTTGAGAAAGGCCAGTTCACCCTGTCAACTTCAAAATATACTCACCTAGCCTATGCCAATTAAGAAATTGAATAATTTTTAAATTGAGACAAAATAAGTTCAACTTTAAGATATATTTGTTGTGCACGTATAAATATTTCATTGGGGATACTATGAGTGAAGCAAGGAAAAAGATGTTTAGTCTTGTTGTTTGCGTTCACCAACAATTTTCTTAAGACGGTAGCCAGCCATGACAAACGTATTTTTGGAATTAGTACCCTCGAATTAGTATAGACTGAAGTATGAACTCTCGACTGCTTTTCAAAGAAATTTTCTGTTGACCAGTGAACAAGTATAATTGCTAATTTTTACATATTATTGTTGTATTGCTGTTCTAATGTTTATTTCTTATTATTTCTTATCAAAGCTCTGAGGCATCTTCGACATAAGATGCCTGTGCTGCCAATAATGATTTTGATGCATGCATCATAACATTTTACTTTTTAATAAAAGAACAGCATAAGGTGAACAGTACGAGTAGATGTTTGTTGTTTCAAAGTGAATATACTTAGAAAATATTAGTCAAGAATTGCAGCTTACTTACAAATTTGATAGCAAGGGTGATGACTAGAATTATAATCAAAGAACTTCTAGGTCACGTGTTAATATCTTTCATAAATCGATACTACCGTTGACTTACACCAACCACTACTGAAGATACTAACTTTCACATATTAGAACCATTATCAACATTACCATTGACTTATCCATGTAAAAGACGAATGGTACATTAGAACGTTTCGGGACAAGCTTGTCCCATCCGCATCTACTATGAAGGGGTATTTTTTATCCTAAATGGGAATAAGCATTGATTTAAGAATTACGCAAGATACAAAACAGAGCGAGTGTAAACCGTTAGTCATTAAGGGTAAATAGGCGAATAATGCCTATGTAAAGAGGTAATTCTTCACGGGCCATTTGTTTGGTTGTTTTTCCTCTTTGCCTGTGATTTATCTCGTTATAAAGGCATTATCAACCTCTACTTATTACTCTTTAAATGCACTCAGCCTTTTTTCTTGCGTACATCTTATATCAATGTTTGTTCTCATTTAGGTTATAAAAATCCTTTTAATTTCCCTTCATAGTGTGTGAAGATGAGACAGGCTCGTCCGGAAACATTCCCATGTAGGATTTGCCTTTTACCAAGATTTGTCAATAGTAGCGTCAATATGTTTGGCCTAATTCAAAGTTAGTATCGATTTATAGGAGATATTAACACGTGGCATGGAAATTGTTTGACTATGGTTCTTGTCGTGGCCGCCATTATCAAGTTAGAAACAACTATACTTGTGAATGATTACTGAAAGTGGCTAGCGCAGTTGTTGGCAACGAAATTGAATGTTTTATGTGGTTATGTTACTCATTAAATTTTTTTTATATTTTTAGCTCTAGAACAGATGATGAAAGAGTGGGCAATCTTTCAGACTTATGGAGTCTCAAGTTACAGTGATTGTATAACTTATGGACAGATGGAGTTTTGTATGGGAGGCTGAAAGCTTTTCAATTACCCCCTTTTCTTACATGAGTTTCTTATGTATTGCACGTATGAGAGGGCCTCCCAGGGGTTATGAGGAACAAGGGAACTTGCCGTTTTTTTTAATGAAAACATGGGAACATGAGCAAATTTTGTAAGGGAGCTAGGGATCAAAATGGATTCTAGGGTGCAATTCGGCATTTCTTTTCAGGGAACATTCAATAAAAATGTTAGGGAATAAGTGATATTTTTGAAATTGTTCTAGGGAACATAGAAACACAGACCCCCTTGGGAGGCCTCCTATTAGACTTATTATGAACTCCCTTTCTGTGTTTGATATTCTTTCGTCATAAGCAAATATCATCAGTTGCATTTTTCATATTTCCTTTTTAAAATTTCATTATGCTAAACCAGACTTTCCTTTGAATGCACACTTTCGGTTTGTTTACTTTGTATACTTTCCTCTATTCTCTGTCTCCGATGTTATTTTTACTCTTTCTTCTTACACAGATTTAATTTTAAATCTGGGTCTTATGGACTAATTTAGCTATCCCTCCATTCTTTCTTTTAGCACTTTTATGCTGTTAAAAGCTTTTCCTGTGATTCTTTTGCCTTTCTGTAAGGAATTTTTGTACCAAATATTGATTAATTCATCTACGATTTAGTTTCCAAATCTTGACACACATCTAGCTGCAATACTTTCTCTAATTGTACAGTCCGCTAATAGTAATGTTGTATCATTTTTCTAGTTCCACAATTTATTCCAGTCGTGCAATGTTCTACCATCAACTTTTCATTAGTTCACCTTTCATCTGCCATTCAAATCGTAAATCCATATGCCTTCAAGCTCTACTCCTGTTTTGCAGTGCTATACTAGCAATCCTTTGTCGACTCTGAGATGGCTCAGCTTCCAGTTCGAAATCTATGCTTGTGCCTACAATCCTTATTCAAATCTGGATTTTTGTTTAATAGCTGCTTTGCTCAGCTTCAATATGGAGCCGCAGTGGTTGCTTGCTTTTCGCTTATTCTCCTTTTCGAAGGTTTAATTGTGTGTCCGAGCTCCTGTCTATCTTCGTACTGGTAAGTTGCGTTGGTTGGGTACTTCTAACAGAGATCTGTTTTCGCTCATTTTGAAATTGATTCTTATTGCAATGCAGTTGCCATCTGTTGATGGTTGAGAGTACAGTTGAATTGGTATCTCTCACTATAACTGCTGGTTTCGATTGAAGATAGCCTTTTGTATTTGCAACATAAGCAGAAAGAGCTGTACTTTTGTCTGCCCATTCTTTTCAAAGGTAGTAATTTTTGTTCTCTACTAAGGAAGTGAATATTTCTGGTTCTCGAATTCGTAAGCCCCATGAAGAATCAGAGTGGGCACAGGCGGCGTAGCAGCTTTAGCGGAGGAATTAATTACACCAAAAACAAGCCGTAGTCATATTCTTTTGAAGGTTCGTATGAGCATGTTGAAGACTACTGCTTTTACTCTGGGACATATGTTGAAATGCAACTAGGAACATCGGTTATATCCTCTATTCCATCGCTTTTGATTGACGTTTCATTGTAGCAACTACCCTACAATATGTTGTGTGTTCTAAAGAATATTTTGAATTTACTGCAATGGGAAAAGTAACTGTTAGGTTACCAAACTGATAATGGTATGGTAAAGCTAAAAATCGAGTAAGATTGTCTTGTTTACAGAAGATTGATAGATGGAAGGTCTCATTATGTATCACTACATTTTGATTCCAACATTGAGTTAGCAAAAGGAGGTTGCCTCTTTGTTGCCAGTCTCTTATGTTCTTTATCAATCTTAGCTATTGCTAGACATATGGAGAGGTGACAGTTGCAATTACTATATGTGGATAGTAAGATAATTGCTATTGCTTTCAATGATCTTAATTGCATCCTTCTAGACATTGAGAACTTATTGCCTAAGGCAAGCTGAATCTTCTCATTAAGTCTACTCAGCTGTTATTGAGATCTTGGGACAGTCTCTCTCTATTGGCTGTGGATCAACAGGCTTTCTTACAGCGAAGTCTTAGATGTGACGTTGTGTTGTAGTCAATATGCAGGTGTAGCAGATCATTATGCTATGGATATACGTGTTTACATACTGTTGTTGTATGGGAGAAGTCCAATGTCATTAGAAAAGTTATTTTTAATGAAGTTTTACGAACTTTCTTTCATTCAATTGTATATTAGCATAGATCGCTTACCTCATATGGTCTTGCGGAAAGTACATTTTCCTTAAATGTGCAATTTCATTCTAAAGGTTATAATCCTTAGAGCGCAAATACGTCACACTTCGCTCGTCTTATCGACGTTTTTATTTGTTAATCTTTTCGCCTTGTTGTTTCATCTGTACTAGCCTACCTGCTTGGCGCTTAGCAATGGAAAATGGTCACACTTACTTCATCTCATCAGTGCTTTTTTGCTGGTGCTCTAGCTTTGGACCTATTAGTCCAATCTCACTATTAAGGTACCTCCCACCATTGAAGTTTGTGTGGTTTGCATTGTGTTGATAGAACACCATACGCAGCTCAATGTAAAGGGATTGTACAAGCCATCATTGTACGTCTATGTTGCTTATACATAGTATTGAAGCTAGCCCCTGGCTGGCTCTACTTCATATGTAACTAGATGATTCTTTTCTGCGACCGTAGTGTTGTAGAAATTATGTTTCTCCTTTCGCTGCTCATCTGCAATTGGATGCTTTCTCTGCTGTAAACTGATACTCATTGTGTACTTGTTCAATGACATTGCGTTTGTTATTGATACAATTAGCTTTGGCACTGCGAAACAATCTCCTATGTATTACTGCAATATCATTTGACAATCTCCATCCCTTGGTACAAGCTGTTTACTTTGCTATCACCCTCCTTTTGTCATTGGTATGTGATGTGTGAAACATTTTACTTCTTTTAGTGTTTCCATTAAGATTATTTGTTTTGTATAATTGATTGACGGCCTTATGCTTTTAGTGGCAACTTGCATTGTAGCGATGTATCTGCACTTTCTCTTTTGTACGAATTTTCATCTTCTGATTAGCTAAAAGCTTCGGAACTAATAAGTGTTGAATGATATAAGTCCTTTAAATTTTCATACCAATTGCAAAATATGATATGCTCTTTCTCAACCTACGCTAGAGCATGGATGGCTAACCAGTGATAGACCAAGAGGCATATTTTATACTGTGCTACAACAAAGAGCCACATCATACACTTGGGGACACATTAACAGCACTCTAGGTTCTTCCTCTCGCTATAAAATACGTTGCTGGAATCAAGCAACGTAGACATATATAAAAAACGCACACTTCAATATAAATGTAGAAGCCGCGTAATGCTTGGCGAAGAGCCGCATGCAGCTCTAGAGCCGCGGTTTGGCCGCCCCTGCACTAGAAGGAAAATAATGAAATGGACAAAATTTGACACTTAATGATAAAGTATCCAATTACCTTCGGTTTACTAATATTTTCAGTTCATTATTTTAGTAGAAAAT
Organism: Cassiopea andromeda; assembly: GCA_018155075.1. Classification (NCBI taxonomy): domain Eukaryota; kingdom Metazoa; phylum Cnidaria; class Scyphozoa; order Rhizostomeae; family Cassiopeidae; genus Cassiopea; species Cassiopea andromeda. The sequence continues at coordinate 92,047 of WIPJ01000750.1, forward strand.
ATTTAGTGATAATCCCATGTAGGCATTTAAGTCTATTGCCTTAAATAATGCTTCCTCGATTATTAAATGATTCTACCAGGGACATTTTGCAGTTGCACTGTCATCAACTGGATTTCTCTTTCCATTCTTAAGGATTTAGGTGGAACAAAGCTTTTTTTCTGCTTTGATTTTAGATATTTTTCTCATAAATATTATGCACGTGCGGTAGGAAATTTCTATCTGCAATAGTTGCAAAATGGGATGCATGTTAACCCTTTCAAAACTGTAATTCTCAAGAGTCATCAATCTTTTGCTAATAAATGAAGGCAACATTCTGCCAAACATCAATATTTTCAACATATAGTTCGTTTTCTTTCGTAAAGGAGATTTACACGTAATATCAATTGATTCCCGGATGTAGCTAAATTAAATGATTACTCTAAGAATCGATGTATGCATGAAACACGAATATTGAAAGTTTTAGTAGGTAGCAAAATAGCTTTGGATGAAGGATTGAGACTTTTGATTTTAGTTTTGCAGTTTGATTAGTGTAGTTTCTATTTACTTATTGTTTTGCAAAACTTGTTAAAGCGCTTCTCTTTGACTCTCAATTTGGTCTATAATGCTCTAGTTAGTTTGTCTTTTCATTTCCAATTGATATTGATAGTGCAATTGTCATTTTTTTTCTGTCTACCTGAAACTTAGACTTCATCAGTAAATGAAAAACTAGAGGAAAACAAGCAGTTTGAGGACTGCGCAAAGCCTTCAAAGTAATGTCTAGACAAGCATATATGATTTTCAGGGTTCATACCAAATTCGTGAATCAAAATTCCTTGATTATTCCCTGACTTTTCCCTGAATGAAAGTGGGAACCATTTGACATATGTACAAAACTAACAAATAAATCAGAGCCTAATAATTAAGGCATACACATACACTTGCTATTTCACGAAATGAAAGAAAGTTCACATTTACTTATAAGAAACGGAGCAACGACTTAGCGAACAGTCATGCAAAGAGTTAATGAAAATGAAATGCTAACTAAATAATTTCTTTTCCCTGATTTGGATGAAACTTATAGAAAAACCCCTGACTATTCCAGGTTTTCGCTGACTTTTTGTAAAACTGGCCTATTTTCCAGGTTTTCCAGTATCAGTATGAGCCTTTATTCTCTAGAAAAAAGTAATGCTATTGAGGATCGTGTGAAAAGGTATTAATGTATTTGAAAACCGATGAAACCGCAGTATCCTCAAGGGGGGGTTTAATTTTGAGTACTTCAATGTGTACGATGCATAAATACCGAATGTTGGCAACAGGGTGACATTTAGATTACGAGAAGTCTGTGCCACAGGAAACTCTAAGAAAAATATGACCATGGGCCACAGATCTTTTTCTGGCCCCGTTATGTGTCCCCATTCACATTTTGAGAAAGATTTTTCTTTCTATGTTGTTCGCCGAAAAGAATCTACAATTTTACTCACTTGCTATACTTGAACGTTTGAAATACAAGTTTGGTTTGAAGCGGGGGGGGGGGATTGGCAGCATAGAAAAATTTTGGAAATGACCATAGATAAGGATGTTAGTTTGAAAACACATGCACGTTTTCTCTCTTTTGCAAGAATACCCAGTAACAGCTAAATTTCCGCTGAGCCGTAATTCATTAATTATTCTTAAACAAGTTGTAGACTTCAGCGGTTCTGAGCCTTAATATGTTTTGTTCTCATAAAAAATGAGTATAGTAAATGACTCAAGTACTTAGTGCTATGTCTAGAAAGGCATCATGTGTGAATTCGGATAAACTGAGATTAATTCTGCAATCCTTTATGATACCACAATTTAATTATAGGCGATTGATATGGATGTATCATGATAGAAATAAAAATTGGGGAAAAAACATCCATGAATCCATGAAAGAGTCTTGTGAATTACACATAAGGATTACCACTCCACAAAGAGTCTCTGGTTAAAGACATATCTTATTACATTCATCAGGAGAACCAACAGTCACTTATAAAGAGAAATCTAAAAGAGGGAAACAACTTGAATCCAGTTTAATGAAAATTTGTGAGGAAAACTTTTGTCCTTATTCACTAGAGGCTTGGTCAATTGGTCCATCACTTCATCCTGCTTTTAGCCAACAAATGTTGGAAAATATTTTCATTTAGTCAAACATTTCAACATATGTTGGATGAAATTATTCGACGAAGCTGCTACGATTCTAGCAATCTTGGAAGTTATTACAAAATACGATTGCGGAACTAGGTATGGCAAGGTTGCAAGAATAGTGTTTTCAGTCCCATTTGCCAATATTGACCTTTTCTGAGTTGAAGTGCCTGGAAAACTCACATCTGGCTTACCACTTAGATTTGGCCTGCTTTGGCATTCTTCAGCAAGAATATGGGGAATATTTTCATAAAAAGTACAGTGTTAGATAGATAATAGTGAATATGTAGTGCAGTCGTACCATAGCAATCCCGATAAACTTTGAAACAATTGTGAAGATATAAAGAATTTTGCAAATTCACAATAAGATTTCTTCATCATTTCATCATCATCATGTTCATGCGTATCTTCTCTAGAATGCTTAAACTTCAAAAGCTCAAGAGTGTTTGTAGTTGATGTATCCTTGAAAAAAAATAACAAAGAAATGCAGAAGAAATTTTTCATTGTTTTCTAGTACGCATTTGTCCATGCTTGAAATGATATCACTTGCTGTAACTGTTTTTCACCTTTATTGGTCTAGCCTTGGTCACTATTATCAGTCGGTTTGGTCTACACTTTCCAAGACCATCTGGAAATCTTGTATGAAAAATGCATAGGTAGATAGAGACATACTTTCAAATGTGACACAAAGGTTTTTGACAGCTTTTGGTTTTCCCAGCCAAACGATCGAACAGCATCTAATAGCATCTAACAACGCCTCAGAACAATCGCACGTCAATGTAAGATCATCCAATATTTCCCAACATTCAAACTCGTCCAACATTTGGATTAATATGTGCATCAATTAAAATGTGCATTGATTAATATGTGCATTGATAAATACATTGATTTATTTTGATATCGATCATTTAATTATTAGTATTATTATTTATTGTTAGTAGAATTGATTATTTTGATTAATATTTGCATTGATTATTATATACTAGAATGATTTGGATTGGTTGTTCTTATCTATTGTAATTATTCTCGTTTTTCTTAAGCAGTTTTATCCGTGGTATATTTGTGTGTTTTATATTTAGTATTCAATCAATGGAATATAAATTGTACGTAAGCTTTTCTTAGAAATTAAATCTGAATCTGTTGGATTATCTAACAAGATTGCCAAACAATCCAACATGGCCCATTCAGCAATGCTGGATAACAGTTGACCAAAATGAAGTAAAAGAGTGACACTATAAGGTGACAATGTTAGGTCTGAAAATTTTCTGCTCGCATCGCTTGTAGGGGGCGTCGTCTTTCTCTTTTGCTCCGGGGCAACAGACTTCTGTCGGTGGCCCTGACTTTTACCCCCACTTACGTTTCTTGAACGACCACCAGAATAGCACTTGGGTCATTGAAGATTCCACCCGTCCATTTAGGGAGTGGCCATAAAGTTGAGGTGGGTATGTAGAAAAAACGTAATTCTAAGGTGGTGCTTCAAACAAATTACATCAATATGGATGGGTCATGAACAGGGCCGGCTCCAGGAAATTTTTGTAGGGGGGTGTAGGCTACAATGTACCGAGTAGAATAGAGTTAGATGCCGCATTTCAAACAAAAATTTTCAAAAAATTTACCGACCGAAAATTAGACTTTACCGACTGAATGGCCAGGATCAATCGCTGGGGGTGTCACACCCCCACACCCCCCCCATGGAACCGGCCCTGGTCATGAAGCAAAGCTAGTTATAATTCAAAATTATATAAATAATTCAACTAGTCAAATAGTGTAAAATATCAGTCATCATCTGATGATGCTATTGCAATGCTAACACCTGTAGCAAGTTTTTCCCCAGTATGAAAACTATCAAATAAGCTTTTCTTACGTCTTTTAGCTGCGAATTCAAGAAGGGATATGAAATATTTGTTAGATCTTTCGGGGGATGGGATATCAAGCAAATTTTTGAGTTGTAGGGTGGGGTACCAAATTGTATTGGATAATTTAGGACAGACCTCCACGCCTATGACAGATACTTAGTGACCATTCCATTAGTATTTTCATTTATAAATGGATGGCTCAAGTTAACCATTAGCTTTGACAATGCAGCTTTAACCGGAGGAAATAATAGAATAACAATGCGTCCTTACAACTCGAAAACTCCCGCGCACAGAGAACACAATTTCAGTTTCGCGCCGAAAACACATTAAAATGGCGGAAGCTCTGCGT
>WIPJ01000750.1:105591-139538 GCA_018155075.1 Cassiopea andromeda
TCGAGAGAGAGCCCCCCCCCCCCGCCCATGTTATATAACAAGAACAAAAAAAGATATAATAATGTAAAAATAATTATAAAAGCTCGACCAAACTAGGAAACGTTGTCATATGACATTGTTGCACAAACGAAAAATATGTTTTTGCATTTTTCTGTGACACGAAATGAGGGTGGCCAAAATTGTCTGACAAAGTCTGACATTTTGTTGTTGCTGCCGCTGCTGATTGCTGGTGCGAAAAATCAAAGCTAAAATGGAAGTAAAGCGTAAAACAGTTGTTGACGTTTTGCTATTAGAAGGTCTAAATGACGAAGAAGAGAAAAAGAAGCGGCATTGCAAAGTAAGATAGTAGTTATGGAACAAGAGCAAATGGACTTGTTTGACTTGATGAAAGAGCTTGCCATAGGAGACATAAGTTTGCATGGAAATGCTTGAAGGTGAAGATTAAGGCTCCTCGGCATCTGTGTGAACTGCCTGACTGTCTTGTTTCGTCGTTATGTTATTACTGAAGCCTAAGACAACCACTGCACATAAGACTGCGCATGGAATTTATCAACATTGAATTGAATTGTTCTTACAACATCATGCCAAACTAGGAAACATCGTCTTACAACATAAAATGCCACACAAAATGTTTGATGATCGTCAAACGTTTTTATGCAAAATTTTTCATCGATTTTGTCATATGACAAGCTGGCCAAACTACGAAACATATCCTGAAACATTTGCAAAACATGAATGTCATATGGCAATGTTTCCTAGTTTGGCCGGGCCTTAAGAAACAAAACCAGAGAGCCTCCAAAAACAATTTAATACTTAGGGGATTGGAATATCGCTTATAGCGAGTTATAGGAATTTCTAATGCGAAATAGATTAACGGCCATTCATTATTTACAGAGGGTTTGGGGTGAAATAAATGTTGTGATAAATTAAGGTTATGCCTATACATTGTAATACAACCTAAAGGTTGGGTAAGATGATTTTTTCAACAATAAATAATTTCTCTACGGTACCAACCATTCCGTAAATAATGAACGCTCTCGTATTAGCTGTCCAAAGCCAATTTTAGTGGAAAATAAACTTGAAAACATGAAAAATGTCATGTTCATATCTTTTGGTTGGCAACTATCCAAAATTTTAAATATATGAACGCTAAATTCGTATCAAAACTAAGGAAAACAAACTCTCAACTAAACTTACCCCATAATCTTCTCTTCCAATGTTCCTCTTGAGATCAAGCGGTAAACATTAACGACTTTTTTCTGACCGATACGATGGGCTCTGTCCATTGCCTAATCGTAAACAAATGCATACAATTTACTATTATCCCCTAATACTGGTAACACAAAGCATTACAAGAAGCATATGAAAGTGAAATAATGGTTTATTCAAATTGAGTTTTCAGTGAAATTAATGAGAAGGCTGCTAGCACTAAATACAACTGTAACGGGGAGAAGAACTTGGAGAAAAGGAGGGGAAATGACAAATATTATGAACTTCTATTGAATTGTGATGGGATCAAGAATTTCTCGCGTCCGATAAAGAGTTGGGGAAAAGTCTTTATAATTAAAAAAATGATATGCTTTTCCTTTAGCATCCCAAAGGCCACGCATACAGAAGTTTATAACGAAGGTGATCAGGTCATTGCGTCTCCATAAAGTAGACTTGCAACTATTACAGGGCAATCTTGTTAACTGTCTCTCTGAAAACGTAATGAGCAGATCGAATTTGCTGGCTTATTTGCTAATAAGACGGATACATAAATGACACGGTAATAGCATGGTTCTTAAACCTGATTTATTATTTATCACAATTACACATAAATCACCTCTGTTGTTCATCAAGGATTGCGCGTGCAGCCACTTCGATCATATCTCCGTAAATTATTAATACCTTTTTGTACAAAGATTAACTACACAATTTGAAAAGAGCCTCATGCACGTTTTAATTTAAAATAATATTAACAAATTATTTAGCATTCTACACCGAAGAACTGAATTGCCGAAGGATCTTGCAATAAAAAGAGGCACCTACACACAAACAAACGAGATTTTTGCAACGCTTGTCGCCAATTGTAACGCTTAAAAACAGCTTTGAAAATAAGCCAATGCTCAATGCAAAAAAACTCACGTCTTGAGACATTAAATTGTTGAATGCTTGTGGCTGCATTCAAGAAAAGGCAATTAAATAACAAGAATTTCAAAGTGGAGGTGATGGAACTGGTGTTGCCATATCTCGCCCTTTAACCTACCATGTAAATGTGCACGAAACAACAAGGCTATAATTGTGACACTTTAAACGACAGAACAAAGCAAGTTCTGGGGCTCGAGTCTTCTATATAGACAGTAGTCTGGAACCATTCTCACCAGAAAGGCACCGACTGAAGTAAAAATGCATTAAAACAGTCTACGCTGCAAAAATGTGAACAACAGAAAATTAGTACGTGAGAACGGTTAGCATTCCTATACATACAGACGTACAGGGTTCAGAGTAGATTTATAAATTTTTCCTCCAAGAATTTCTTTCTCCAAAAGATACTGGTTTCCTTGGCAATCACTATAATTCCTTTCAATGACTGCAATTACTAAAATAGTTTTTAAAATCTAGCTTTTGCAGTTCACTGCTGAGAAACATACTAAGTAACTTCAATTTCTAATGCCAATAAATCGATCTTTCAATACACGCATACTGGTTATCTTAAATCACAATTTATGCCTTTGCAATGTTTCCAAACAACAATAGAAGCTCATTTTGCCTAATCTTACGACAATAGCTGCATAAAAATGCTTTCCCTAACTTCTCCCTGATATAAGGAGATTTAATAAAGTTCTCTGATTTTCCTAGGTTCTTCTAGAAATCCTTAAATCCTCACTTTGTGCTGTTCAGGATCACCCCGAACCTTGAAATGTGCCTAAATCTTTGGGGAAATTGAGCATTATAGGAAATAGGAAAAGCCTGCGGTAAAAATTGACCAAACTGTAAGGGAAATGTGTTATTTGCATGGCAGTATTAGGATGCTCTAGACGTGGCATGATATGCTTTCTACTATTCATTCGCTGTTGCCACTTTCATATGGTCGTATCATTCTGTGTGTACCTAGGAGCTATTCAAAAAGTGTGTACACTCTGAAGGGGGGAGGGGTAACCAAGAAGCATTTGAAAACGTACAAGGGGTGAGAGGGGCTCTTCAAAGACAGTATATACGCTTATGTAATTTTCAAACGGTAATTACTTACAAAGCATCCTAAGTAAGTACCAGTCTTTTAAAGATGTTAAACGCAAGATAACATTCTCATTTACTTTAATAAGAAAATGTGATAGTTTTTAGAGTTCTTGAATTTGTATCAAATTTGGCAAACTTTGGAATTACTGAGATAAATAATAGATTCAAACGTTTAGAGGGGAGAGGGTGTGATGACTTGAAAGTACGTACGCTTCGTAAGAGGGGGTGCCTTAACAATGTACAAAAGCGTACAAAAGGGGAGGGGGCCTCCTAGCTCTCCCCTTTGCAATTAAATTTTTTGGAAATAAGAGCATAAAAGAAATATTATTTTTCGACTAATTGTTAGTTCATTAGAATATAGGGTATTAAAATTATGTTATTTACTGTACGACACTATCGTTTTCTTATATAACTGCGTGCATTAAAGATACATACAAGAAAAGAGCCCCTAGCTATCGATCTACTTCTACACCACTGGCTAAAATCCAGAAAAATACGCAAGGGGTCCGGGCCGTACACTACAAGTACGAAATGGGCACGTTAATACGGTGTAAATGCAGTTCATCCGCAGTTCGTAGTTTGGTAACCTCTGGTATAAACCTTGCCATACGAAATACTCTATCGACAATCCATGGAAGATTAACACAGCATAATATCAAAACATCACAGCCATATATATTAGTCAGGGCTTTGGCAACGCTGTGAGAAAATTAGCAGATCCAATTTTAATGGCGCAATCTGTTATTGCACAATAAGCAATTACTCTATTAGTAAGAACGGTTCATTAACGGCACTTGATTCTAAATGCTCGCGTGGCAGTAGTAAACATCATTTTAGAAAGGTTGTACCCATATATTTCTTCCTTGTAAGACATTGTACAGTTTCCTTCTTGTTGGACCTTTATCCTAAATCTGCTGGGTAACGAGAGAGAACGCTGGAGGCAATGAAGGTAAACAGAATTTTGGCCAAAGAGGGGGTTTTAATAAATGAAAAAAACTACTAAAGGTCTCTGATCTGTTTCGAAATGTGCTCACAATGAATTTTATATTCATCGCAACGTCTTGAAATTAGCTCTGCGTGTACACATGATATATACATGAAATTTTCATACTATGTATTTCTCCAACGCTGGCTGAAACTCCTGTTTATCTTCGAAAATAAAAGAAACTAGAAAGATTAAAGAAGGATGCAGAAGGAAGCTCATACAAGCTCAACTTTTGAATCTAATGTAAGATTTCGAAGAATGCTTATACAAGCTCAATATTTAAGCTAGAGCAAAATCCAAAAGACTTGCACTGCTTTTCAAACAACACATTTCAGAGGTCCGTATTCATGCAGAAGAAAATGGAAAGTGTGATGGTTTATGCCACTGCAAACTACAAAAAATAACATCATCAGAGATAAAAAACTAAATCAAACATGAAAAGAGTTCATTGTTCATGAATGAACTAGTACTAAATTTCTACAATTAAAAATCTGCTAAAATCTGAGACTTTTTGCTTGGTATGGGGTAAAATGAATTAAAGATAAAGCAGACTCTCAAAATGTACTGTGCAATATTATTGTGACTGCGAACAATATTCTTCTGCTCATTCTAACGATTCCAAGCTCATTCGTTGAGCTTCTATTTACCCCTTGCGATCAAAGCGACAGGATGGATTTCGAAAGAGACCATGACAGGCGTTCACTTATAAAATCATCAACCTATATGTCCACAATGTAGAAAAGCTAGCATAAATTTGTAAATTTCGTGACATGCAGAAGTTGAGAGCTGTGAGAGATTCACACCAGTGGAGACAGTATTCTCCACCTGTGTCTCAGGCAAGTTATAGAGAGGAATGCATTATTAATGAGATATACGTATTCTTTATATATTGCGAAACACAGCAACAAGAGTAGTTCGCATGAGAGGAAAAGCAAAAGCTGGTCAAAAAGACAGTGATAAAGACAAAGACGCAAAACCCAACGTAAGTACATCAAAATATTGCACAGTATTTCATCTTCATAACGAAATTAAGGTAAAGAAATTAGTATGCAACAGCAGATCGTATGGCGCATATACACAACAGCCTTAAACTATCTTTAAAAAGGTACCGTGTTGTGCTTAAAGTTGTGAGTTCCTGAGGGTATATCCTTATTTTCCTCGCCAAAAGAGCAACACATGTCTATGTTCCTAATCAGAGATGACTGATGACATAGAAAAAATGCCCTGATTTTGCTCGTGTGCATGTGTCCATAATCTACTGGAAAGGCATGAGGAGAGGAGATCTTTATCAACATCACAATTAGCAGGAAGTGAAAAAGGCATTAGAATGGTATGGCAAATGAAAAATCTCAATACAGCCCAAATCAACCTGACATGGAAAGTTAAGCCGTTTAGATAAATCCTAACATAGAGAATACGATTTAGGAATTAGATTCAGAAATACGAGTTGTCATTAACACTTTAAAGGAATATTTCTTAGCAACTTTTATAAACAATTCGCAAAAATGGCTAATAGTTTTAATGGGTCAATGATACTAATACTGGCAAAATGGAACGGCAACCCATTAAAAAATGCAAAAACTCCTCATCAAAAATTTGCGCAGCTTGTAGAACAGAATTGGGTACCCGATATACCAACTTCTAGAGTCAGAAGGGTGACTAGGCTCCAAAAAACATTCTGAAAGCTACAATAGCCAAAATTTGTGAAAGAAGCTAGCTTAAGTGTTTGGATCTCAGCAAAATTAGTAGATCCTTGCATCTTCACAATCAACAACCTTGCTGGTAGAATGCTGACAGTAATCTCACGTACGGCTTACTCAAACTTATAGGAAAGACATTGCAAATAGCTTGTGCAAGATAAAATAGCTATGAAACACAGTTAACAGTAGTAGTTTGTATTCTATGCATTACATACAACGTTTTCTCGAGTATATCAGACAAATAATTTAAACCTCCTTCAATAAAAGAAAAATTCTTCAGGATGCCGATTACAAAAGCAGTCTGCTTTTTTCCTTAAAATATGCTTATAAACAATTACAACGTTGAATACAAGATACAAGCCTGTAACAGGGAGCATGAACTTACATAAACTTGTGACATTAACGATTAACCTGAAGTCAGTTCCTAAATGGGTGTGTGGTGAAAAAGAGTGTCAGTGAATATTTCTATGAATATCATTAACATACTGTCTTTTACGCACGGCGTTATCCTATGAAGCATTAGCGACGTCATATGAAGGAGAGCAGAGATTGTAAATCTTAATATGTTAAATACACTAGAACTACGAAATCGGAGTTATTTGTATAGCATTCTAAACACATGTGAACAGATGTAGATTTTGACTGTATACTGCTGGTTTGAACATTGTATAAAACACGCATATCAGCACTTAATCTTAACATGCTTCAAATTCTGATCTATCTTCAATAACTAGGAAGATAAACAGCAACAAGAGATCCACAGTGTAAGAGGATCAGGCTGATCTTATCTCATGAGTAAACCATGTAATGTTTCCTTGGTGTCAATTTAAGGGCGATTTGTCCACCTTTGTATGTTATTTCTATTAAGACTGAAGCTACTTAATAGACCTTGATTATTTTAATAGGTTTAAGTGGACAGATGGCAACTAAACTACGCATCTTAATGTAAGGCTTTCAACCATAAGCCGATGATTTCCAAAAAAGAAGACGAAAATTGTCATATTTCAGCAAGATTTCTCGTGTCTTAAATAATAGTCTAATCAATCTACCAGTAGAAACTAAAATCCTATTCAAACATGGCAAATTAAATAGAAAGAGCAGCATATATCAAAAAGCTGCTAATAAACGTAACAAGCTAATGAAGAAACATATGTAAATAATCAAGAATGATATTGCAAGAACAAAAAAATAGATTTGGGATGCTGCTCGTCTTTTTCAGTAGAACAACAAATTTTCTGCCATTCTTTCCAAATGATACGTATAAAAGAAACATTTGTAACGGAATAACTTAGTGTGAGGCATTCATTAAATTCAGATAAAAATCATGCTTTACTATTAAGTATTGCTGGGGAGAAGATAAGAAGTCTATAACAGAAGTTCCCATTAAAAGAACGAAGAGTAAGGCAAAATATAGCTAGTATAAGATCAAGCTTGTTGATATCAGATTGAATGAATAAAATTTGTAGGCATCATCGAAGGAAGGGGGAGGTAAGACAGTCCGTGCTCTCGCACAACTGCAAATACACATTCCATAGTTCTGAAGCATATTATCCCTGTGACAAATCTGTCTTACACCCTTCCAATATACCATTACATAGACTCCATAGTCCAGGATCACCGTATGGAATTGTAAAATCACTAATTTGAATTCAAACATGAATAAATTATGACTTGTAGAAGGACCCGCTTCAAAAGCAAAAACAATATTCAACGAGGTTTTTACGAATTCCATGCAAGAGTAAAAGGTTCAAGTCTTTTTATGACGTCGCATATCGTTTGATACATTTACAACAAACAAAAATCTCTTGAGCCTATCATAAAAATACGGCGAACCAGTAAAGTGATGTAGAACAATGAGATTGGTTAATTAATAATTCACTCATTAAAAATTGACAAATCAAACGATTTCTATCATGTGACACAACGTCGATACATTAGGCGGAAATGAGTAATGGTCTATACTGTAAATCGGATTGAGAAAGACGTTAAAGGAGGAGGGTGTTGCTGTAAAACAATTGCTGTATAGCTGGTATGTCATATCTGTGAACATATATCGATGATTTGATTCATATGTGACTATATATCGATGACTTGATATTTGGGAATCCTAAATAAATGCAGAAAATTGAAACTAAGGGCCAAACAATGAAAGTTATTTTTCCAAAAACGTTAGACAACCTATTGTTTGGTGCAGTTATGAATCCAATAGAAAACAGACCAAAGTGCACAATTTCATCCTAGAAGTTCGCGAGTCTCGGCCGCCAAAGCATCACAAATGGCCAAGAACAAAAGGTCATTCAAATTGGCCAGCGGCAGAAATCGTTAGTGATTTGCATTGAATATAGGTGTCAAAATTTAGTAACTTCCAATACATAACTGATTAATATTTTGGTTAATTCTTTTATAGTTTGAAAGGTAATGTTAGATTCAATAAGATCACTAAATTCAGGTTGTATCTAAAATATCAGTGAAAGTGGTCAATTGCAGGGGAACATCAAAATGCAAAACCGAAAATCTATCGATAAAATTGTGAAGAGAAACTTTTTTCAAAACCAACAATATATTTAAAATACATATTGATCTCATCACCTTCAAGCTGGATAGTGCGTAATAATACCGCATCTTCATTTAAAAGAATTTCTAACCCTCGTACACTAAATTTGTATATTCCTAAAGATGTTATCTTCAATTTGCGGGCTTAAGAAAGATAATACTTGGCATTTGCGGTTTATAAAGGGCTCTAAATTCTGTATTCATTACAAAAAAAGGGCTTTAAAATAAAAAATCCGCATTACGTCAGATCGCACATTATATCCGCAGAATATCATTAACACTAATTCAAGCAGCTACAACACCATGAGTTTATTGGGTATACGAATCCTTCAAGTTCATGAAACAATGATCAGTCTCCAAATTGAATCTAAGAGCATGCGTAGAAAGCATATTTTCAGCTGGTTTGATTGTGGGCAGTGCAATGGGGTTGTGCATGGATCGCGCATGGCAATAGACTCCCCGGATAATGATTGGCTTAGAACATCAACGGCTAAACAATAGGTTTTAAAAATTTGGGCAGTCCTCGATATCCTCAAAAAGAGTGTGGATGGTGATGTCACGCATTTAACATTCACACTGTGGATATCAACTGAGTAAGAGCGATTTTAAACAGCATCTAATGCTCCGTCTTACTTCACAGGACTCAATGGGTGATCAACGCTTCAGAAGCATAATTGGAGAAGAGCACCAAAAAGGTTACTTCCAGACAATCTCAGCTATGGATGATGAGATAATCAAAGCAGCAAATACACTGGCGGCTATTGGTGACAGCGTATCGGAGCTTTACGAGGCACGGCAGCAGATCAATGCACAAACCTGGATGCAAATTGGGATTGTAAAATGCACGGAAATCGTAACTGCAATAAAGGATGGCTTCCTTCTATGGGGGAATTTCAATGAGTCTAGAAGAGATACTGCACTCCAAGAGCAGGATGTTAGTAACAACAACAACACATGCAAAGAAACATGTCGCAGAATGAATTAACATTAACTGAGATATAAGAAAATCTGAGTTTGGTCGAATAGAAGTTGGATCGCTTCGCGGTAGAAAACATCGACTTTATTAGTTTAAAAAGAAAAAATTGTAATAGTTTACTACAGACAAGATTGATGCATCACATGGGAGGGTGGTGTGAGGATTTTAAGCTGCAAGAATGCTAAGAGATGGACAGTTTTACTATGTAAGACTTTGGACTAACAAGAGACAATAATTTATTTTAAGAGCTCACTTTTTTGAGCAGAGAATATGTAGTGTACAAATATATAAAAAACTTAAAATTATAGTTATAAAACAAAAGGAAGCAATTCAAAAATCGATAAATTCCTTATATTAAAATTCTTCCTTTGCCATGCTTCCACTCCAGCATGAAGTGGTACATATTATGTTCTGCTTTACATGCTTTCTTTTTATAATAAAACCATCATTTTTCCTGAGCATCAATGTTATTAGCTTTTCCTGAAATTGAGCCTGAGATATTCTTAAAATTTTCTTAAATTATACTGAAATACACTGGCAAAAATGGATTACACTTTCCTTGCTTACAGTTTCTACTCGAATTTCAATTCCATCTTTAACATTTGGAATGTAGTAATGATGTAATATCGATTTTTGGTCAACCAAACTATTTAATTTTGGAAATTCAGCCTTGTAATTTTCTAAAGATTTTCTTAAGATTTTAGCCAATTGAGCCTCTTTTTCTTATAAACTTCTTTCGTCTATAGAAAAATGTGTACTTGTAAGACAATATGTCATATGCTGACAGTAATCTTGCGGCACGTAAGGCAGGCAGTAGAATTAGCAAAGCTGAGAGAAGAAATGAGCAAAGTTTTAAGAGCTAAATAATGGTTCATTTTTGAAAGTAAGGTGCTACTTTATATGGTGTTTAAGATATGCCAAGAAGGGCAAAATACCCATCAAGACTTCAAAAATTTGAATAGCAGAAAGCGAACAAAGCTCACTTCTGAAGGAGGCACCAAACATGCATTTGAATCATAATCCCCTTCATGCTGGCAATTTAAATTAAAAAAAAATGGACAGTGAAGGAAAAGCATAGGGATATGTCACAAAATTCCTTCCAATTATGATTTTGAGTAAATTGTAGCTCGTAGAATAAAAATATAAAGGATCCATTCCATACTTGATGTTTACAGTAAAGTAGTACCATGAAGATGTAGTACGTAAATAGTCTGTTGGTACTACAGAACTCTACCACAGCATGAAAAAGTGGCAACTTTCTTCTGACATACTTGTAAGTATGTCAAAAGAATGTTGCCGCTTTTTCGTGCTGTAGAAGATATAGTACGAGAAGAATAGTTCAGTCCCTTTCTACTGACTGATCTTTAAAGTAGAAAGTGATGTTGCCAAAGAAAAAGGGGACAATGAATAAACATAAAACAAAGAAAGATGTGAAAAGAACAGAAAAACATTTATATCAAGGAGGCTCTCCTTTCCGGGCCTCATCTCGGCTGTACTTTGGATTTTTCGATTGTAAGCACTCTGACCTGGAGATGGCAAGATAAATCATAATTATCATCATTATCATCATTTATAGCTGGTTACAACTATAGTTGTTAAAAACTAATTCAAACCAACTACTTAAACAAGGTAAAAAAGAACAATGATTAGAATATACTACAAATGAAAAAGAAATACTTATTTACAAATTGAGCAATGGCATGCTTTGCCATCCCATTTTGCGATCAATTTTATGAATTTTGTCGAGCACAAGTGCGGGAGAATTTACTCTCTCTCTCCATTGCAAAATTGTACATATTTAAAGATAATTTATCCAATCGCATCTTAAGCGATAGTTATACTATGAAACTATAATTATCAATTACACTTTTTTATTTCAAACTCGAGCTCCATTGAATCAGGTATATAGCTGTTACCTTCCTTCCTAGCGTGTTCTTCAAACTACGAGTTCAAAGATTTGGTGGCATTTCGTTCATTCTACCTTTGGCATATATAATCCAAGAATTCAGACCGTGCATCTTGCACGTTAAATTCATCGTCCTTACTAACCATAAAATTTTCAACAGTATGAATAGGCAACAAGATGTTGCCCAGTACTCCATAAACTGTTGCCCAGTACTCCATAACCTGTTGCCCAGTACTCCATAAACTGTCGCCCAGTATTCAGAAATTTTACATATCGGACGACAAGAAAGGAGGAGAATCCACAGGCAACACTGAGATCAAAACTGACAATAAAACCATTTGACTTGAATTTTCTTGCCCTTAACTTAAATGACTAGCAAAGAGTTAACTGTTAAGATAGAACACTATAGACAAGGCGTTCTTAAAAATCATCCGGCCTGTGAATTCCTTAAGCCTCAAAAATAATTTGCTTGGAGTTAAATTCAATTGTTATCTATGCACTTGCGAGATAAGCAAAGTAACAGGACCACCACATTGCATCATAAACTGTTCATAATGTGACGTAGAAGCTATAGAGGTACCAGTAATTCCATTTCAAAACAATGAGAACTGTAAACCATAACCTTATTTTGCGGACGGGTATTCTCTCATATTCAAGAGCGAATAGCCACAAAAACTTTTTGGGCGTAAGCCTCTAGAACTCAAGCCCAAATTTACTCCACGTTAGTGTCCAGTAATAGTAAATTTCAACAATTCATGAGAACGTGACTGCAATGAATGAAACCAGATCAATTAATTAATATTTGCAATTGACTGTAATGAAAAGATATTCGAAGTTGAAATATTCCTTATATTTGGGAATAGATAATTTTTGTGCTAAATATTATCACAAGTTGCAGTAAGTGAATGGAGAGAGGAGAAACAGAAATAAATATCATTGCAAGTATATTAAAGCTGTGCACCTTCCTAGATTATATCTGCCGTGTATCCAGTTACACAGTGAAATAAAGCTAAAGCTAACTTCAGTTTATATGATTTAAATTCTCTGCATACAATTTATATTTCTAACAATACAGACAAATAACTAAACTACAAAGATAATGATGTTACGGAAGAATTAATACAATTGGCACAGAAAAATTAATACAATATACAAATATAAATAAAAGAGGAACTAAATAGTCTGTATGCAGAGAATTATTAAAGGAGGAGCTCTCTCAATAGGTAAAAATTACATTAAACATTCTGGTATTCATATTATTCTGTTTCTCCTATCTCCATTCACTTACAGCAATTTCGTGATAAACTTCAGCAAAAAAGTTGTCTTTAATTTTAAATAGAAAACATTTCTTGAAAACATTACATGGCTACCAATTTCAAAAAGCAAACAACTTCTTTCTACGGCAAAGAGTATGCTAGATTTATACTAGCAGGGATTCATTTATATAACCTGCAAATCCATTAATTCCTAGTCCTGTAGAACACTATGCGAGGGTACAGGGACGTAGGAAGCATTCAGAAAGTGGGGAGCACATGCATTCAGGGGCACCTTCATAAGCAAAAACGGACATTTTGGAGGCTGAAAGGGGGAACTTTACACACACATTTGTGAAAAAGTGCATCCATTGGGTTCCTACGCTATGCGAGGGTATTAGTAGACGGGGCATGGAGAAGATGTAAATCTTCCCTATACCAATACTAAGTAGGTAAAGGTGCATCTATTGGGAAATGATGTATGACATCACCAACACAGAAGAAGCCCATATGCTACGGTATAAACACACCTTTGTATGCATCGAGCCTTTAAGTGATAGAAACGATAACCATATTAATTTGTTGCATAAGCATATTAGCAAGAAGCATATTCATTTGTTGCATAAGTTTATTAATTATTACCCAATCAATTGACAATAATTATACTGAAAAGATCTTATCAGAGAACATTGCCTTTTATTTCAGGCATAAAGAGTCTGATAATCATCTTATAGAAATGCTAACTGGGTCAAAGACACCGCCCGAAGGGGCTGTAACATTTTATACTCTGTGGAAACTATATTGAACTTTTAATCGACACATTTCCGCAGTCTGAAATGCCTTATCAGGATGAGAGCCATTAGAAAAAATACAGTTGGGAGATAAGACTTGATGCTACAGATGCTTATCTTAGGATACGATCAAGACTTACAGAGGAAATCCAGTCTTATCTTTCAGACTTAGAAAAGATGATAACAGAAGGAACATTCTAAAACCAATAACATTCTAAAATATCCTTTCTCTCACAACTCCGAAAGATGTATAGGTAGCTCTCACTTATAGCAGTTGAATGACAAGCCACAATCAATTTTGGCCTTAACATCTGCATTAAATACTCAATTAGGAGTAGAACTGACCTCAGTGATCTATTAGTGACGTCGCACTATTGAAAATCAGTGAAAAACCACAGTTTTACAAGGAGATGAAGTCAATGAAGAAACTGCAAACAAATTTCGTTACTTCCGGATGACTAGGCTACTTTCGCTGGTTTTCATCATATTTGATAACAAGCGCATGCAACCCACTTCGCAATTCACGCGCAAAACGTAGCATCTAAATGGGTTATCAAACAGAAAAATGCTACGAATATGCAATTACTGCTAAGCTTGAATCCTAACAAATCAAGATAGCCTTCTTCATACTGCCATCATCATTCAAATACGTAGGGCAATAAGCACTATACAGACCTTGCTAAAGTGGAGCAGCAAATTTTCAATATATCAAAAAGCGGTTGAAAATAAAACGCTAGGAAGCGGGGGGGGGAGAGAAACCGCAATTTCTATTTCCAAGAATCAGATCTAGAGTCAAATCGATGCTACAGCTACATAAATTGCAACGCTTATTGCTGAATGTAATATAATCATTGCTTTCCAATGGCAAATTGTCACGTTGAAAAACTTTTGTGGAAAAAAAGTAATATAGCTGCAAACCTACATGAAATGCAAACTTGGTACAGCTGCAAATAGAAAAAAGAAAGATGAAAAGCACGAAATACATGACATCTTACCTGAAGATCACGGCTTGGATTCCAATCATGCTCAACAAAAATTACTGTATCAGCACCAGTCAAATTCAGTCCTAGACCTCCAACGTGTGTCGTCAGCAGCAGACAGTCAATCGATGGATCATTATTGAATCTGTGGCAAATGAAATAAGCTCCTATTTCAAACACAATTGGAATTGTTGCTTTCAATTACTACATTACCTATGTTTCCCAATAGTAGTCAAAGTCAGAGTCCTTCCCGCGCAAATGGCGCATAGGGTGGCACCTATCTCCGTTTCCGTAGCCCTAATCCACGCGTCGGCGCATGCAGTGAAGGCTACGGTGGAGGGCTGATCCACTGGTAGCTCCGCGTGCTTAACTTCCCAACTCCTTTCTCATTTATCGAGCGCCAGACGAGAAGGCAGTGAGCACCACTTTTAAATTCATTGGCATGACTCGGCCAGGGCTTGAACCCACGATCTTCCGATTGTGAGGCAGACACTCTAACCACTGGGCCATCACACCGGTCCAAATAGTAGGGGCCCCCATAATTTCAAATGTTTGAAAATTTCACTATTCTTTTCCACTTATTAGCACTCCCATAAATAAAGAACTAAAGAAATCCAACTATCCTAAGGTATTAACACCCCACTCCAACTAGAGTTCCAAAGTTCTATAAATGACAACTAAATGAAATACCGTGGTTTTGTGAATACATATACTAATATTGTGGAAGAATCATACCCATTTCTACTTACTCACACCGCCCAAAATTATGCATTTTAAATAAAATAACAGCCCTTTCTACCTATCATACCCCATTACTACTAGGTGCCCAAGAGTAATAACACATTTAGACCACAGGAGGGGTTGTGATAGGCATAAGAGGCACTTGCTGCTGAATCGGAAAGAAATGCTGTAGAGGAACCATTAGGGTTCCGGCTCTCTCGAACTTAACCAAACAGAATATAAGTTCCCTCAAAAACTCAACGTCCGTAGATCTAATCATTTATAGTTAGAACAAATTTATCACATTGGAATGGTCCGGGCTTATTAATAATTAAATTTTTCACAGTAAAATGGTAATTAAAAGCAAATGAATGATAGACATTCTACTAGTCGGAAAAAACTGGGACTACCTTAAGGTAATAGTTGTAAGTATACTAATGAAAATGCGGCATGCACAAGAAGTCTACCATCTTCGTGAACTTTCTTTATGTACTTTGGCAATATTTCATTTATTTCACTCAAATATTTTAGAGAGGGTGGCCTTTCAGCGGTGCTGGTTGTCAAGGGGCCATCCATAACATATATTAAACAATAAACATACAATATTTAAAAACAAGTACAGTTAACCTAGAAGGGTGTTAAGAACATGATCAAAAATTAAACGTAGCAATAAAACACCATGAAAGTAATTACGTGTTGTATAAAATTTAAAGCAACTTATAGCAGATGCCTATTTTGCATGAGTCGGTAAACTGTTCCAAACTTTAGCACCCCTATACGAGAAAAATTTCTGTCCATTTGATGTTTTCTTTCTTTGGTATCTGTAAATCAGAGTCAGTGTCTCTAAGGTTATGGGATGAAGAATATGAACTTGTGATGAGGTCGATCAAATATTGAGGTGCTAAATTGTTGACAGATTTGAAGTTTATAGTATCTCGTACGGCCTTACAGCAATCATGATCTGTTCTAGCAGAGCACTCACTTAGCTTTCGCTGCGAGCCTGGTTGCAGTTACAAGAAACCAAGCTCAAAAGAAACTGAAATGAAGGTTGCAGCTAGAAGAAATTATCTGAGTATTCAAACAAATCATGGCTTCGTAGAATCATTCTAAGCAGCCTGTAACTAGGGTGGAGGTAATCGCGAAATAGGAAAATTGCTTGGAAAATTCACAGCGAAGTGTGAAATCAGAGTGGAAGTGGATAACAAGCTTGATACAACTGCTATTATCAATTTCCAAAATTCTGAGTACACAGGATAGCCAACAGTACGCTAATGCCATAAAATTAGTAATAAAATCAAAACAAACAAACAGCCTAGAATAAAGTGCTCAAAGCAGTAAAATATTCCCAACATAAAAAAATCTGCAATTAAAGTTCTGTTCAATTGTCAATAGTGTCGATAGTTGAATGAGCAGTCTCAATTTCCCATCTCCTTTCTTAAACGGGGTTTAGGGTGGAACTGAAGATTGTTAAATTCTTGAAAATTTACTTAGTGGGATAGAATAGTTTTCCAGGTTAGGCTACAGCACACAAGCATTAATAACGTAAAAAAGTCGTATTGAAAATTGATATCATCATACTTTGAGAGGTATAACATGCTTCTACTAACGACACTAACCTGTGAACAATCTCCTGTCTCGATCCAGCGGGTGTACTGCCATCCAGCCTCCTATACATAACTGAAGGCATATGAGCCCTAAGACGGAAGAAGCGTTCATAGTTTTTAATAATGAAAATGATTGAGTTAGTTGGTGGTAAGAGTTCTGGCTACAAGCCGGTATCCAATTAGACGAATTCTTCAGAGAAATTGAGGAATTCGCCCAAGTGTGTTTCCAATCAGCAGTATTTGAAGCGAATTTGGTGCACTGGAAAGAGACGCACACGGCAAATGTACTCCTATTGGTCAACCAAAACAAAGGATGATTCCTGCAGCTTTTTCCTTTGTTTTTCTTCTCTGCAAATCCACCTTTTTGAGCAAAACTGCGTCATCAAAGTGAAACTCGCTGATTGAGCGATTTAGACTCCAGGGCAAACACTGGGCGATCATTGAAGTTTGATAATAGTTGCTTCTTGAAAATGGTGAAGTGCTGTGCGTAAGGGAATTGCAAGAATGATGCAAGGTATCCTAATGACCCATCAATGACCAATAGATCTATATAGATTTAATAAGTGCGATTGCACGATAGAGCAGTTAAAGCTAGAGACATATTCCAAAATAGAGCCATTGGTAGAAATTACAAATAGTGCACATGGTGTGTCTCTTGGGTCCCTGCTAAGACAATTAAAACTGCCTAGTATTTCTGATAAGATCAACCAAGAATCAGCAAGCATGGTTTATAAAGCATTTAGTGCTGAAGCAACTCTCTAAGACACAAAACAGTTTAATAGTCTCTATTATAACATATAGAACTTTACGTGGCTCTAACTTGAGCTTAACGCCTCCAAGATTAATATCTAGGCATGGCTAAAAATGTTCTGCTTACAGAGGATCATCGGTCTGGGACTCCCTACCTAGCAAAATAAAACCTTCTAGGACTTTTCAGTCATTCCTGAAGGCCATGATTGCGAAAAAAAATTAGAAAAATTATTATAGCCTTTTACTTTTAATATGCTTTAGTTTTGCTAAAGATTATATTATGGGGCAAAATTGATTTAGTTGTATATTCCTTTGTAAGCATTGTTTTAATTAGTTTTCAACATGACCCCCTGTAAAACTGACATATGATTCTGAAAGGCCAGCATGTATAAATATTTCTAAATGAAATGAAAAAGAAATCAGATTATGGCGTTTCCATCAAAGAAGCACATAGCCAGTAGGCTTTGAAGTTGATAAAAGGATGTCGTTGGGCTAAAAACGAGCTCTCGATATCATCTTTATCATACCATCAATTTGTCTGTTCACTGAGTAGTATGGGACCTCTAGCCAAATCCTCTACCCGCAGCGATCTCAAAGGAAAATAGGGAGAAGTGGGAAAGATTATATCTGAAAGCATCGAGGAAGGTGCCTTTGGATGCAAATAGGCTTAACTAGTCCAATAAACGAAAGGGGTTATATAGTTCGGAGCCTGGATAAACAACAGATGTGATAAAAGCTGCAAAATATGTTCATCAACATGGAAGGAAACAATCTCCATTAAAATTCGAATGCTGTCTCTACCAGTTTGATTAAGTCATGTGTTTTGCTTTTGGCCTATGTCATTCCTTTCGAAATCAGAAAACTTCTCAAATCTTCAACGCTCGCAGACTTTATATCATTCCCTTTGATAATCTTCTCTCCAAATTTATTCACTTTCTCATAGCATATACAAGCGCAAGCATATAAAAGTTGCAAGTTTTCCTGTGCTTCTAGAAGACGCTTGTCATGAAGTCAGCTTCAGCGAGTCAGCGAACCTTATTCCAGTGACGCTAATTGCCGTTCGAAAAGGTGGATTTGTTGAGAAGCTGAACACCTTTCAACTTTCATGCTTCATTAGACAATTGGCCTGCGTATGGAAAGAACAAAAGAAATACTGAAAGCTGACGAATCGCTAATGATTTTGCATATATGGAAACCAGACCGACTATACAGATAGCAAATGATTCGCGGGCAGTGGTGCCGTCCCGTTGGGGGACTGGGGGACCTTTCCCCTACTGATCACCGAGATCCATTTTCTAATTCGTCCAAATTCGACGAGAAAGTATTAGGGTTCGGGTGGGAGATCACTAGCAAGATTTCAAAATGGGTGTGGCAACCATATTGCATCATAATTTTTGGGCGTGGTACCCTAAATCTCTCTAGTCTGCGATGGCTGGCAATGCCCCAGTTTACGGGGCGTTTGATATTTTGTTTTCATTCTTCCTCACATTTCGGCCAGCAGCAACATCTTCATTTCATAAATTTTTTACAAAACACAACCCTTCAGAATAGTTAATAACAAAAATAACCATAAACTAAGTTATTCATGCAAAAAGCAACAATTCCATATAGCAAAAACATTAAAAACCTATTTAGTTTGGAGCTAATCTTCAAGGGGGTCGTGTTTATTTATGTCTTGCTGTTCATATACAATTTCAGCTGCCTTTTGAAGGTATTTGTTGCTGGCAACTCATATATAACAATAGGCGTATTATTCAAGTCCTTAAGAGCTGAGTATTCAAACTCTGTTTATAGTGTTCCACACTAGCAGTCTCTTCAATCAATGCGGAGATGAAGGTGGCGAGAAATGGGAATGGCAACTATACATTCGCCAGCCGATTGCCAAGTACCAATGTCCCTTTTAACAGGGGATTCCCCTAACAAATGATTATCCATAAGTAAAACGAGCTAAAAAATTCAACTCTGCACTCTATCGCAAAATTGCCGCTACCAGTCATCAACAAAAATCAGTAGAGTTTTTAGGGTAACACAGCGTATAGATAATTCCTTGCAAATGTATAGAAACACAGTAGATCTTACTTACTTCAATAAGTCTCTTTCAACTATATCAAGCATGCTTTTTAACTGGAAGAATATCAATGCGCGATGTTGTGATACGACAGGATCTGTGATGAAATTTGAGCTGTTTCCATCGTCACTGGAAACACCGATTCCACAATCCAACAACAGCTGCCTGCATTGAGAAAGGAGAGTAAGATGGGTTGAAGTAAAAGTGGAAATCAGGCACCCTGGAAAAAGGATATGTTGTGTAGTCCACGTTCTCAATTGGCGGCAATACAGCTAATGCAAAGTTTACATCTAAGGTAGAACACTATCATTTTTGCAGTCGTAAAAAATATGTAAACAATCTATCATGATCCACAACAACTACCGTGAAAACTTCACCATAGATTAAACTGCAGGAAGTAAAAACAACAAAGTCAATTATCTTACAATATGTAACTAAATCAAAATCTGAAAATAAAGGCGTGAAACAAATTGAGATGAAGTGCATGTTTCTTCATGCATTTTCGGACGTCAACACTTTCGGCCATTCAACTCAGACAGGACTCGCACAAGACTCTCCAGATGACATTTCCTAAATCTTGCTGACTATACGCAGACCTTGTGCAACATAGATGAAAATCGAAAACTCTTGTTGGTAATATTGGAAAAAGGGGCACTGACTTTGTACGTTAAGTAGAATTTCATCCTTAAACCTTGCTTACACTACACAGATTAACCTGGGTTCGCTCCAGGTTAGCTTAATCTAGGGCGAACCCAGGTTGTATCCATGTGGGGAATCAATTCTCAGGAACCTCAAACCTTCCCGTGACACTGAATATTCGCTATGCCGTTCGCCGTTTGTTTTGATTTAGGCCCACAGTGAGTAGTCAGTACAAAATAGGCCAGTATAACCTTTCAAATTCTTCTACCCAGCATAATGTGCTGCACAATCCATGTACTAATTCCTACTAAGGTCGTACAACGATGCTCTATTTATATGTTTTTTCATTAATGTTCTAGAATATTACACATATTCTAAAAATAGTAATTATGTCACTAGAGTGTTCTGGATTACTAATGATGATGTAATGTTTTTAAAGATAGACTATTACGAAACAAATTTACGAGAATGTTCTTCGCCACATCCACACTGAAGTCAACCAATTTACAGTGTGGACAGAAACTTGGGGCGAACCTAGGTTAAGAGAATTTCTGCATACAGTGGGCATATTATTCTGAATCCTCAATTACACAGAGCCGAGAACATCGCGTATGGCATCGAAACCTCTTGTTCAATTAGTTTTCTAAAATGCATAGTGATAGCAATATCTGCGGCAATGCAGTTGAAAGAAAATAGAAAAAATGAGCGTTTGAAAAGAATTATGCTTGTTATCATGCTGCTGTTCATATAAGGAAATAATCATATAAGCATATAAATAATCATATAAATAATATCATATAAATAATCATATAAGCACATTTTTTACTCCGAAGAGCACTCAAAAGTACTGTTCACATTACTGAAGCCGCTACTGCGCCTGCCTTAAGTGTAAAACTAACCTAGGCTCGCCCTAGACTTTTGTCCAAACTATATTTTATCACTTCTAACCTGGGGCGAACCTAGGTTATTTGTGTCCACACTATGAAATTCTAACCTGGGTTAGTTAAAACCTAGGGCGAACCTATGCTGGTTGTGCCCAAACTATGAAAATCTAAATTGGGTTAGCTGAAATCTGGGGTGAACCTAGGTTAGTTGTGCCTACACTATGAAATTCTAACCTGGATTAGTTAAAACCTAGGGCGAACCTATGCTAGTTGTACCCAAACTGTGAAAATCTAAATTGGGTTAGCTGAAATCTGGGGTGAACCGAGGTTAGTTTGTGTAGTGTGGACACGGCTTTTGGCAAAGATTATAAGAGAAACAATCAGAGTCTCCATAGCATCACTCAAAGCTCTTTGGGCACAAATCAGCGTAGGAGATATACACCAAAACGACACAAATATCAAAATTCTCTCACTTTCCCTCACTTATCAATACCTACAAGAAATTTCCCTGACTATTCCAGTTTTCCATGACATATGTGCCAAACTTAGGGCCTGTTTATCTGAGTCACTTTCCAAGGTTTTCACGTTTCTGTAAAAGCCCTGTTCTGGCTTTCAAAAATTCGACTTCGTCACTGGATTTGGCAAATTCGACTTTCTACTTTACAACTGTTCATTTAGAGCAATCTAAACAAAGATCTTCTTTCAGTTATCAAGCAAAATAAATCAATTTTTTTCTACTCTATTGCACTTGATGAGCAATGCGAAGTCTCCCCATTCAAAAGTTTATATTTCTTCTCATAATCCAATAATTCAGGCAAACTGCTTCTGATTACTAATCTATCAAAAATTGCTTCAGATACCGATATAGACTTTACTGCAGCACACTCTTCCTTCTAATGATCCTTTTAGATAAACGCCAAAACTACTGAAGTGCAAAAGGGCGTCTGAATTTAATGCGTTTCTCCATACATAACATTACATGTCAAAATTCTCAAAACTCTTCTTCTAATATGGGGACAGAAAGTACACGTTATAATTGGATTAATTAACGAATTTGTCATTATCACCGTCCAATTCCAACAACGGATGTCCCTTATGATATCATCCCTATAACCCAAAAGCGACATAAATGATACTGAAGCTCCAACTGCAAAACAGGCAAACATGGAGAGAATGATCAAGCCGCCAATAAAGAGGAAACGCCTGTCCGCTGAGGTGACATTGTTGTCTCTAAATCTTGCCGTTTCATTTCGAATTTGCACTCGCGTCTTCCTAGCTTTGTGAAGTATTCTCAAATAGCAATAAATATTTATTGCAGTTCCCGCGATACCAGCTGGAAAGAAAAACCAACTAAGCCCAGCAAAATTTTCCCCACCCAGCAATGGAATAAGTAGCAATAACGATACAATCCATGAAACTGTAGTGCAGATTGCAACAATGCGCTTCGATAGCTTGGAAACGTACACGAAAGGATGCAATACGCTAATGTATCGTTCAATGGCAATCAAAGTCACAATAACGAAGGATTGAAAACTAGCAGCAACGAAGCAAGGCATGACAACATTAGCAAATAGACATGGGTCCTTGCCTTCAGCGATAAAACGGAAAACCATATAGAAGAGTGGCATATCGAAAAGCCCATTGAGAAGATCAGTAACAGCAAGGTTCAGAATCAAAAGTCCACATGGTTTATTCATTTCCCTCGATTTTACCAATGATATTACCAATGAAAGGTTTAAAACAGTTGTAGGATAGGCCAACGCAAAATTAGTCCACGAACAAGAAGAGTTGATTTGCTTGAATGATGTACTGTTGTAAAGGACCAGATCATATTGAGTACAAATTGCCTCCATGACTACAGAAGCTAAATTCAAATTCTATCAGTAAAAACATAAAGGTTAGAGCAACTATCAGCACTGGCCGTATGATAGTTCAACATCCTAAAATACAAAATACTCCAAAAAGGCTTAAAGACATCTGAAACTTAAACTGTGCACTAGATACACATACAAGCGACCTGTGAAATGATATTGCTATAAAGTGTGAACCAATGCCAACACAACCAAAATGCAACAACAAGCTATATCATTGACCATTCTATCATTTCAGTTGCAGAGAGGTTTATGAAAAGAGAATACTTAATGCTACAAGCAATCAAATTTACGAGAAAGTGTAGGCTTTGGATCAATCTTGATTAATACTCAGGGTGGCATCTTTGTTATCAAGGCAAATGTGCTAGGAAATAGAAGAGAAATAATAATCTATTATTTGATGGATAAATACGTTTTCCATAGATTAGCAATGGTAAACTAGCTTACTTGTTAATAAAATGCTTCAAGAGAATAGCGCATGAGGGGTGGGGCTAGGTTGATATCTTTGTCGAGAAATGCTATATCAATGCCAAAGTCAGATAACCAAAACACTCATCAGAAACATCACTCAATGCAATACAAATTTCAGATTGAAATACACATCTTTCTGTTAAAAGAAAGGCTCCCCTTTTTAAGGCAGCCTCTTATATCCACTACTTGAGGATACACCTTGTAAGGAAGCTACGTCAGAGGACTGACAGGCTAGGAATAAGATTTACTAATCTACATCAAAAGGGCAAAAGATTACTGCTGGCTTACATTAGGAGGCCCCAAGAGACCTTGAAGCACTGGATGTCATGAGGCCCCTTGGACCTCGTGGTTCAGGGGAAATTTACCCCTTGCCCCCCTCTCGGGGGCCCCGAGTCCACTTCGAAAAAGCAATAAAATAGGATAGGCTTTGGTTAAAATGCCCGTCTGTTTGTTGGGAAGCCAAAGTTATAAATCAGTGCAGTTGGATAACAGCGGACCTGATCCTTACCAATTTATCAAAATCGAAGTTCAAAAAGTATCATGGTGTTCTGGTGTATGTCCACAGAGAGATATGTCTAGCCACTTACCATTCGGCAGGAGGCGCTCTGCAAACACTTGACAATTTATGTCTACAAAATTTTTACGGAAAATACTTTGATCACTGGGGTACTATAGCTGCTGCGACAAGACCAACTTTCTTACATATTCGTACATGTTACATATTCGTACATGTTAGGGGTAGAGCGGCACGGTCCCATGCCCTCCATAAGCACATCACTGCCCACAGGTTCACAATATTTGCATACAGTAGAGAGCCGCATAAAAACTTAGGCTTTTCCTAGATAGCCTAGATAGGTTATTAAGAAACGAGTTCTTCTTCTTTTTCATGTGTCGTCTGCTCCAAGCAGGTTCACAGTTTGATCACGAACAGCTCCTGTTTGATCCCAATACAATTTAGCACTTATTTGCAAATTATTTTAATCTACACGAAACTCCTAAAGGCATTCTATCATTTTTTAGTGTTTTACCTTGTCAAAAGACTTAGAATAGTCGATGAAAAAATATAAATATCCTTTCCCACTTCCATTGCTCTTTCGCATACTGTTCTGATGTTGAATATTCCTTCTCTAGTACCTTTTCTTTGTCTGAAGCCACTTTGCAATTCGCTAATCTCTTTGTCTATCCTGTCCTTAATTCTACCTTGAATGACTTTCAGTAATAATTTGGTGATATGGCTCAATAAACTTGTAGTTCTGTAATCTGTACAGTTCTGAGCTTTTGGTTTTTTGGGAATCGGTAGAGAAATAGACTTCCTCACATCCATGGGAATATATCCTGAGTTATAAATAGCATTGCATAATTTTGTAACCAATTCAATATTGTCTCAACTAAAAGTGCTAAGAGCTTCAGTTGATATGTCATCCGGCCATGTTGTTTTTCCAGATTTCATTAATCTTATTGTACTTTCAACCTCTGCTTTTAATATCTTATGTCCGGTAGATCGAGTAAATTGTGGCCTGTCTTCTCTCCTATCATTATAAAGGTCTTGTACATATTCAACCCATCTTTCTGCGACTTTTTCTTAATCAAATAGAATATTACCGTTTTGTCCTTATACAGCCTGTGGATATAGTCTTCTGCTTTTATATGAACTGATTAACTCTTATGCATTTTATTTAATCTGAATTTCTTCTGTAGTTCTTCAATCTCTTGACATTTGTCATTTAACTATTTTCCTTTCGCTGTTTTGCAGTCATTTTCAATTTCTTTGTTTAGCTGCTGATGCATTTGCCTGTCACTGCTTATATCTTTTCTTCTTTTCATTTTATCCAGAATGGCTTGTGTCATCTAATGTTTTCCTTTTGCTTTACGTTTTGTCTATAAACCTAGTTTGAGAGCGCCTAACTATTTTCAGCAACCTCTTCGTCTACTGGCTCACCGCTGGGGTCATTTCCTCGAACATCATATCTGCTACGATCTTCAATATTATACTTGTCCCTATGCTCAGGCCGTTTTAGCCGTTCCAAATCTAGCTGCTCTCTAACTTTAGCCTTTCTTAAGATTTTCCATTTTAGATTCGCTTTTATTTTGACAGGTATATGGTCTGAATTGATATCTGTTCCAGGCATTGCTCTAGCTTGTTTGTTTGGTAGAGCTCTTGAATCTTTCATTTATCATAATATAGTCAATTTGACTTCTGATTATATCTCCTGGACTTTTCCAAGTATATCGTTTTCTAATACAATGTTGGAACCAGGTGTTGCATATTGCGAGTTCATTTTGTTCATAGAACTGTATGAAAGGAATGAGCTGGAATTCTTAATTATAGCCTGTTAGGTTCTAAACACAAGTTTCTTGCATACCATTCCTCGTCAAAGAGTGAGGTGTGCCCCCTTCAGAAGCGCACGATGTGATCCCAGTGGCACTTATGACCCCAAGGAACAGACTATGACCCAAAGGAACAAGTACACTAATAAAATCTCTATAGATAACGCCTTTAGCTATGGTCACCATTTCAGTGACGGCCAGGACCCATTCTATGTAGGCAGGCCAGAATAAGTCCGGCGTGAGCTAATGAAAAGTGTACATCCAGAGTAGAATACTGTGAATTTTGCAGGAGTAATTAAATAATAAGCAATCTATCATGGTCCATGGCAACTACAGTGAACAGTGAAAAATTGATTAAACTGCAGGAAGTAATAACAACAACATCAGCTCTATCACAATGTACAACTAAATCAAAATCTAAAAATAAACGTGTGAACGAAATTGAAATAAATTGCATGTTTCTTCATGCTTTTTAGGCTGTCAATATCCTTGATCATTACAACTCCAAAAAGGCTTATACAAGATTCTCCTGGGATAAACTTTCTGAATCTATTGGACTTATCCTTTGAACAACTAGGCCCTGGCCAAACGACCCCATTTTTCACTCGAGTTTTTACTCTACAAAAAATCGAGGGGAAGAGCGAGCCGTTTGGCCACCTTGTTGAGTGAGTCGAGTGGAATCGAGAGGTGTAGAGTGAAGCGTGACCCTTGTCAAACAAATCGAGCAAAAGAATTGTTGCTGAGTGAAAGTTGACTCGTTTGGCCACCTTGTCGAGGAAGTCGAGTGAAAGCATGTGCCGTAGCGTTTAATTGGGCGGGTAAATATTTATGATGGTAAATACTTTTAGCTGATAAACGTAGCGGAAAAATGAGAAAAGTCGAGTGAAAAATCGAGTCGTTTGGCCAAAATTACTCGACTACGCTCAACTTTGAGATCAAATGCTCAACTTTGACTAAGCCTTATATATAACATGAATATCTCAGACTTCTATAAGTAATTGCAGAAAAAGAGGCACCGTTTCTGTAAGTTAAGCAGGCTTTCACAGAAAGGCAAAATAGCACAATGGTCATTCCATGTCAACTCATCAAAGTCTATATAGAAATTACACCCAACCCTTCACATTTCCTTCATTTCATGCCATCCGATCCCTATGGTACACTGAATATATTCCCAAAATTTCACCTCAATAAGTCAAATAATTTCAGATATAGCATACATTCAAAAATTTAGAAAGGCAACGCCTAAATTTTCAGGCACTAGTTACTGTAAATCGAGTTTCTTTTCAAGACCATGGTTCAAACTTTGCCTGAAAGTATCATTTAAGGGTTAACTTGGCATGATGATTTCAAAAATGACAACTGAAATCTTGTAAAAGCTACCATTTACATGGTAACATCAGATATTGGTGCAAAAGTGCTTCACAATCTGACTGCAATTTGAGTTTACTTTTACAAGGAGTTTCAAAAATGGTTACAAAGATACCAAAATAAAACTTGGTGTGTTTAAAACAGACATAGCACTGTATCCAAATCAGTAGTACAGTGATGAATTCTCTTTAGTTTTGAAGTAGCAGGCATTTAAAAAGCCCTCCAACTTATTGGTGGACTACTACATATCAATTGCACCCAAAAAGCCTAAGTGTAAAGTGCTTGGGGACTTGAAGGGGACTTGAAAGTGACTGTTTTTGAACTCGTTTTATAGTTGTTTTGTTTTCTTTGTTTATCGTGCACGCTTTAGGGATCATTTTGTTTGGGTAAGGTAGTTGAGGGAGGAGTTGGCTAGGAACTAGGACAAGGATAGGGATAGCCAGGACGGATTAAGGTAGTTATTAATTTCTCGTTACTAATACTATGCTTGTCTAGAATGGAATCTTATAGCTATTTGTTGCTGGTCATTTTTGGCACGTTAATACTTTATGCATATTACAAGCATATCGACTGCAAGAACACGTTTTTTTATAAGAACACTGTCATTTTGCCTGAGCCTTAATTTTTGACAAAAATTGAGCCTGACATTTTCTAAAATTTTTTATAACTTTTACTGAAATAAGCTGGCTAAAATAGTTTACACCTTTGATATTACTATTGTATACATGAATTTGAATTGCATCTCTAACATTTTGAATGCAATAACAATGAATTATCGATTTTTGGCCAATAACAACACTAAATTTTAGAAATTAAGCCTGGCGATTTTCTTAAGATTTTCTTAAGAATTTGGCCATTTGAACCTCATTTTCTTATCAACTTTTTTCTTATAAAAAACGTGTTTGTGTTCTTTGTTTATCCTAGCATTTATTCCTTCGTTTTTTACGCATGACTACGGAAAATTTTATGTTCAATTTGTTTTGTTTTAGCAAAACCATATCTCAAGCTCATATAATCGCACTTTTGTTAGCTTGCTGGGTTTTCTGTGGTGACTGGGGAACTGGGAGTGCATTTGAGTCTTACTCGCATGTAACGTCTTGCGTTACACCAAGGTTGCACAGCCACTCTCATAGATAGTCTTGATAATATGCAGAAGTGAAGAGATTTATGAGAAATGTCCATACTCAAAATTTCAGAGTTCTGGCTTATCTGTTTACCAGGCTATGGCTTGTACACAATGGCGAAATTTCTGAAATTTTGAAAAGAATACCTACATTCTCATCACTTCTCTCCCACGAGGCCTACAGTAATGATTCTGGTATGAAAATAAGGATCTCGTACATCTAAATTATATTAAAATAATCAAATTATCCTGTATCCTATACTCGGCAGCAAAAACAGAGAACAGAGATTTCAAATGCTGACCATGCCAAGGTGGCAACTTTAAATTTGCATGCAGTCTTTTTCCAAATACTCATTGGTAGCCACAGAGCTGATACAGCAAGTTTCAGATTGGAGCAAGAATTGGTCATAATGCTATTTATCATTTATAACAGCTAGGGTGCATAGCAATAACCATTCCATTGGATTCTTTTTGGAGCTTCTGTACTCAAATGCCACCATAGAAGCTTTCAAAATCAATGACGAAAGCAAGTACATCTTATTTGCAAAAACGTGCTTGCCGACGTTTTAGAGGTCGTTACCTCTAACTTTTTCCTGGGGGAAAGCCCCCAGATCCATATTTTTTAACTGAAGAACTATGGCAAGAATAACTGGCTCAAACTTTTTGATCAATTGGCATATATCTGTAACATGCATGAGCTTCTTACTCAGATTTGGACTTCTACATCTATGACTCTTCCCCCAATCCAGTTCACTTGTCTACGGGGGTGCCCTATCAGACAGAGGTTTAAATGAAAGTTAACTCCAGTTAAAGAAAAAGGCTGGGTACGCTATCTACATTAGGTTTGCAAATAGTAGACACTGCTTCAATCCTGTAAATTTAATCATTATAAAAAAGCAGACGTACATAGCAGATACCTGACATATATACGTTATAGTGGTATACTGCTTTCACTAGCAGCTATAACGCACAGTTTTCCAAGATTTGGAGGTAAATCTCAAGTTAGCCGTTCTGTAAATCTATTCAAAATTTAGTAAGATACCTCTCTTATTTGTATACACTATTTCAAAAAAGCAATCCAAAAATAACGTTTGTCACCTATCTCGAAACCCTTGTTTTGAAAATTTTCTTCGGGCCCAGCCATGGTAGGCCCTACAGTAGACATTATTATGGTAGAATGTCTAACACATTGAAAGTTTTTGGCAACTATGTTTGCATGAAAATCTCTAAACGTCTCTTGTCACGTCCCATAACAGACAATAAGTCAGGAGATATAGCATAGAAAATCTGAGTGAACAATGATCGGCAAAAACAGAAAAAGCCTGCTAATCTGCTACAATGTTGTTTTGGGAAGACTCGACTTTCAAAGTGCCCTTCGTGGGAGCCTGCCCCTGCTGTTCAGAATCGCTTCCGGCGCCACTGATCCAGAAAGAGATCTTTCTCTATAACTATCAAGCAAAGTAATCTCAAACTGTTGTTCTATTGCACTCAAAGAAAAATGCGGCAATGCTAATTTTTTATTTGTCTGTCTCCCTTCATGTTTCAATACTTCAAGAAAGCTGCTACCGATTGCTAATTCATCGCACATTACATCAGACACCGATATACCCTTCACAACAGTAGACTCTTTCTTTTAGCAATGTTTTTTGATACATGTCAACACTTTTTAAGTGCAATAGAGCGTCTGCATTTAATGGGTCTCTCTATACACAATACTACAAGTCAAATTTCTCAAAATTCGTCTTCTAATATGGGGACAGAAAGTACACGTTATAATTGGATTAATTAACGAATTTGTCATTATCAGCGTCCAATTCCAACAACGGATGTCCCTTATGACATCATCCCTATACCCCAAAAGCGACATAAATGCTGCTGAAGCTCCAACTGCAAAACAGGCAAGCATAGAAAAAATGATTGAGACACCAATAAAGATGAAACGCCTGTCCGCTGAGGTGACATTTGTTTCATTAAATCTTGATCTTTCACTTCGAATTTGCAATTGCGTCTTCCTTGCCTTGAGAAGTACTCTGAGATAGCAATAAATAGGAATGACAGTTCCTGCAACACAAGTTGGAAAGAAAAACCAACTGAGTCTTGCAATATTTTCTCCAACTAGCAATGGAATAATCAACAATATCGATACAATCCATGATATTATAACGCAGATGGCAACATTACGTTTTGATACCTTAGAAACGTACATAAAAGGATGCAATACGCTAATATATCGTTCAATGGCAATCAAAGTCACAATAACGAAGGACTCAAAACTGGCAGCAACGAAACAAGGCATGGCGACACTAGCAAACACACATGGATCCTTGCCTTCAGCGATAAAACGGAACACCATATAAAAGAGTGGCATATCGAAAAGCCCATTGAGAAGATCAGTAACAGCAAGGTTCAGAATCAAAAGTCCACATGGTTTATTCATTTCCCTCGATTTCACCAATGAAAAAATAAAAGGTTTAGAAGAAGTGTTGGATATGCCAATACAAGACAAGTCCACGAGCAAGAAGAGTTTACCGCCTTGAATGACGTACTGTTGTAAAGGACCAAATTATATTGACTGCAGACTGTCTTCATAACTCACATTTTCCATCCACATCAGCAAGAGCACGAGATACAAAATAACTACTCAGCAAAAGCCAAACTAAAATTTAAGATCATAAAATGCAAAATATTCCAAACGGGCATCTAAAACTTAAACTGCGCACACGATTAACATACAAGCGAAATGTCAAACAACAGTGCATTAAATTTTGAATCAATACAATAACAAGCAAATTGCAACAACCAATCAGATTGTCGCTTACACAATCATGTCACTTGTAGAGAGATTTTCGAAAAGAGAAAGCTCAATGCTGCAAGCCATCAAAGTCATGAGAAAATGAAGATTGAGGATCAATTTTGATAACTAATCAGGGTGACATCATTGTTATGATGACAAATAAGTTACAGAATTGAAGAGAAAACATCT
Organism: Cassiopea andromeda; assembly: GCA_018155075.1. Taxonomy (NCBI): domain Eukaryota; kingdom Metazoa; phylum Cnidaria; class Scyphozoa; order Rhizostomeae; family Cassiopeidae; genus Cassiopea; species Cassiopea andromeda. Next base: position 136,764 of record WIPJ01000750.1, read on the forward strand.
GGTACCTTGATTGAAAACAAACATTTCCAAAGGTTTTATAGCAAACTAGCATATCTTTTACTAAATGCATGGCTTTTTGGAAAGACTCGAAATTCGCTGTCTTTTCTCTGCAAACTAGAAAGAGAGCACCGAATAGAGGCCGCCTTGAGATATAAGTACAGAAAATTCTTTCATCAATTCCAAAGTAAGATGCCCAAAACAACCTTAGAAATATTGCTTGCTTTTCACTAAACATTTTCCAATGAAATAAAATTCTTTCTGCATAAAGAAAAGCACCCTATTTATCCACGACTTCGAGAGACAACTAGCCAATGACGCTAGTTCAAAGGATTGACAAAATGGAAACAAAATTACCTATGAAAAGCTCTCACCTCCTAATTAAAATTAATTAAGTAAAATAACTCGATTTTACCTCCGTTTCCCCAAGTTCCTTGGGGCTTGGAGGGTGCCTATGAGCGGGCTTTAGTTCTGGCGCGAGCATTTAGGACCAGATGCCCATCCTGACGTCACCAATGGCATGAGGTGGGCCTCGAACCCAGGACCATGTTGGTCTTCGTCGAGTGCATTACCGCTAGGCCACGATTGCTAATTAAAATTAATTAATTAAAGCAGGAAAATTCAGGTATATGGTTCGTAAAATTAATTGTGTATTGTAAAAAATGGATGAAATAATCTTCATGACAAAACTCCTAGCCTAAAGCACAACCATTTCAATAAACCCTCAGCAGTACTTCTGGTATCAGTGTAAAATGGAAAATGTCAAATAAGCCCCCTCAAATAGTACTCAGTAGCACAATTGATAAATTCCATTGAACAGGTACTCCGTACCCAGTATAAGTAAATGGTGAGAACTCCAAGACAAGTGTGTCAGAATTAATTGTGCACTACTAACTAGCTAGTAACAATACACCATAGGAAAAGTCAACGGTATGGTTGGTAATAACAAACAACATGCACAGTAAGAATAATTGTAAGATTGTAATTTTAGCAAGAATCTATTTGTGCTATCAAGCATCAGTATACTACAACCAACTCTGTAAACTTAAAGTTTGTATATATTCACTTTAACTTCTATGTCAATGCACAGGAAGACAGCTGTCATAAACTTCTCTGACATAGCCCTCATCTCTTAAGCCCAGCGCACACAGCACGATTTTTGTCGCTGGCAACAGAGATCTTTTTTTCTGTCGTCAGCGACAAAAAAGAATTTCTAGCATATTTGAGATTGAAGATAGTCGTCAGTGACAAAAATCTTTTATATGTGTTTCCCGCACACAGCAAGTTTTCGTCGCCAGCGACAAAATCTTCGTCCTCAACTACAAAAATCGTGCTGTGTGCGCTAGGCTTTAACTATAGCCTGCCTACTTAAGCTAATAGTTGTGTACTAGAAAGTGGCCTGTAAAATAGCAATCACTATCTAGAATATGTAAACCAAGCTAATGGTTATACACAGTATAGTTCTTGTACAGTGGTGTAGGGGTTAGGAAAACTCCTAAAGGCCCCCGAAAATTCAAGGTCTTGAAGGGGCTCCCAGAAGCTTTTATGGATTAGTCTTTGTACTATTTAGAGGAAACATTAGAAAGGGGGCCTAGCGATACTGAGTTCCTAAGAGCTACGAGTATCTCTGTTACGCCAATGTTCTTGTACATGTATTTGTTTCATACTTCAGCAAAACTACTACATGGCACGGCATTCTCTGACATTGCCTAACCAATACACATCGCAATTCTTGTACTTTTTCAACAGAATCCTTCCACAAAACTACTACACGACGCACTCCAGATTCAAACAGCTGAAATTGATTAGTCCGCACAGGGCCGCCGAGAGAATTCAGATTCCCCAGAACACAAAAAAAAGTCGAAGCCCCCTGCGAGCAAAGCGAGCAGAAAATTTTCAGTGGCTAGAAACTAACTTTGGAAAATTACGGCAGGCTTGAATAATGAGGGCCCAAGACCTTGAAGCACTGGATATCATGAGGCCCCTTAGACTTTGAGGCCCTGGGATTAATGTGCCACCTGCCCCCTCTCGGGGGCCCGGAGTCCAATTCGAAAAAGCAATAAAACTTGTTAGGCAGTGCTTAAAATGCCTGTCTGATTGTTGGGAAGCCAAAGTTGTAAATCATTGCAGTTGGATAACAGCATGTTATGATTGTAAGCCTACTCATATTTATCCTACCATATTCTCAACCTTCTCATTCTTCTTATTACACATTATTTGTTATCTTTATGCTACTCACAATAAACATATACATGAATCATCCACCATCTTACATCAACCTCACTTTCACATTAACATATATTATTCTCGTGTATTTGCCTCTCTCGATAGTAGGCCATCTTATGACATCCAAGTTTTTCAATTGATGTTTGATTCTATCGACTCAATCTGCTGCAATCTAAAGTATTACACAGCAGACCTAATCCTTACAAATCTATAAAAATCAAAGTTCAAAAAGCAGCTAGACATAATGTTCTGGTGTATGTCCAAAGGCAGAGATGTTCCAAGACACTTTCCTAGAGGGGGGTGGGCGTTATGCAAACATTGAACCATTTATGGCAAAAAAGGCTATAGAAAACAATTTGATCAATGGAATGCTAGATGTCATGCGGTATGACCAACTTTCATGCAATTCTGCACAAGTTCGGGGGTGTCACGCCCCCTCCACAAGCACATCACTACTCACTGGTTTTCAGTATATCCATAGTACAACAAACTACTTTCGGGTACTTAATATAAGCTCAACAACTAATAAACTGGAAGTACTGCCGACGGGGA